>OY735208.1:67006189-67178689 GCA_963457665.1 Thysanoteuthis rhombus
TTGTGTGTGTGTGGGTGTGTATTGTTGGAGATCCAGGAAGGTCAAACACTATTCTTTTTATTGTAGGTAGCCTAATTCCAATTTTTCTTTCACTTGTAATAAATATAGTCACGATGACGATGATATTTTTACTCTAATCATAAATCAGTAACATCTTCGTCTATTTATTCCTATAATTGAACACACCACTATTACCAGCATTGTTACGCATGAAATCGTTCCGAGCGAGAAAAAGGTCATCCCAAATTGATTATATAATCAACAGAGCTTAATACATTTTCCCAGTAGCAAAATCCCGCTGATAAGTTCACTTTTGGATGGTAACATCTCAAAGGAGAGAGGACATGGACCTCAATTACCCTGACCGCTGTGAGCATGCTGGAACCCCCAACAAAGGTTTTCTATTATCTGGCCTCTGTCCTGATTGAAGTTAACCCTAATATCAATTGAGGTTTGATCTATAAAAGATTTATTTTAGTTTTACTATTTCTTCTTTTTTTCTTTCCTTTTCATCATAGTCACAAAGCCTGAACGTTTGAACTCCTCCAAAAGATGAGCTTCCTTCATTTTATTTCCCTTTGCTCCTTCGGCTACAGTGTCAAACTCATGAAATGTTCCTCCCCTTCCTCACCTCTCTAAGGGAGACTGAGAGCCGACAGAGATCAAACGGAATCATCCACGCTACAATCAGAGAACAGGGATTAACAATATATAGCAAAGTAATCGGGGCGCCTGACATAAATGATGAGTTTTCTGCCGGATCGATAAAGCTCTTTCTCTTAGCCTTAGAAGTATTTCGTGCGAAGAAGGCACAATAGGATTACGACGCCTTTTGCGCAGTTATGTGAGCATTTGGGTAGAGACTTTACGGTTCGGAAAACCCATTGGTCCGTTAGAAAGAGGCAAGACATTTATCTATTTAGGAATAAATCACTCAGAAACGAAGAGAGGTCGAGCTACATTAACAGGTCTATGAAAGAGGGAAAAGAAAGATTTAATGACCATCCATGTATATATGAACATGAAACTCTATCTCCATAATACTGTTAAAAGTCTCCATCACTTCACAAAGAAGAAACGTACATCAATTAGTTAAGTCTTTTGGAAATTGAATGGTCATTCAAGTTGGAATATTGCGTAATCTATAAATTTAAGTAGACAATCCTGTAGTTCACAACATCATGTTATATTTAATCAGAGTAAAAGTACTGTACAAGAAAAGGATTGCGGCTTACAAGACTGGATTCCGTCATTATCTTTCTGCTAACCTATCAGAAAAGAAGAACTTCGTTGTCCAATCAAGAATGGGCTGATCAACATTTGATTTATAAGCCGATCTGCAGTAATGATAAATAATCAGAATTCGACCCCATAACAGTATTTGCATTTTTTTCTTTTTGGCATAATATGGCTTATATTTTGATCGATTTACTCACCTGTGTGCCAAAATTTTTAGTTTTCAGGTGCCTGCAGCGATGAGCATTGGGGTTTTCCCTTTTAATCAACCTTTTCAAACATATCTTGTTGCGGCTGATCATGGAATTAGGGTTTAAGTTCGCTTTGCATATAACAGACGTCAAATGTCTGTTCAACTTAGTATTAATCTATCTGGTACTGTTTCCTTTCTTCTATAACACACTCTGTGTATCATTTCTCAGGGCATCAAAAAGAAAAAAAGCGGAAATCAACTTCTCTTTCCATTCATTTAGTCGACGTGTAAAGTTACAACTGAACACAACATAACAATTGATAGGAAACATTCCAGTTCCTTCATCATTTTGATATCCGTGCTTAAATTACTTATATAACCCAAATATCTATACCTGACAAAATAACATATATATTTTGTCTAGATATTATTGAAAAGTTCCAAATGTAAAGTGAGGTTTAACCACCGAAAGATGAAAATGGACAAATTTGACGAGACTAGGTTATCAATTGGGTATTCAGCAGACAAATCTGATGGTAATATGTTTACAAATGGTATTTGCACATAGCAGTAGCTCTACTGTGACATTATTTTCGATTAGGTTTCTTTCAAGCAGGACTTCTATCCAGGCCAGAGTATCAGATCTAACCATTAGCAAGAAAAAAATTAAAATTCATCAAATAGTACATATTGGAAAGTAAACGAACAGGTAGAAAAATATCGGGACTTACTGAAAGAATTAAAAGCCATTTTCGACCATGAAAGTGAGGAACGTACCCATCATAATCAATGCAAAATACCAAAAGCAGATTTTATTTTGTAAATATCTGCAAAAGATATATCAGTGGACAAAACCAGACAAACATTTCAAAGTTATTATGAGTTGATTAAAAAAAAAAACAGAAAAAATGTCTCATTCGAATCCTCCCCGATCTTGATCCTGGCATAGGTCCTGATAAGAATTATAGTTCTACAGCTGGAGACATAGCAATGGTTCCCTATTGGAGTGTTTATATTGGGGGTCAAGTTAACATCGTTGATTCTTTGCACCAGCAAATACGCCCAAACACTTTTTAGAGACTGATAATTATAAAATTAGAAATGAAATTATGACATGATAAAACTGTTCATAAAATATTTTAAAAATTTTCTGATTGGTGGGGATTTCTTTTTAGTTACTATAAAAACATTTGTTCAAGTTCGACATTTCTTTTATTTCAATCAATTTTTTGAAAGTCTTTTCTGATCAGCCAACGTTTCTATTTTTTTCTCGCTGATTAACTGAATTCTAAATAATCAGTTTCCTTTTTATTGTTATTTCCCTCTTCCTTATTATTTTTGCGCGTATTTCTTCTTTTCTTTCAAATATTGTATTGGGAAAAAAAAACAGGAAACTGAATTCGGGAGTTTTCTTAAGCCGATAAAACCAATTGATTAAATAAAAACAGAGAAAAATTGAAGACAAGTTTGAGGCATTGATTCGGAAGAAGTTGATGTAATTAGACAATTCTTTCTCTGTGAGACAAGTTTTGCTCTTCACTCTGATTTTTCCTGTTGTTGTTATTAATTTCCCTCAATATTCGTTGAAATTATTTTATAACATATATCATCGTGTATCGTCTAGGCATCATCCTTACTAGAATTTGATGATTATCTGTGCGATATGCGTGCGTGCGTGTGGCTCAATACACTGATATAACTTAAGAGCATTCTATGAAGTTATTATTCGCTAGGTAGCTTGGTCCGTTCTTCAGACTTAGCAATGTCAAGTTTAAAGTCATTTTGATTTCTGGTTTTGATATGAAACCGTGCATCATTCACAGCAAGAATGTATCTGGAAATGTAGAGGGACTTTTTCTCAATTATATACCTCACAAGCTTTCACGAGCGTGGTTGTATACATTCAAAATGTTTAGTGAGTCCGTAAAGACTGAGAGAGAGAGAGAGAGAGAGAGAGAGAGAGAGAGAGAGAGACAGACAGACAGACAGACAGACAGACAGAGAGACAGACAGACAGACAGACAGACGGACAGACAAACGGACAGACAGACGGACAGACGGACAGACAGACGGACAGACAGAGACAGAGAGAGGGGGGAGAGGGGGATAAGATCTGAGATTTTTGTCAATTTTTTTCTATGAAACTAGATGAAATGATAGCTTTGAAAAGTGCTTTTTATTGACACGATTAATAAGGAAGATATTTTTTTGATGGTTTCTTCACCACAAAGAAAAGATGCCTATTTATTTCTATTTTCGAACCTCTGAATTTTTTTTATGAAGCCAGATGCATCTCCAGAACGGGCATAACGTAGGTGAAATTAACAAGGAATTAGACCACAGTTTAACTGCTGTTAACTGAAGATTTATTCTCGTTTTGTGATCATCATAACGATTTCTGTCTTCTTTGTTTTATATATTATTGTTATGTGTTATTTTTGATTGTATGCATGGTATGGGTTATGACATCTAGAGTGGAAATCCGAGTCAAAATCGAATAAACTGCAATACTGGCTTCCAAAACCTGTAGGTGTTCATTTTTTTTTTATCATTATTATTATTATTATTATTATTATCATTATTATTATTATTATTATTATTATTATTATTATTATTATTATTATTGTTGCTGTTGTAGTAGTAGTAGTAGTATTAGTAGTATTAGTAATAGTAGTAGTAGTAGTAAATTATAATTGTTACTGTTATCAATATTATCAATGTTGCTACTACTGCCACTACTACTATTGAAAATCATTAGCATAATGCGTGGTCCTGTGAGAATTTACGGTAAGTTCTGAAAAAATACCCTCTCATTCTCGGCAGAAAATTTGAATAACTTTAGTGAGTCTGAGATTCTGTAAAAATGCATTTTGTTTTATTTATCAGTATGATTTTGAAATGTGCACAGATGATGTTGATTGGAATCAAAGAAAGACCAATTATTCCAAAAAAGAATAATCAGGGAGTTGGGTTCGATGAGAAATTACGAAGATTGAAAGCATTCCAGTCAATTTGGAATCCCATCTCAATACCTGCTTTATTTTAAGAAGAATATTTGAACGAATTTAACAAGTCTGATATGTTTTAAAGTTTTAATCTTGTTTAATTCACGAACATAATTTTGAAATGCGTGTGCATATCTTGATTGGGAACGAAAGAAAAATATTCCATCTTCACTGCATAGCAATTATTGAAAACCTATTTGCATAAAATGAGGTCTTCTAATAATTGGAAAAGAGTTCAGGAATGCCAGACGATTCTAAGATTTCTCCTTCCAGCATCTTTTATCTTCAGGAGATTAACTGAACGATTTCGAGGAGTATGAGCTTTAAAAAAAAAAAAAATTGTTAAACTAATTATTACAATCTCAAAATGCGGTAAAATATTTTGATTAGAAATTGTTTCATATAAACGGCATAGTAGTTACTTAAAAGTCTTTGCCCGAAATAGCAAGGTCAGATGAATCCTGGAGAATGTCTATGTCAAATGACGGATGATAAAAGACTGTTGATGATTTGGAGGAGGAAAATCTGCAAAGAGTTGGGTCCTGTAAAAATTTATGGTTTTCAGTGGTTTTGTCAAACACTTTATCGCCGACACACAATCAACTGGTTATTGGTTATGCCGACGTTTTAAAGTAAACATTTTTAACAAAGTTATATTTCACTGACTTGGCTTTTTTGCTGTTGAATATCACTTCGTGCCATTTTGGAAGTTAAAAAAAACACATCAGAAAATAGAATTTTTAGAAGACATTAAATTCCCTATTATAGCCCCGAGACAACTTTGTAAAAGTGGAGATTGACAGAACCTGGAAAATCAACAAATGTCACCTATGTGGGAATAGGGTCGAGACTATGAACCACATAACCAACAAATATATTAACACGGAAAGATAAGGTACGTCAGAATAACGGAATTCATAAAGTTGATACTACATGACTATCATTCTGAACTGCACACAAATGATACCAGAGCGAACTATAAATTATCATGAAAGGTAGAATCCATGTTTATTTGAGAATATAAAATCCATACCAATCAACTCATCAAAGCAATAAGAACAAATCTGGTAGTTGTCCACAAGGTAAAGAGAACCTGTCAAACCTTTGACGTGGTCTAAGTCTAAAGACCATACACTGAATACAACAGTGATTGAAAAGTTGGAAGAGTACCAAAACTCGACCCGGAAGCTAGGAAAATTGTGCAATGTAAAGGTCAGGTAAGTTCCAATACTAGTAAGTTCACTTGAAACAGTGCCAAAGGCAATGAAGCCACGGTTCTGGGAGTGAGGAATAACAGGAAGGATTGGGACAATGAAAACCAAAGCACTACTTGAATCTGCAAAATATTGGGGAGTTCCTTGGAAACAAGGCTTGATGAACACAGAAAATAGTTGAACACCAAAACAAAACATGACATCCGTGTAGAAAAAGCGTATGGAAGATCAGATAGCACGAAACACGGTGCAACTTAGATATGTGAAGACATTAGGAAGAGGGCTGGAGATCCGATGAGACTAATCAGAACTTATACATTAGCAATGACATCAAAGCATATAGTGAATCATACCACTGCCGTTGATTGCACGAATAATGCGAGGGGTGCTGTAAATTTGAGGAAACGATGTCGTTCAGTCTCTAACAATGACCACCAGGCATCTGCCATGAAAATACAGACACATAATAATAATAATAATAATAATAATAATAATAATAATAATAATAATAATAATAATAATAATAATAATAATAATAATAATAATAATCATCATCATCATCATCATCATCATCATCATCATCATCATCAACTGACTCTGAAGTTTCTTAAGAGAAAGTTAGGTCCCAGAACGGATGCCGGGAGCAGAACTACTCTCATTCAGAAGGGCTCTGAGAAAACGAACCTGGCAAGCAATTATAGACCAATTGCATGCCTACAACGAATATTGACTAGACGGATAGTGTAGATAATATTATATTCATGGGAAAAAAAAACAAAGTATTACCAGAAGAATAGAGAGGATGCAGTAGTCATCAATGGAGCAAATGACTTGCTAACATTTACCAGATATCTTGAAAGACATTAGATGAATAACAACGTTGCAAGTTGTACCATATATACGGTCATTTCTTTGAAGGGACGAAAAAATTTCACTCAATGGACGGGAGGAGAAAGCTCATAACAACGCACAAGGCTTAATATCCAAAAGAGGACACGGATAGACTGTATGTTGAGAGGAAAAAAGTTTTCGAAGGTGCATCAGAATCGAGTACTGTGTCCAAGAAGTCAAAACAAGACTGGAAATGTAAATGCAAGTAACTAGTTAGGCCACTATGAAGGGTTTCTGGAGCAGTGTAACAAACAACTGAAGAGTAGGAAAGAAAGAAACAGCGCAGCAAACAATGAGCCAAAATTGGAACAAAGACACTGAACAGGGTGCAGCAGACGTGAGATCATGAGCATGGCTACAGAAAGAAACCTGAAAAGAGAGACAGAATTGCTCACCATCGCAGCCCCAAACAAGTGCATCATGACAAATTATACAGAATCCAATAGAAAGAAACATTTAATTCCGCAGAGACCGTAAACTGTATAGCTAGTTATTGTCGTCAAATAGCTCAGAGGAGTATAAAAACAGACATGATAGAGTATTAACAGTGATACAATGGAAACTAGGCAGACGAATGCGATTAAACACTGCAGAAAAATGGTACCAGCACAAAACGGAGATAGCGTGGGAAAATACAAGTCACTAATAACCCTGAGACTTGGACATTCAAACTGAACATCCAATCCAAGCAAATGGTCTGGACCCTGCAACTAAGGATATGAACGGGATGAGCCTGACGGATTATAGATGTGAACATGTCTGCATACTAAAGTGTAAATAGAGCAGGGTGTAAAAAGCCTAGAAAATACCAGGACCTGGCAAGAGGACAGGAGAAGGCGTGGAATATGAGTCATGGCAGCACAGGTGATAGTAGGAGCACTTGGAATCTTACCAAAGACAATGCAAGCGAAATTGGAAGAATTTGAGATAGATGGAAAGATCAAGACTATACAGACCACAAAACAACTGGAACTACACGAATACTGAGGAGGGTGCCAGAAATATGAGATCTACGACATCATGGTGTTAGCAATGGCCCAGAGGAGAAGTGGAGAGGGAAAGGAAAAGAGTGAATCAAAATGAGAACATACAGATAAATTATGGCAAAGTTACAAACCAGAGCGCCGCTGTGATTGGTTAGGGAGTGTGAGAGGAGGGCTGGGGACTTGAAGTGACTTGCTGTCACTCAAACTGTGACAGTCAAGTAACTGGTGGTAAATAATAATAATAATAATAATAATGATAATAATAATAATAATAATAATGATAATAATGATAATAATAATAATAAAAATGTTTCTCACTTTTATCTTCTAAAGGTATTATTTTGTGCTAGTAATCATCCATTTTCTATGATTTACCAGCCTTTGTACGGCTATTATTATTATTATTATTATTATTATTATTATTATTATTATTATTATTATTATTATTATTATTATTATTATTATTCGGAATCTCACACCAGTTGCCTTATTATTATTATTATTATTATTATTATTATTATTATTATTTGGAATCTCACACCAGTTGTCTGGTGGTAACAGCTGGAGTTTGAGTGACCGCAAGTCTCCTCAAGTCTCCAGCCCTCCTCCCCCAGTACTCATAGGTCGCAGTAATTCTACGATTTACAGTTTCACACCGGTTGCCCAGTGGTTATCGCTGAAGGCTGAGTGACAATGAGTCTCCTCAGGTCTTCAGCTAACGTCTCCTCTCTCTTTCGCATATCATGACAGAGCTACAATTCGTTGCCGTACTTATATCTCTAGCACCTTCCTCAGTATCCGTGCAGTTCCCAGTAGTGCTGTGGTCTCTACGGTCTCTATCTTCCCCCTTATCCCGATCTCCTCCAGTCTCTCCCTCAGCGTTTTGGGGGACAGTTCCTAGTGCGCCCTCTATGACCGGTACTACCCTGGTTTTCATGTTCCCCATTTTCCTTAACTCCCTTGCTAGGTCCTGGTATTTTTCCTTTTTTTCACCCTCCTTCTTTTTTACTCTATGGTCTGCAGGTACAGCAACATCTACTATTTAGCAGGCCTTCCTTTTTTTGTCTACTATTACTAAGTCCGGTCTTCCTGCCTGGATGAGGTGGTCAGTTTGGATGTCAAAGTCCCAGAGTAGTATGTGGTTGTCATTATCCAAGACTGCCTCTGGCTTGTGCTGATACCACTTTTCCACATGGTTGAATCCCATTTGCTGTTTTATTATTATTATTATTATTATTATTATTATTATTATTATTATTATTATTATTATTTGGAATCTCACACCAATTGCCTGGTGGTAATAGCTGGAGTTTGAGTGACAGCAAGTCTCCTTAAGTCTCCAGCCTTCCTCTCCTAGTACTCATAGGTTGCAGTATTACTGCGATTTACAGTTTCACACCGGTTGCCCAGTGGTCATTGCTGAAGGCTGGGTGACAATAAGTCTTCTCAGGTCTTCAGCCAACATCTTTTCTATTTGTCGCTAATCATGCAAGTGTTGTGGTTCTCGTTTCCACTTTCAATTCCCTTTCTCTGTTAGATCACTGTTAACAATTAGTGTTGCAGTTTTATAATATTGCACTTTCCTCAGAATCCGTGCAGTTCCTTGCAGTGCTATGGTCTGCACAGTCTCAATCATTTCCTTTATCCCGATATTCTCAAGTCTCACACTGAGTGTCTTTGGGACAGTTCCTGGTGCACCTACGATGACTGGCACTACCCCGGCATTCATGTTCCACATCTTCTTCAGTTAGTTCGCTAGTCCCTGATATTTTCCCAGTTTCCCACTCTCTTTGGTACAGCCACTTCTACTATTTGGCAAGTCTTTCTCTCCCCGTCTACGATTACCAAATTATTATTATTATTATTATTATTATTATTATTATTATTATTATTATTATTATTATTATTATTATTGTCAGCATTGTTGTTTTTATCAATATCGAGATGCCGTTGCCGCTGCTGATAATAATGTACAATACTCCTGCTATCGTAATTGCATAATGTTTTCCTTGATATTGCCTCTTTATTTTTATTAATATCATCACAGATATTCTAGCACATTTCATATATATATATGTATATATATATATATATATATATATATATATATATATATATATATGTATGTATGTGTGTGTGTATATATATATGTATATGCATATATGTGTGTGTATATATATATATGTATATATATGTGTGTGTGTGTGTGTTTGTGTGTGTGCGTGTGAGAGTATAAAACATATAGATTTAGTAATTCTGTGTTATTGCAAATTTTTTTTGTGATTATCGCAGGGTATACAATGAATGGAAGTACCTTCAAATACCCTGCTATTTTCTCTGTATCTAAATAGATTGCATATAACTGTGGTTATGCCTTAGTTATTCATTGAATACATTTTTCATCCCATTCAATCTGTGTTGATTCAAGGCTGGTTTTGAGAGCACCACTTATCATTAGAATGACCATCACCACCGTCTCTTTCTGATTGATTCCCCGATAGAATCTCGATATTTCCCAACTCTTTGGTTCATTATTTATCATTTTGATGCTCGTTTATGATAGTTATTAAAGTATAGTTCTGCAAATTATTTTCGTATATTTTTTATAGAAATAATCATGTCTAAATCCAATAAATTCTGAATGGATTTGCGTGAAACATTTTTCGTCGTTTCTCAAGCATTCACCAATCGTTCTTTTCCATTTTTCTCCCCAGACATCCACATAGTAGTCATTTCCATAATTGCTATTGTTTGTTACGAATTGAGGAGAAGGTTCTTATTATGAATCAAGAACAAGCAATACTGATGGTAGCAGTAATCGAGGAAAAAAAAACACTTTTACACCCAATAAAGCACGAGGTTACAAGATATGGACCACCCAGTAAAAAAAAAAATTAACAAACCAAATCTGAAATATCATTAATTATTTCCTTCATTCTCCAATTACCATAAGAAAATTGATTTTACTGTTATTGTGTATTTGGACATAGTGGTGGGTGAGGCACAGAATCCTTTCATCGACTAATAATTCATTTGGGATATTTCAAATCATGTTTGATCTTGATTTGTTTCTCCCTCGTTTTTCATATTTTATAAGCCTTTCACAGTGAACGTGAGAAATTATCTAAGGTACTCCAATGATGAATCATTTCTTAACACGTGCAATAGATCTCTTTAAAAATCGAATTGTAAATTGTTATCCTCTGATGAACTGTTATAATTTGTTCCATCCAGTTCACTCGCTGCCGTAAGCTGACAACATGAATATGTTGGAATGAAAAGCAACTAATAACAAATTAAAATTGGCGTAAAAATAATGATAATCATAATAATTACTGATAATACTTCATTTGAGAAGATACAATAGATTGTTACCATTGCTGTTACAAAAGAAAAAAGATGAGTATAATAACAATGACAAATAGGCGACGAAATATATTGGGAGAAATGGACAAGTAGTTTGAAAGCTTTATCTGATCTCCTATCGACCGTAATATCCTCGTAGATCAGTCGATAAGAGCAGCTTCTACAGAGAGCCTGAGCTATATGGGATATGATTTCAAGTATCAATGTGAACTTTATTTCTGACCCAGGCTATTTATACATGAATGCGAATGAAAGAAAATACACAATATTGACAGTTCTCATAAATCACCTGATAGAATCTGTCAAGTGACGATCGTTTTTTTTTACATGCATTGATGAATCAAAAATTTTGTAAAAGGTATGGAAGATGGATACGTTGCTTCCCTCATCTTTCTTGGACAGCAATCACCGCGAAAAAAACTTGTTAAAAGAACTTCCAACAAAACCAGCAAGAATGCTGCTGGACACAAACTGAACCATCACTTTTGTTTAACCTTACATTGTAACCCCCACTCCTCATTTCTCATAGGAAGCCTATGGTGGGGTCTGATCATTACAAAAAAATGTCGTTTTAGACAAAATCAGGAGTGCATGTTCGATTTTCAGCTCTTTATCTTCATTGGTGTGATACATAGATACCAGCTGGACGGTCGGGCCAACTTGGAAATTCTAATATCCGGTGCTAAAGTTTCAGTTGACAGTTTCTAACAATATACTTGTCGTCGATTTCAATCCATTTAAAATAATCGACATAGACAGCGTCAATCCTAAAAAAAACTTCAATGTCACTCCTTCAGACAATGAGATGTACTTTACTTTAAAAGAATGGCCGCTCCCTGGAAAAGCTGTACGATAAAGAGATGTTAAATTCATGATACAAGATTCTGTCGAAACGTCTATAGCTCCTTATTTATGAGATCAATCACGCAACATTTGGTGCCTCAAAATGTAAATAGCGAGCTGGGAGATGGAATGCATGGTGCAATTTTTGCACCTGGGTATAGACGGCTAACGTCGTACAAGAGTAAACAAGCGTATAAGCACCAGGTGTGTCTGTTAACGTTTTGTACTCATGGAAGTTGACAAAACTGCCTAGGGGCTGACTGAGTTAACGGCTCTGGAATTGGATGGAATTCACCGTTGGCCGCAACGAAGCAGTGATTTACATAACTTGATGGATTACAGCTACGCTGCCAGCTGCAAGCATATCGAAAAGCTGCGAGTCATGTTGGTACTTAGTATTCAGTAACCAGCATAGCGTGAAAGGTTATTGCGTCCACAGAAATAAATACAGGTTACCCCTGCCATCCAAAAGTAGAACATCCCCATAAAGGAAAAAAAAAACTTTCCTAAGAAAGAATGGTAGGGGGTTGTGAACCGGGGAAAAAATTCATATGAGAGGAAAACTTTTTTTCAGCGCCCTGGGACTCATAAAGTGGGGAATTCGTTATGTTCGGTTTGATCGTCAGAGGTTGGAGTGGTGAAAGTAACAAGAACTTGATCTTAGTGGAGAGAAGAAGAAATTGTGCACTGCCCCTAACAATGCTCTCTGCAAAACAAACATTGCATCTTATCATTTCCTTTTTTTAAATAAAATCGGGAGGGTCGTTGAATTTTTATTTCACTTTCAATTTTATGCACCAGAATAGCAATGTTTTTGTTGATTTTTTTTCTTCCTTGACAGAACATTTAAAATGAGTTCGACCAATAAAAAAAATTTTCAATGAATTATAAATGTCTTGGATTCAGTACAAGGATATATACAATGTGTGATATGTTTGCAACTAATTCGAGAGTGTGTTTTGACCCCAGATGGTCATGAACTTCATCTGGAAGACACACACACACACACACACGCATATATATATATATATATATATATATATATATATATATATATATATATATATATATATATATATATATATATATATATATATATATAATGTTTTCCTCTTTTCTCCCATTAAACAACTGCTAAGAGCTGGAGATCTCATATTCCTAGCACCTCCCCAGTATCCATGCAGTCCCTGCAGTGATGTGGTCTGCATTGTCCCAATCTTTCTGCTCCTTTGCATTGTTCTGCTTCTATTTTCTAGGACTTTCCCTTGTTTTTGCTGATACTATTTGACTGCACGATCAAATCTAATTCTTTTGATCAGTCCCCGTGTATCACAGCTGCTACCCATATCATGTCTGTTCTTTACATCTTTTTTGGACTAGTTGTCTATATTCACAGATCATGTGATTTACGGTTTTATCGTAAGGTGAGATAAGTGGTATTTGCATTTTTGTTTTTTTTCCCCTTTTTGTCTTGACATAGATTGTCTTGATGCATTTTCTGCAATGATGAGCGATTTTGTTACCCTCTTCAGGTTCTCTTTGCACAGCCATATCCATTATGTTTCGTCTCCGACATCTTGAAAATGTGTTTTTAATTCCTGGTAATGTTTCTTCTCTATCCATTTTTATTTCCTTGTCCGCTGAGCTAGTCTTCCGTTCGCTACGTTTTTGTCCTTCGTCACGCTGTTCTGGGCGCTTTTTAAAATGTCTTTACTATTTGCTTGCGCATAACTTTCAAATACAGAGTTGGATGAATGGGCAAGCCATCGGATGATATGATGGAAAATATCACAAACAATGAGGAAATGAATATATAAATTCAGAAAATTCAGCAATACTCATCTAAATTTGCAGCAATTTTAGTTGTCCTGGGGACTTCATTTTAGCAGTTGAAAAAGTTTGAATTTTTCATCTTTCGTTGCTAAATATTTCATGTCCGTCTCCCAGCAAGAATTTACTACTTATATTAGATGGAACACCGACCCATCCAACACTACATTTGTTTGTTTTTTTGCCAGTCAAATTCAAAGTCAGGTCGAGGTAGCAGGGGGGGGGGGTACGAGTCACTTATGGAGCTAAAACATGGAACCTAACCAAGAGACAGACCCGTAAATTGAGAACCATGCAACGTGCACACGAAAGAATAATGCTGGGCCTCACATGGAGAGACCACAAGACAGCACAGTACATCCGAGAAAAGTCAAGAGTTAGGGACATCATAGACATTAAATATCTCAAATGGCGGTGGGCTGGTCATGTTGCAAGAATGGCGGACAATCGATGGAAATCACGACTCACAACATGGATCCCCCGAGACCAATTGTGCAACCGAGGCCGGCAAAATGTTAGATGGAGAGACGAGCTAGACAATAGACAAGTTCAGGAAGTACTGGTTCTGTGACGCCCATGATAGGGAAGTGTGGCAAATCCTTGGGAAGGTCTATGTCCAACGACGGACGCTAAATGACTGATGATGATGATGATGATGAATTTTCAAATCTTGTTTGGCTTTTTGGACATAGTTTTCTATGCTGATGAGTTTTCTTACACTTTTTCCCTTCATCACATACAGTCTATTTGTGTCAACACTGGGTTGCAATACCTTGTGCATCGTTATAAGCCTCCTTGTTTGCCGGAGTATTGATTGGGGTTGTTCCTTCGTCCGTCCTAGAAATCATCCCTGGCAAATATTCCTAATGCATCTTCCTTGTTCATTCTTTGTATAAAATTTCTTAGATTTAGTTTGGTCTCCGGTGTTTTTTTTTTTTTGTTGTTGTTTTTCTCAATACTCCCAAGGTTTTTTCTATCTCTTTTTCCCCGTTTCATTGCATTATATTCGAGGACAAGTATTCATTACGATGATGAGTGGTCGCTGCTTTGTACGATGTTTCGATTCCTCCTACTGCTAAGTGCCTTCTGTGCCTTATCTCAAGTTTTATCGTTGTTTCTTCAATCAATACTTATACCAGTATTTAGATGTATAATAAACATTAGGTTATTTACTCAATAAGTAAGTTTATGGGAGAGATTTGTGTATATTATTAACTATCTATTCATCTCTCTTTCTCTCTCTCTCTCTCTCTCTCTCTATATATATATATATATATATATATATATATACATATATATATATATATATATATATATATATATATATATATATATATATGAATACACACACACACACACACACACACACACACACACACACACACACACATATATATATATATACAGGATTTTATGGAGTCAAATTTCCTATATTTTTTACCTCATTTAAGAGTCTTTTATGTGGGCTTTAGTTTCAATTAATTCATGTGCTTCTTGTACAACAAGAGAAGGGTGACAGGCTTTTGGTAAAGCAAACTCAATTCACAAGAACAATTAAGTCTCATAAGTCAAATAAAAGGAGATAATCAATCTCAACATCGCATGGAGCGTCCACAAGACAGCTCAGTATATCAAGGGAAAAAAACAGGAGTCGTAGACATCAAGGAAAATTAGGAAGCTCAAATGGCGATGGGTTCGACATGTTGCAAGAATTGTACACCACCGATGGACATTAAGACTGACAATATTGAGCCAGCAGAGTGTGAGATGGTGAAACCAACTAGAAACGTTCAGAAAGTGCAACGCCCACGATAGGAAGATTTGAAGAATCCTGAGGATGGACAATACTAACTAGGGACGATAAGATGATGATGATGATGATGATGATGATGATGATGATGATGATGATGATGATCATCATCATCATCATCATCATCATCATCATCATATTCTGAATATGGTTTGTATGTATTATCACTTAATTTGAGTTTTAAATGAAAAAATAGATATCAACATTTTTTTCGATTTTGAAGACCATATATCAAGATTCTTCAATACTTGTTTTTCTAAATTCAGATCCATAATTATTCATGATCAACAATCCTCATCTGTTTATAGTTTTTTTATCTACAATTTCTCCTTAGCCTGTATATATTCATACAGGCTAACTATGTATGAAATTTGGGTAGAGTTTAAAGATTCCATAAGGACGTAAAAATTGTTCCTGCGATTCTTTTTAATCCAAGTCTACTATTCATATTTCTATGATCGTTCCATTTGATATTCTATTATTCAAGTGCCTTTTTGTGGAATGTTCGTATATTGTCTGGTAAAATGTGTTGTTTTTTGAAAATGTCTCCTGTGATGGATAAGTTGGGGGTCAATCATATTTAATTGGGTAAATGCTGCTCTTTTTATTCTGTTGACAACTATGAACCATTTTATTGCATCTCTGATGTTTGTCAAATGATTGCATTTGAGTCTTTTTTCTTCCAATTCTTCATTCGTATTTTGTGAAATTAGTTTTAATATGTTCTTTGTTCTGTTTTAGCAAGGCTGAATTATTTTCATTGACTAATCTGGGCTGAAGTTTTGAAGGTTTCACTTCAAATAATATAGAACCTCAATTATCAGTGTTTTCCTCTCTGTTGTACATTTTTGTTTTGTTTTTGGATGTGATATACACTTTATGTATTTCATTTTCTGTAATTCAACTGACAATTTAATGTTTCAGCTTTTTCTTTTTCCAATTTGTAATTTGATCGTGTTGGTTACGTTTCATTTTAATGATATTCTCTTGATGTGTTGGTCTTTATTTAGATATCATCTATATTTTTGTCGTCTTTGATACTTTTTTAAGTTATCTCATTTGTTTAAGGATTTCACTGTCTCTACTATGATCCACAGGTCCTCATGTTTTTTTTTTAGGGGGGGGGTGTTCTGGTCGGTTGTCATCGGTCTTTTTATGAGAAAAAAGGATTCTCAGCGTACTATCACTGTGAATTCTACTTCTTTTTATTTCTTCTGAGTATGAAATCCAACGGGAACGACGGCAGAAAGGTCGCAGAAACGATCTACAAATATGATCAGCCAGCGGGATCAGACAGAACAACACTAAAAAAATCTCCAATAAGCTATCAGATGCCACAGTCAATCCTCGTGATAAAAACATTTTTAAAGCCCCATCTTGAGAAATAACCTTGGCCACTGAATATCTGCTTATAAATTCTCATGCTAAAATTGAAATCAAAAATGATTCTAGGCAGCTCAAAAGTCCAAATATAGATCGGACAATAAAACAGAAACTCAAACCCTGAAGGGATTTCACTAAAATAATATTTCCTGCTTAGGTTTGTGTAGATACAATTTAAGACTACATTGCTGAATATTGCTTCACGGTAATGTCCCTTTATCAACTGACTTTATTTGGATAAAGTGAAAGCAAGTAAACAATACCACCATCATCATCTTCATCAAAAACATCCTTCCAGCGTTGGTTGTTGGAAATAGACCCCCAAGGATTAGCCACACGACTTTCATCGTGCCAATACTTTCTGAACTTGTTTAGTTCGTTGCATCATCATATATTTTGCTGGCCAAAGTTTTACATGTGATCTCTGGGGATCCAGCTTTTGATTTGTGACATCCAACTCTCGTTTGGTATATTCGCAACGTGACCAGTCAAAGGACACTTTAGTTTTCAGGTGAATCCAATAATATCCCTGACTCTTCCGTTTTTATTTTTTATTTTTACTCTCTCTTCAATTAACTGCCCTGTCATGTGATTTCCAAATGTGATGTTGAGTATCATTTTCTAGTGTGCACGTTTCATGGTTCTCAGTTTTGCTATCCTAAAGTGATTTGTTGCCTTATTTCATCTTTGTTTGAGGGTTTCAAAGACATTCATTGTTGAAAGTAGATGTAGTGGTATACTTTCTATGCCTCTGTCATGGATTTGTGTGACTTTGACTTCATGTCATATATCCCAATTGTTCTACCAAAGTTCATGCGCAGTCCGACTTTTTTACTGTTTCTATTCAATTTGTTTAACATTACTTGAAGATCATAAAGGACTCTTACCAAAAAGTGTGATGTCGTTTGCAAATCAAAGGTATAAAAAAGATTCGACACTCAGTAGTTGTAATGGTCACGTCTACTCAACTCAATCTACCAAAACATAGCTATCTATTTCAATAAACTTCAATTTAAATGCTTGAATCGAAATATTGAGTTGTTTTTTTTTTCTTTCTGGATGAATCATTGATTGAGTGTTCGGTGCTCTAATAGCAGTAAGAATTCAGGCATTAACTACATACATACACGCGTATACACACACACACACACACAAATATGAATATATTGAGAGAGAGAGAGCTCAACAGTATTAACGCTAAACATTAAAAATATCCTTCAAAAAAATATATGTCACTTTAGCCACCTATTTTCTATTATGTATCAATGTGATTTGTTTCATTCTATTCACTGTTTCTTTCTGTTTCACAAATACATTGTTATTCAGTGCTATGCGTTTTTGCTTTTGTTTTCCTTTTTTTGTTGTTTAGATCATGAATTGTTTATCCTGTAAATGCTTCAGGGATATTTAAAAAAACAGTCATATTGACATGGTACCTCAGCAGCTACGATTTAGATATATAGCTTTCGTCATACATGTAATTTGCTATTTTATATAGGGTATTATAGATATGTATTGGATGATATTTTATACCACACATATTTGATTTCCTTTTCAAACTTGAATAAGAAAACGAAAAGAAAAATTTAACACTGGAGGATTGGTAAGTATAACAGAAGGCATGACTTGCTGTTTGTGTCATCTGTATTGAACTTTCTCCAAAGTGAATATCGAATCTGTTGTTTTGATTTTAATCTTGTATTGCAAATTATGATACGACATATAAGAATACAAATAACATAGAATACATCGTGTGGTTGATTCATACTCAACATATTCAATCGGAGCATTTTCCCCAGGTAACTTGAAGTTATTTTCCCACACTATATGCCATCTTGCTTCCGTCAATTTGTGATTTTTTGGGGGAGGGAATCATCCAATGAAGTATTCTGTGAAGTATAATTTCTATATACACACACATATATATATATATATATATATATATATATATATATATATATATATATATATATATATATATATATATATATATATATATATATATGTATATATATATATGTATATATATGTATATATATATATACATATATATATATAATATATATATATATATATATATATATATATATATATATATATATATATATATATATATATGTATGTATATATTGGCTCAATTAAGTTATTCGGTTTGAAACAAAATCATATATCAACACGACTCCATCAAAATCCATTGAATGACCATAACTGGATGTTTTCTCTTTGAATATGGACAGCAACATATTTTACCGAGCAGTTGTATTGGTCATATCGAATTCGAAGCATTCATGCAATATACTCAGAGCTAAAAATGCATCCAGTGATAATATCCATTCCACTATATCCTGATTTCAAATAAGGTACCCCCAGCTCCCTACATATATATATATATATATATATATATATATATATATATATATATATATATATATATATGTAATTTTCCAGTCGTCTATAATGGCATATCACTGCCATTTTAACCCTTACTTTTACATTGAGTAAAATGTTGTACACCATTAGAGTTCACATAATTATTGGAAGAGGAAACAATGATTAGATGTGCACTAAAAATACTGAATAATACTTTATATAACGAATTCTTTGGCAAAAAAGGCTCAAACCTCAAAGAATCGTACCTCAATTTTTGTTGGCACTCTCTTGACGAAATATCTCTTCTCTCTGATCTTCAAAGCTCTTTGCTCTATTAAGCCCTCTTATCTATTCAAATCTATATCAGCCACTGCAGTGGCCTGTCGGTTATATTTGCATATTGCTGTACCGTCAATAAACGGCATATAACGGGCACGTCCTCGGTGACAGAAAAAAGTTTTGCTTCAAATGCCCCAGAATTACGTTGGATATATTTTATCAACCGTTAATAATCTTTTTCCAACTGGTTTGTTATGACAATTGATTTGGTATCCTCCAGCCAACTCAAACAAAGGCCGTGACAATGCAAAAGGAAAAAGAATTAACTGACCGGATGTAAAAGTTTCCAGATGAAAAGACTAAACCTCTGAACATTACGTAAAAGGAATTGCATTTTAGGAATCTTTAGGCAAAGATCGTTGACACTTGAATTTGGACAGAAAATTTATATCATGGATGATATCCCTATCCAAGCAGAACTGTGTCATTTTTCTGTCAGTAGAGGGAATGTTCTGTCAGATGCCAAATTTTGTGGAGAAAAAAAATGGAGTACGAAAAGTCGGCATGAACACGTGTATTATGAGTACAAAATAAATTTGTAAAACACACGAGCATGCTCGCACATACACCTTCATGAATCGACACTCATAGACACACACACACACACATACACACACATATATATGTATGTATATATATATATATATATATATATGTATATATATATATATATATATATATATATATATATATATATATATATATATATATATATATAAACATGCATGTAAGAATAATTTTGGCATAAAAAGGCAAATCGATAGAAGCCTAATAGTATACAATCTGCGAAAATTAACTTCAAAGTTGCTCGAAAAATCATCAAAATCGTCAGTTGAATATTATGTTAGATAATCAATTTGGTGAAATATTTCTGTGTGACTGATATTCTGACAGATGATATCATAAGGTGGATGCAGTGCAAGAAAAAACCTGATTAACATCGGTGACCGTTCAATCGAAGTGGAACAAACAGCAAGTCATGACTGTAGCTTAACTTACATCATTCAATATGTTTTTAGGATTTGAATAAGCTGTTTTGATAAAATTAATGGTGAATAGTATAAGATAACATCCCTATACAACACATTATTGTGAAAACCATCATGAAATAATAAACTAAATGCGTGACATAAGCTATAGATTAAAATCATATCTGACTGGGGTTCGATTGACACTGCTGGGATGCAATGTTGATAATTCTGTTTTGTTTTAAAAATCTCGGAAAGATTTACAAGGTAAACAACTGATGACCCCGTCAAGGAAAAAAATCAACATATTGTACTATAATGACAAAGTATATATAAGGAAAAACTCTCACGAAATTTAAATGAGCTGCATTGGCAGACACCAGGAAATATTTGAATATATATATATATATATATATATATATATATATATATATATATATATATATATATATATATATATATATATGTCTGTGTGTGTGTGTGTATGTGTGTGTGCGTGTGTTTATGTGCGTGTGTTTATGTGCGTGTGTGTGTTTGTGCGATTGTGTGTGTGTTTGTACGTATGTACATGTGCGTACGTGTATACATGTGCGTACGTGTGTATGTGTGTGCATGTTTGCATGTTCATGAGTGTGCCAGAAGCTTTCATGAAGTCTCACACTAATTTTATGACTTAATATTTAGATAAATATTCACTTCATATCGACAACAGGAACATTTTATCGATTATTAAAAATTCTCTAATAATTCCTATTTGATTTGTTTCATGAAATATTGAAATATGCGTAGGATATGCGTTGACAACTTGTTTAAACGACGATTCTTTCATTTCAATTCGTTTTTTTTTTCTATCAGATAGTAATATCCAGACCATTCTACTTGCTCGTGAATGCGAAGTCAAACATTTCCCAAATGAAAATTCAATGTTTTCTATCTACAAAGATGAAGTGCTTCAAATGTTTTCTCGACTTGAACGAAAATATCGACGAGATGATACTAAAATTAATATCGTCAGCTTTGAATGAATCATAGCTAAAAACGATTAGACTTACTTTGCTTGGATGCTTTCACCATTGACACGAACACGCTACTTGAATCATTGTACTGAAACCTTGCATTGCATAATTTCGAATAATTAGCCATGCTAGTAACAACTGAAGCAATCATCTTTAAACATTTCCAAATGCGTCAAAGCTACCCAGACAACATCGAGCAACGGTTACTGGACTCAAAATCCCGCTGATCAAAGCCCAGTAAATTACCTAACGACGAAGCCGTTTTCCTTATTAGTTCTGCTTCAGAGAAAAAACTGCTGATCCATTCTTGAATCCTTCGACCATGAGATTGCAGGAGTCAGAATCACGATCAAATTGGCGTCTTTTTTGTTATCTCCTACTACATTGAATAATTACAGCTACTGCAGCCAATCTTTTACTAACTTTTCGAATAAATGTAAATGATTTTTCAAGGATATTTTGGCAACTTTGCTCTTGTTTACTAAAGCCTTCATGAACACAGGATACGACATCTTGCTGGTTTTATAAGGACAACCTTACGGTGAATATGTGAGGTGGGGAACTTCTCTAATAACGTTTCTTGACTTGGACACTGGTCCCATCTACGTTCGTCCTGAATAAAATGGATAATTTGCAAACTATTTCAGCAACTTTTAGATAATTTTCATCTCGATAAATATCATGTGCTTAAGTTTTTGCAAGATTTGGGGGTCAAGAGGGATGAATCAGAATGAAGACATGTTAACCTGTGTGTGATTTTGCAACTCTTCACTAGTACACACACTGAACTGCAATAGTTCCTGTTAAGTTGTTTGGTGAAACAAACAATAAGACGCATAGTTCCGATTTTCCTTAGAATTACTCTTATGAAGCTAGGACATGTAAGGAAATAAAGCATTTAATGGCCAAAACTTAGGGAGGAAGCCATGTATCATGTCACGGATTTTCTGACCAGTTTACAATAACGTTGGTCAGTCTTCATGTCTGACATTGATAAGACAGTGTGAGAATGAAGATGGTTTCGATCAGACAGGTCTTGATTTCCATGGGGATGCTGGTTTAAACCAGAAGTGGAGAGTGCTGGAACCTTTTACTGTTGGAATATTGTATTCAATTTCAAACCTCTCTGTCTAATTACCTGTTTTCAGTGAAGAGCTTCCCCGGCTAATTGACTCTTTAACCTATTTCACTGAAATATTGTAGATGAAAATATTCAAGAGTTCTGGTGTTCGGATGATTCTCATTACTTCCGTCGTCTTTACGCTGGAGAATGAATGACCAGAGACCAGGAGATGAACATCAACACCTATTAGATGGGGTTCAACAGACGAGCAGCAAACAAAAGTGAATTATCAATGAATAATAAGAGGAATAATCATCATGCAACAGACCGTCAGATGATTTTGACATCCAATAAGAAGGGAAGTTGATCAACCAGCATTCAGAGCACACAACGTTAGGGGCCAAGTACGAAGGCGAACTCGCAGTAAATAGATTCAAGGTGACTTAGGAAAACTCAACGCCCATTGTCTGCCCCTTACAGAAGTGGCCGATTAAGACATACAGATTCAAACTGATCTTGTTAATCACACATTAAAAAAAAAACGTTAAGCGACCAATGACTGATGGCAGCATGCTTTGTATGGGATGATCATTTGAAACTGAGGAAAAGGGGGGAAAAATGGATAAATTACGTTGGTTGCATTTTTTTCGAGGAGTGGAAACTAAAAGAAATGAAAAAAAAACAACAAAAACAAACTGGCAGACAAGAACTGATGGATCAAATCAGTATGAGTTTATATTGCAAATTGAAATCCCTCTCGAAACTTAGGTTGTGTGAGGGATAAAGAAAGACAAAAAACTAATCAGACATAATGTGGAGTGAATGTCAAAATTTTCAGTTTTTTAACTAAATTGGCACAAACTGTACGTGCGATAATGGATTGATACCCAGCGAGCTAACTGGGTCAACTTAAAAACTGAGAGAAACTTATGTTAACAGTTTCGTGACAAGAAGAAGGATCCTTAACTGATTAAAGTGAAGACTAATGAAACATCGGACAGGAAAATTCTCCTCGCCGCACTCAATCCCATTGATAATTCTGTTCAAATCATTACTTTGTGTAATTTACATTCATGGCGATATGACGGGTATTTATAGAGATTAGAAAATAATGCAGAGAGTTGGCTGAGTATGGCAATCTTTTGTGTAATAGTGCAATTTTAGATAACCTGTGTCTTTAGAAGTGACTCCCCGAAACAATGGAAAGGACACACTATCGACTGCTCGTCTAGCTGCTTGACCAAAAAAATTCCTCAATCCTTGGAGGCCCTTTAATTTTATACGTGTTGTAAGTACATTTCTCAGCAATTCAAAATTTACCAAATGCATTTTTTATGATTTTGTCAAACGTATCCTTGTTTAGAACAATCATTGAAAAAAACCTATTCATCGATGTATTCTTATTATTTTTGTGTATCTTTATGAAAAGAATAGATTGTAATAGAAATGTAATTTCACGCCAGAAAATAATCAACTTGACATTCAAAATCAACAGATGTTGATATCTGAAGACTTTAATACTAAGAGAATTCTTGAAAGTCCGTTATTTCTCTTGGAACTGCCGTGAAGGTGTCACCTGTGATATTTATTACAGTCTATACAATATTGCGTGCAAGGATTATGACTCGTATTGCAAAGTATACAGCATGAATATGTGACACATCAATCAATCTGAAGTGAAGACAATGTCTTACATTCACACACAAACAAAAACACACATATACAAATTTATATCATGATATGTCAAAGCAGTTTTGACTGTCTAATAAAGTGTTTGTCCTCCATCAGCTCACAAAGCGCTTTCCATTCGGTCAGTCACAACACGGTTAATGTCCCCCACCCAAGAATTCTATAGTGGAATGTCAACTGAAGTCCCTTTAACCACTGTAAATTACGTGCAGATGGCTCTGCAGACTAATGCTGCTCTGACATATCCAATATGTGCTAAATATCAGTGGTCAGGGCAAAATAGTGAAATCTTGTTTCTATTCCTGAACCTGTTCCCCTATTACTTGTGCAGTGTGACATAGCACATTATGCTATCAAATGGTGTGATCACAATTGTAGAATACAGTTGCCATGAAAGGGTGATGTACTTCGTACAAAGTATTGTCACCATGAATGTTAACATTCATTGCATTGCAGTAAAACCATGACCAAACCATCGCATATTCTCCGTCCATTCCCAATGATATCCACGTACACACACCCTGCTTTCAGAGATTTATTTGGAAGTCGGACAACGCAAGCTTCTTCCATTGTTATGACATTCGATGCTTGTGTCACCATTGAAGCTGTTTAAGGCGATTGTCATTGGTCAAAATAGGTATCCTTACCTGTAGCTATGTTTTCCTTGAAAGCAATGGTGTTGAAGCATTTGTCCTTCCACTTTCATCAATAATATCTGCATTTGTGCTGCACTTCTCCTTCTGTTGGCTCGAGATTCGTGGGAAACTTCAGATCACTTCTTCGATGAGTATAGCCATCCAAGGCCTTCTTGGTGGTTGGTGAATGTACTCACTTAGACCTCTGCTGATGAAATCAAATACCGAAAACCAATATTTCCATATTGAGATATCAACAAATATCGTTTTAAAATGAAAATGAAATGCCAAAGTGAAAACAATCTAACAGTATACATGAAACATGAGCTTGAACAAATAACACTTTTATTGCAGCAAGAACAAACAGTAACTACCCCGACACAATCGACTAAAAAGAATTCAAAACTTTCAAAGTTGCTCAAATCGGATGATTAACAAAAACTGAAATAAAGAAAATGAAAATCAAACAAAAATTAATTAGGGATTGATTCATAAAACTAATTAAGCGTGAAATAGCAAAAAAAAATACTATTTGTGTGCGTGTATGTGATTGTGCACGCATGTTTATGTACTATGATTGTGGATAGCTAAATTGTCCTCATTGTAGGTGCATGATTCAAAAATTAGTCCACAAAAATCAACCCTTTTAGTTGATTTGATCCTCCCTGGGTTTGATCCTCATTATGCAACCCAGAATCACATGTTCATATTGGAGTGAGCTAGGCTTAGGAGATAACTACATCCAGATTGATACATACATATCTGTTTTCATGAGAACTTTGCTAAAGAAATATACTTATAGTAAAAAAAGGACAAAACTTCCCCGTGCGAAACATTTACGAGTATTGTTTTCCTCCCATTACTTTCTCATTTTCCATTATGATTTTAAACAATGTAGGTTGTAGCATTACTGCCTAGTGCTGAAAGTAAGTATAAAATATAGTAAAATATATCTGAAAAGTTCACAAATGCATCGATGTATAAAAGAATTATTAAAAAAAAACAGATACTTACACGAAACAGACGTATAATTCCTGTCAGAATAACTGTGAAGCCTATTCGAATTCAGCACATCGTGATGAAGAATTACATAAGTAGGCACAATACTCACTAAAAGCATTTTTGTCGATTATTTTTCTTCCAGGTGAGACCCTAAATTTCCTATCACGTTTCCTTAGAGCATAACGATATTGGTCAAAAATAGAATGAATAAGGAATATTGTATACAGTTTACTGGGGTATATTTTGTTTGCTTGTTTCGATCATGAAAGCAGTAACGTGCTCTTTTACCATTGTGTTGCCTCTTCTGTCTGATCTGATGATTGCACAATCTCCTCTTTTCTTCTTTTACTTTTCATTGTACATTTTTCTTCCTCTTTAATTTCCTTGGTATTAATATCTCCGGTAGCAGAGTGGGTTTGATGGTGAAATGGAACAGGATATAAATGTCTTTGTTTTTTAGGTTTTTTTTTTTTGGTTGCGTTGGCTTTAATTTCCAACAAATTAGCTCATCATATTTACTTTACATTGAATCATAACGGTATTGAATGCAATGAATCCCATGAGGATCATTTCTATCACATTGATTCTTTGTTGATATCATGGAGATATCAGGAAACTTGTCGTGCGTTAACAAGGGTCTAGACACAGCGTAAATCAGAGCATTGCTTGAAAAATGTCAAACGTGATAACAGGGCTTTCTTTGAAATTTAAGTGTTGATTATTGAAAACGAGATATACAGAACCTCATCTATACGTAAGTTCATGCTTGAATCAGTTCCTGACTCTTTATTGAATTGATCGAATAAATTGGAGTTGGCATTTCAGTCGGCTTGTCAATACATTGCTCCCCTCGGGGGCCTCAGATATCATTGAGACGGCACAGCTAACTCAGTGTCATATTTCCTATGCACCTCAATCTGGAAAACTGATAGATTTTGATACGTATCTTTTGAGTTCATTTGTTCAGACGGATTCTTGCAAAATCACCAGAGATATAACAAAAGTCACAACACCCTTCAACTTCAACTAAATCCGAACTAAAGTGGAAATATCGATTCCCAATGGACTCTGACCAGAGAATTGGTGTAATTTTTTAGCAACAGTTTGTCAACTACCGACTAAAACTTCATTGGTTCATTAAATTTGTGAAAAGAGAACAAAAATGGGGGCTGCATGTTAACAAATTATAGGAAATGGTAATCATTTCATATCAACCCGATCTGAACGTCGTAAACAAGACTAACAGTCTTTAAAGATTTCCTTATTCATTAAGTAGAGCTTGACAAGTATCGTCCGCTTTGAGTTACTCGATATTGAGAGGAAAACATTACCAGAATTGTTTTAAGCGCATCATTGTTTCATTACACTTGATATACGTGATACCAAAGGACACACCATCGAAGTCGAAAAAAAAAAAACAACAAAATAAATCATTTCAACGGTATATTTCATTTTCACCTCTGAGCATATCCGACTGAGTAATTCCGGTTATCGTTTGTCCCGGTCACTAGAACAGTGACAATCAAATAAATGGAGGGGACAATCATTATCCATATCCCTACGTATCATCTTTTCTATCGAGAAGTCTCCTTTGTTCGTTCTATATCTTCTTATATTTACCTGTAAGCATAGATATACAACTTTATACATACCTTCCTATCTTTGTTCATCCTTCTTCTTGTCTTCCATCATCTCTCTATCTCTCCCTCTCTATACATTTGTATATATATATATATATATATATATATATATATATATATATATATATATATATATATATATATATATATATATGCATAGAGACAGAGAAACAAAGATACAGAGATATATAGTTACGTATTCATACATATGTGTGTGATTGTGTTTGTGTGTGTTTTTGTGCATGTGTGTTTGTGTGTGTTTGTGTGTGTGTTTGTGTGTGCAAATAATGTACACCTACATACATAAACGTACATAAACAAATAAACAGATAGATCTTGACAGTCTCATACACACACAGATATATAAATATGAATATACACATATATATATATATATATATATATATATATATATATATATATATATATACATATAATATATATATATATATATATATATATATATTTATATATATATATATATTGACGATGTGTAAGGCAATACTGTGCTATAATAATGATAGTAATAATGATGATAGTTGTAATAATGATGATAATAATGATGATAATAACAACAACAACAGCAGCAAAATAATGATAATAATGATGATGAAGATGGCAATAATAATAATAATAATAACAACAACAACAGCAACAACAACAACAACAACAATAATAATAATAATAATAATAATAATAATAATAATAATAATAATAATAATAATAATAATAATAATAATAATAATAGCAGCTTTGTCCAAATCGCAGTGTCTAAATACAGGTATTCATTGGTTTATTCACAAAAAATAAAAACTTGTCACGAGAGGAAGATATATGACGTCTGCTTTTTTTTTGCCTATTTTCATCGCAGGAAAAAAATCTGCAAATAACTCAAATTAACAGAAATAATGTATTTTTGTTTGTTAACAACTTGCAAAGTTTTTGGTTCAGGTTTATTTTTTACGCAATCAAAAGTATATAAAAATAGATTAAAGTCAATGAATTTTGTAAAAATTCAGGGAAATATTTTTCATTCCGTATTAATTCATATTCATACGTTGATGTCTATTTTAGAAGTTTATTTGCATATTTGATCGAGTGATTCCGAATGAAAACTCGCCAAAAACGGCCGTTGATGTTTATTTACCCAATCAAAAAATATATAAAATCAATAAAATAATGTAAAAAAATCATGGTTATATTTTAATTCTATATCAGTTCATATGCTCGTGTATATTCAGAAAGATTTATTTGCAAATTTCATCCCGTGATTCCAAATTAAACTAGCCACGTATTTTCTGATGAGGTTAATTTACAGAATCAAAAGTAAATGAAAGCGTTAGATTTAATTCAAACTGAAATTTTAATTCAAACAAGATTCGTTAAATTTAACTCAAGGAAATATATATATATATATATATATATATATATATATATATATATATATATATATATATATATATATATATATATATATATATATATATATATATATATAAATACATTTTCCCTCAGCAAAAAGAACTTGTTTTATCATGAAAGCAAAAAATATTTTTTAGGGGCAGTGGGTGATCGATGGAATATGTAAGCACCATCTAAAACAGGAGTTTTGGTCTGTCTTGCAACACCTATCATTCAACTCTCGATATACACATATCACCAAAAGTAAACCATGACTGTGTAAGTGCAATCATATCTGGGTTTTTTTTCAATGTAGTATAGACGGATACACCTTCATTAATGCAATAAATCTGTTGAATTTTTTATATTATAATTCAATGTAATTTGTTCTGCACTTACTTACAATTTTACAGCGGTATCTTGAACGTACTAACGCCAACCCCAACCCCAAATCTAAAACTAACTCTGATACTAACACTAACATCAATACCGATACCAACTTTAATTGTCTCTACAATTATCACTATGTATGTATGTATGTATGTATGTATGTATGTATGTATGATCATCGTTATTCCTAATATTTGTAATTCTTTGTGTTCTTGTGCATTATTTCTTCCCGTGTGTTGCAGCAAATCATCTGTTGTTATCACATCTTCATCTAATCAAGTTGTTTATATGAGACAATGTTTATGTAGTAAGGAAAATAAAATCAGCTCAAATTCAATGCCCTATATTTGAAGACCGCAGTAGTTTTTATCGACAGTAGGTAATCGTGATTTTAAAGTTAACAATTTTGTTTATGTTCAATGCAGACAGCTTTTACTGCCAAAGAAATACAAATACTTTCCGATTCTACTACTGAGATTTTAGGAAGGTAGCCAACTATAGTCATACACAAGCCACACTTAACTGCTTATGTACATACGAATGTTGATATATATATATATATATATATATATATATATGTATATGTGTGTGTGTGTGTGTGTGTGTGTGTATGTGCGTGTTTGAATAAGGATTTGTGTGTAAATGCACTCTCTCTCCCTTTCTCTCTCCACTCACACACACACACACACACACACATATATATATAGTAAGAGAGAGAGAGGAAGAGAGAGAGAGAGCGAATGAGATCATAGATAAAAATCATGGGTTCTGAACTCTAAAGAACTAATTCGGGGATGAACCTTTTTATTTTCTTTTTGATGCATGCAATAAGCACCTCACTTCTAGAGGAAGAAGGAAGGGAGAAAAAGTGTTCGTCATTTAGTTTTATTGTTGAAAATTCTTGTACATGATTCTCCAAGCGATATATTTTTGTTAGTCTTGTTTTTGATGCAGCCTCAGTGGCCACACTCGATTATTACAAGGGATATTACTGGCGTTTGATCTTTGTGGTTTCGGAAGTTTTTAAATTAATATTTCATCCCAATATTCTATCAATGGTTTGAGAGCATTGCTATGGCTAATAGTTATATCTTATCATCTTACGAAGTATGACACCAGAGAAAAGAGACATGTGGAGAAGCTGTGGTCATTTAGATTGGATCTTTAGAGAAATTTGACGTTGTCTTGTGTAACAAAATCATCACAAACTTAATGGAAACATATTGGTCAACGCTGTCAAAATCAAGACCAGGGTCCCAATGGATTGTTTTATATGATGACAAAAGGAGAAAAAAATTCGGGAAAATTGCTTGAAAGAATGATGTAAAGAGAGAGAGACAGAGAGAGAGAGAGAGAGGGAGAGAGAGAGAGAGGGGGGTTGAATTAAGATATGAAGTGCCCATGATAGATGCAATTGAAAACTGTTGTAGTTGACTTTTTAGCATTTCCAAAAAAAACAAAAACAAAACAGGAATCTTCAAACACTTCCCCAACTGTAACCCAAGACTGTTGCATTGAACTAATGTGTTTTGACTAAGGTTCGAATGAATCTGAAAAAAAATCTCTCTATCCCACGAATGTGATTCAAACAAAATCATTATATTTGTTTACCGTCACTCGTCCATCTCTTTTTCAAACACATTCATTCTACAAGCCTCCAATAGCGCTAACTCAGGAGAGACATTTGATGATACTACACTACATCAAGGTGTTACTTGATATTCTCTCCCAGATTCAATTTATTTGTATTTTTTCTCCATCACTAACATAGAAAATTAAATAATGGTCCAGAATGTGGTGCATTTGCTTATACACTCATCAAATCATGTATTTTTTTCTTTTTTTCCTCTTTTTCTCCTTTGTATATACGTATTCCTGTATAAACCGTCATTTTTTTTTTTCGATTTTGTTTTCGTCAGTGTTTCAAAATTAGTCTCGATTAATTAATTTATGGATGCCATTGCCCAGAGATTATTTGCTGCGTGAAAAACGAAAGACGAAGCAGATTGCATAGTTAAGTATATGAATAAATAGGAGAAAATAGAAATAAGATACAGAATTAAAGGAAAAATGTTGCAATGTAATTAGAATTGGTAAAAGGCATTCGAGGAAGTTATGAATATGTAACAATGATAACGGAGTGGATGGGTTGGTTGGAGTGATTAAACTTCTGTAAGGAATAATACAAAACACAAGTTGGTTAGCAGAGTAATTTTTCCCTTGAAAGAAACTTTGGTTATGGATGGAGCAAATTGTTGGGCAATGATTTTGAAAAAAATGAGTATAACTACACACACTGATTGGGTTGAAATGACTCAAAGAAAGCTTACGGGTGCAAACTTACTCGAGTAAGTAGACAAGGATCAAAACTTCTTCTTGACGATATATATATATATATATATATATATATATATATATATATATATATATATATATATATATATATATATATATATATATATATAATAGCCAACTCTGCTCTCCAGACTGATGATCGTTAAATAATACGGCAACAACAAATATCACATAACAATGAGCAAACAAATTATACCAGGGGATCAGTCTGTGACACAAGCTTTATAACTATAATATTTTAGCCATCCAGAGCCCTACAAATGTACTACTTCCCATACACACGGAAAGTATTCAACCATTGTGAATATCTCCAAAAACCTATTTGTCGAAAATGATTAGGACCCCAAATGGTCAAATATTTTCAATGAAATAAACATTGGAAATCTCAAGAAGAGGTCAAGTTGAGTAAAGATTTTTACCCTGTATGGACCAGGAGAGTTCTTTTTGCAGATTGTTTTCTGTTAATAACTCATATATTTCTCCCACTATTTATTTACCTAATTTTACATCAGATGTAAATGAAATGTTTGATACCAATCAATGAAGATTCCATTTCAAATTTCACTGAGTATTCAAAAAAATGATTTAATGCAATTATGTTTTTATAGAGTTTTTAAGATTTGAAGATAGATCTTCGGATGGATCTATTTAATCACTGCCCCACCGCAGCAATATGTGAAACGAGGTCAGGCTTAATGTGGGAAGGAATAGGAGCAAACCTTCCAAAAATGGCTCCAGCCGATGCAGTTACCGTTGAAAAGCTCATCGTAATGGCTAGACAACGTCACCCGCAAAAGCATCCACCAGGGGACCTGCTGCTTTAAGTGCAATGAAGTAGTGCTGCCCCGGGGAAACGGAGACCACGCAGCAGGGCCGAGTGATAAGGGGATAGCCTAAGGACGAGTCCAAAGGCTCCCCAATGCGCTTAGCAAACGCAGCCTCAGTGAAACCTCTTTGGCTGACGCTTGCACCGGCGCACTCGGTTTTTTAAGTCAACCCACACACAATCTCCGGTCCATTCGACGGGCAAGTGTCAGTAACTGCAGCTCGGTGTCTGCCGTGGAACAGATACTACACTTTGATCCTGTCGAAAAAAGTGCCCATAACATGATGCCTTTCTATGGAATCAAAAAGGAATGTTAGTTGAGTAATGTTTTCCGGGCAACGCTTTAGTTTTATTTGATTCTGCCCGGAAAAAAAAATAAAAAGAGTATTCATCCAATATTTCAGTCATTATTGGAATTAATCATTCCTTTTCGTCTCCAAGCCGACTGGATATAAATGGTATATATGTAACCCTACTGTTTGTAGCTGTTTTCTCCCTGTGCGTTTATCATCGTAGCTATACTCCTAAGATTCATTTTTGTTCGACAATTAGGAAATTTTTGGAAAATCTTAAACTGCAGAGCTCAAACCTTATCTATTTTTTCAGTGAAATATAATCGAGTACTGAATGATATTGCCAAATAAAGATCAACTTAAATAATTATACTTTTTAAATGAATTATTCTACGTCAAAATTGATTTAACACTTATTAGACGAAATATGTTCCTTCATATTCTAAAGCAAAAAAAGGAAAACTAACTAATGAATCTTTTGAAATTCTGATAATCAACTTTGCTCGGAAACTTCCATTCATTTTTATCATAGGGTCCAATGGGCTTGAGTTAGGTTATGTATAAACCAATCTCTATAATTTTGACCCAATACTATGCAAATTTGGTCTTGTAAGGCGAAAGGCATCTGGCAGCTCAGCTTTCAATATATGCAACCCGTGTATCATATGAACATTTATTCAGTTCCCTGACTGGGGAAATAAACGATGCGGGTAAGTTATCCTCTACACTCATCGGAATCGGATCCGGAGAAGATTTGAATTCAAACGGGGCATGCCTTGCTTCCAATATTACTCATTCACATACGTCTCTTTTCTCCCTGAATTCGATAACAAGGCTTGGAATCCTCATAATGGTATTGACAACTGGTTGTTATCTGCTCCACGAATCGTACTGGAGATCCAGTATTTTGAACAAGATTCGAATTTTAAGAACAATGCTTCTCAGTGTGCCTGCTTCTCTCCTGGCACCAATCCAAGAAGCTAGGAATTCCATTGTTGCGAACGCTGTGTTTATCTCGAAGATTTTCTTTTGAACTGCCTACGTTCTTTCTCCAACCATCGATGTGGTAACTGTTTGAGCCGTTTGTAAGTTTAAAGAATGTGTAAATTGGGAATAAGTTACACATAATTAGCTACTTATTTTATCATTTCATATTCAGTAAAATCGAACGATAATTTATTTCTATACCCACGCATGACTCATGTCAGAAAGCATATTTTTATTGTGCATTATGTACGTTTAAATCCGCATATCATAACAGTAAATTCTTTAATAAGGAAATTATCTACCATATATATATACATATATATATATATATATACATACATATATATATATATATACATATATAAATACACACACACATATATATATATACATATACATATACATATATATATATATATATCACACACATGCACACACAGATATATATGTGTATGTGCGTGTTTAAGATGGTTTTTACCATAAACACTCAAGCTGTCAACCACTGTTGTAAATTTCTAATAATTGTCGGTTTATAAGTCAATAACTGACATTGTGACATATCGGTTTAGTGAAATATTGAGTTCGTCGAAGTCATTTGTATACATAATTATTATGTTTTGCAGTCGACCTTCCACGTGAAAGGGGTAAATCCAAGGCAGTTTCACAGAAAAGCCAAAAGAAGTTTAAAGCAAAGAAAGATTGAGTGTTAATCGGAAAATAAGCTACACATGGAATGAAAAAATCCTTTTCCAACGGCATCAGATTTTACCACGACGTATTCGGAAAATGGGATTTAACTGGCGGTTGAATGTCAATGGACTGGTCATGCTGCACTATTTTCAGACGACCACCGGCCCTGTGTCTCAAGACGTCGATCCCCTGAAACGATGTATAAAACTGTGACCAGCGAGAAATGGGATAACGGGACAAACTAGACGAATTTAAAAACAATTAGCGTTGCAATGCCAAAGAGAAGTTTTGTGAATCTTTGGGAAGGTTTATGTCCATTGATGGGCGCGATGATGATGATGATGATGACTGTCAATATTGAAACATGGCAACATTGGCAACTTAAGAAGTAGAAGAAAAAGGCAGTTCAGCAACATCACTCATCAATTTCTTTTTCCAACAACTTTAGTGGCATACCATATTTCATCTGAGAGAAATATGAATATCAAATGCAAGAATATCACTTTTCCTAAATGAAATGAAGCTCATTTTTTACATTAACAACCACGAAGAAGAGATTTTCGGAAGGCCAATTTGATGTTGAGATACCATACAAACAAACAAGTGGGTAGTAACTCCCTTATGATTTTCTTTACTCGTAACGAAGCCTTAAGATCGCTGATCTTTTGGTTTCCTGGTGATTTTCTGAGTCCCTTGGGCTTAGCAACGCATAACACTAGCACAGCTCATAGGGTAAAACCACATTGGTTATGGCACCGCAACTGCATGGGTCTCATCTTAAATAGTCTTCACAAAAGGTTGCAGCATTCATTCCCTAAATGCATTAATCTTAAGTGAATTAGGAAAAGATTCTCTGCGGAAAGAGTCATGCTTAGAAGAACGAAAGTAGAAACATAACAATTCTAAAGAAAACAGACTTTCCATCAATTCAATTCAAACTATCTCTATAAATCATGTTAGGAAATAATTATTTATAATTATCTAATGATATTTGTAAGAGATTCACGTCTTCCCATACAGATTGGACGTTCTGTTGAATACACAAATACACGTAGACAAATGCACCAGTTGACATTCCAATATTAATATATGTCTTTATTTATCGGTCGGTTGATAACATGTCGATTAATGAATAACAACTCGTTAAATAAGTTGGCATATTTATAATCTACATTATCCTAGCAATGTTTACCCATGTTTTATACGTGAAAACGAGTAAATCCGTAGGGTAAGATTAGACTGTTGCAATTAACGGAGAGAAGCCTAACTTAGTCAGCAGTAATTTATCATTTCCTTATTACAGTCAGATTAATGTATGAATCTAAATGTTTTTATTCATTAAGAAAATTGTCCAAAGTTTCCAAGATTTCCATTAGAGATTTAAATTTATTAATAAATTCATTTTTACTCGTACCTAGACGAAGAAAATTAACTTCAGATCGAGGCTTAGATAAATATAATTGCATGAATAATTTAAAATGTGGCATTAATGAAACAGGGGAAGAGAGAACTGACTGAAAAAAAAGGTTCAATTTGCATTGAGACAAAATGACAACCGTTCGATAAATTCTAGCAAAAAAAGATTTAGACACCTCATTTTTTGCAAGTCACAACATGGAAATAAACGACATCAATGTCAATTCAACATAATTCACATGTGCCTGGAAGATAGATGATTGCATTACATAAGGTGGGGTGGCGAATATTTAAAAAAAATGACAACTTCCAAATTGTGAATTATATATATATATATATATATATATATATATATATATATATATATATATATATATATATATATATATATATATATATATTGAGAAAGAGACACAGAGAGGGAGAGAGATATTTAGAAGACGTTATCGGAGACAAGATTTGGAAAATAATCTCAAATTACGTGACGTGTTTCGGATGTCTACCTGTCCGTTACCAAAGCGTGAAATGAGAAAATGGATGGGAAGACAATGTTTGGTGTTGTAAAGAAGTGGGTTGATGATTCAGAGAATGGGTTCTGACTGGAGACTTTACCTTTAAAGGCAAAACCTATCCCGTTTCGGGGCATAAAAGAGGGGAAGATGTAGATCAGATGTCGTAGAGGTATGGCTGCATGTAAGTGAATGAATATAGCTAGGGAGCTGATAAGGGTGGGTACATACAAAAAGAAATCGTTTAAGCGTACAGCTGGGTTGGCATATGCATTGTTTGATTGGTTCCTGGCTAACAGTGCGTGTATATGTGTATGTACGTTTATACTATGTATTTTATTGTGTGATTATTTGCGTGAGTAATGCATGTGTTTTATTTCCAATGCGTGTGTGCGCGGGTGTATGGTTCTGGGGTAACTTTTTCCCATAGTTTTTAAAAATTGTGTTTCATATATTTTGGCGTTTGATTAAACTGCTACTACTGCAGTATTTCAATGAGAGATGAATGTTTAATCGAAGGGTAAACAAAATCAATCTGGGTTGACCGAAATTGGTGGGTTAAATGGAACGGAATGGTCAACAAAAGATGTATGAATCTTGAGGGTAAATCTAGAATGAATTACGTAGGAACAGTGGATGGTTTTATTTACTTACAGTTTTTCTCTGATTGTTTTCAGAATTCTAGTCCGCATTATGAAGCAATTAAATCGAATACTTCAAAATATGCAACATTTTTCATACAATTTTGACAGCATTTAATAGAATTTTGCAATATTTTCTTCTGTGATAAAACTCTTTGTTTCCAGCTAATTTCTCAGGTGGATCCCCATTTAAACATTCCAACTTTCGAGAAAACAATTACTGTTTGCATCAGAAATAGAACAGAAAATAACGTTTGAAATGCGAATTGATTCATCAGAGAAACAAAATGATGGAGTGTATGCATCAGTTATAAACACTATAGAGTCAACTCTCTTTCTTTCTGTTTTTATACTTTCTACTTTTTATCATTTGATTTGATAAGGGACTAGTATGACATATTATGACGTAAAGGAGAAACATATTACACTTGCTCAACCCACTCTCTGTATCCCTCTTTTGTCCCAAACGCTTCAACTGATACGAGTGGGGTCCGTGAGGAAACCTTTTTGACGATGAAAGAACTGTCAACTTTTGTCTCATATAAAATAGAATAATCATTTCCAAAGTATGTCCTTTGATAATGAACTTTGGTAACAGCCAGTACGATATAAGTGAAATAAATCGGTGTTTTTGTGAGCAGTCCATCAATCTTTTTCCGATTTATCCTTATTTCTCCATGAAATTCAATCAAATTGACCTGAAAAAGTTGCCAAGATGGAAAATAATTTCAATAAACTCCCTAGGTTTTCAAATTCTTAAGAAGAGCATTCACATGGTTTCCACTTACTTTATTGCAAAAGAAAGCAGATAGGATTTATTTTCTCCATAGATTTTCTTTCAAGTCGGGGTATTTATTTTGCCAAAGAACTTTCGAGTGCAAATAATCATGATCACGTTTTATTTACGGGGAAACAACCCTTAATATTTGAACATACTATTTTTTAATATTGGCAAATGCCGTCATTCATTGTAAAAACAACGTCACAGGTTCTGAAAACAATAGGTGATTTTACTTGTTTACGTCTTGAATGTTGTAAATTCATGAGTTTACTGTGAAAAAAAGGCCTCTTTTGATGTTCCACAAAGATTCTGAAACGTATTGTGATAATGCAAATACATTTTTGCAAGTTTTAATCATGTTTCTACAGCAAGAAAATAGCAAATATTTAATTTTTTCCAAGATAAAAGAGTAAACTGAGGGTTACCAGGTTATTGCATTCAAGTTATCCATACCAGTCAAATGAATGTCGAATGAATATTAGTATCTAATTTTAGACGAAAAAAGAGGGAGAATCCTATCGACACTTTTCTGATGATTAGATCTCGTAGAATTACGGACGACAATGTTTTTCTTTAAAAATGCTGGGATAAAATTAACTGAATAAATGTCACAATGTAGTGTTGTTCTGAACTACCAGGGCCCACAGATGTGGATATACACAAATTAGCGACAGTCGCATGATATTAATGAGAGATGGAGACAAACGGAGAGAAAGAGAGAGAGAGAGAGAGAGAGAGAGAGAGAGAGAGAGAGAGAGAAAGAGAGAGAGAGAGTTAGAGAGAGAATTTCAATGATCATATGTTCATAGAAGTATTGTAATTCTGGATGTATAATGATTGACATTCCGCTAATATTCACCTTGAACTGAAAGTCGCTTTTGTCTACACAATTTTTACTTGTATTTGATGTACAAATATCATCTTCAGCTGCAGAACTCTTTTATCAATCTTATCCTAGATCTATAAAACTGCTCTATCATGGGCGTCATTGGGCCAGTGCCTTTTGAACTTGTCTAATCTGTCATGCCATCATATATTTTGCCGGCTACAGTTTCGCATATGACTGAGTCGTGATGTCACCTGATATTTTGGCACCATGACCAAGCCGTTGCCATATGATTTTTCTAATAGATTCTATGCCACATCTGACTCCACTTTCTTTCTCTAATATAATGTGGTGTTTTGTAAAATCTCCATTTAATGTTTAGAACTATTCTTTCATGAGCACATCACACGTTTCTCTGCTTAAGGGTCAACCTTCCTGTTACGTTTAATGTGATTCGTGACTATCAATAAGATATATTGGTTTTACGGCCTCATCTTTACAACGTCAGATCTTGGTTCTTGAAAGTTAGATATTTACTAAATTCTTGCAATTTTTGAGAGATTTTTCCTTTGATTTCTACATCATCCTAGATTTGTTGTCATCGATAGATCTAGTGGTCTACTTTGCGTTTTTCATTTGGATTTTCCTGTCGTCGTCCTAAACATGTTTGTGGTACTTTTCATTTGTTTTAAAGTTATCAATGAAGAGCTTGCACATCTTTCAACACTCGACACATACATACACACACATCTATATGTATATGTATGTATGTATATATATATATATATATATATATATATATATATATATATATATCACACACACACACACACACATATATATATACATACACACCTATTTTCTATCGTGATTATGATTGTGCAGGCGTGCGCGCGGGTGCAAGAAAGAGTTAACTATGAAGTTTAAGCCACACTAAGAAAGACAAATATACACTAAAAAATATGGATGCAACAATACGTTATATATACGCTCTCATATAAGCACTGAATTATAATAACTGAGTAAATAATGTCGTTTGCCTAACACACTTTATTTTGATGCTGACCTGTAATATAATTCGTTTTATCGACATTCAGCTATAAAACCTTTCTTACTGGCCAGAAGCGGCGTTTTCATATTTAATTATTTTTTTTTCATCCATTTTCATTTTAGAAGATGAACCAGACGCCAACTCGCCAGGAATATAGATGAGAAAACGGAAATGCGGGAGGCAACAGACGACAAAGTGCGAGTTTTCTGAATCTATAAAATTGAAATAGTTTCAATCCGGGTTGCCACATAGTTTTTAGGAAACGTTCAGACCTTGGGCCAAAACTTACCAAATGGTTCATAAAAGTGTCAAATAATGGAAAACACAACTAAATTGAAAGAAATCAATCACTTTCACCCGCTATGAAGTCAAGTATATGGTGGTAGTAGTACTACTACTACTCCTCGTGGGAATTATGGAATCGGCATACTTGAAGATGTTAACCCAGCTTTTTACTTGGCAGTAAAAAGAACATCACAGCTCTGATACAAAACATATTTTTCTTACAGATTGATACCCAGATCCATGAATGGGAGAAAAAGAAACTGAATTGAAATATGTGTATTATTGGAATACCTTTCCAAATCAACTTGAGGGAAAATATGGAATCACTCAATTCTGAGGGGAAAATCATAGAATTACCTAGTGATATAAATTTCTCAAACAAATACCATCACATGTCTAAATATGCAAATTATTCTACTGTTAAAAGAGAATATTTGCAGTTTTTAACGAGCTGTCGGACGTATTGCTGAACTTGGTTGATCGAAATGAAAAAATGACTTCAACATTTGCAAAGAAAAAATTGAAAGGATTACAAAACTCCTGCAAGAAAAAAAAATCAAAGATTGAGTGCAGCAAATAAATGTCAGTTATCATCTGTCAACTTTATTCGAAATCTTAGGAAAGTACAAACCCATTGGAAGTGTTTAACCAAAAACATACAGGATAGTAAACTCAAAGCAATATGCTTGGTAGTAGAAAATGCATAACAAGACAAACGAAAAAGTCAGCTGAATTTTCATTCAGAAAAGCCTAATAAAAACAAACAATAAAACGAAAATAAAAAAAAAGAAATGGACTGAAAAGAAGCAAGCATGAAGTATCATCGATTCGTTGGAAGTGATATTCGGCCATGAATCATAAATTTGCATTGACCGAAGTATCTTTTCATTTAAGCATATGACAATGTCTATCAGAAAGGAACAAGCAATTTTTCGACTCATTTATCTTATGAAGTTGAATGTCAAGAAAAAAACCGGGAGAAATTGCAACCATTACTACAACATTCAATACGCTGGTACATAATGTAATCTTTGACTCTTTTCTTATTCCATCGATAGAACATTGGTTCGGTAATGGTGAAGTTCCAGGGAGATAATGCCTCTCCCCAAAGTACAAATTGTGTTGAAACTTCCTTGCTGGGAGAGGCATATCAACCAATTGTTGTGGTCCATGCTATAGAAAGTTTTAGTAAAAAAAAAAGTAATGGGCGCAATCCTGTAAAGCTGATCTGACACCTATTCGGAAACGTTGGATCCAATTTAATGTAGTTTTTTTCGTTGTTAATCCCATACATTTCCAACTGATTAGCATGATTCCATTACTTATATACATTTAACATTGAATATATACCAATAATAAAATATGTCAAACTATTCTGCTTGAATCAGATTTCATGAGGCCAGCAGTCATTAATGTTACCATGACTCGTAGCAATATAAACTGATGCTGCTATTTCCAAACCAGTCTATGTCGGACTGTGCAATTACCTTACCTACATTTGAATACTAATTTCAAATCTGGTACGTAAGAACCAAAAATGTACCCTTGGTTTCCGAGTATTATGAAAAAAAGCTCCTTATGTTAATATGACCGAGCGGAGATTGAGGTCACTCTTATCAGATTCGTTGATCGGAGAACCATCTCATTTCTTGGAAACTATTAAAGATAGAAAGATGCAGCTTGAACATTCAATAAAATTCATTTAGATTTTGGAAAACTGCACGGCCCAACCAAGCCCGTTAGTCACGCTTTTGAAGGTCAATAAGCCAGAATCTAATGAATACTTTTGACGCTTTATATATATATATATATATATATATATATATATATATATATATATATATATATATATATATATGTATATATTATATATATATATATATATATATATATATATATATATATATATATATGTATATATATGTATATAAATATATGTATATATATATATGTATATATATATATATATATGTATATATATATGTATATATATATGTATATATATAGATAAAACAATTTTCGGCTTTTCTTGCTTTCCTGGTTGTGAAATATGGTAGCCAAACGTTATTAATAGCAATTTATTTTACCTCCATGTGAGCAAAGATGATTCTATTTCCAGGGTTTATTAGGGTAACGTATAAAGATTTTCTGAACATTAATAGTGTAAGTGCGACTGAGTTGCAAAATAGCGACAAAAAGTTGGTTTAGAGACATTTCAAAGGGGTTGGCTTCTTGTTTCGATCATGTATATCAATTACTGCCATTATTTTACAATGTAAATATATCAGAGATGATCTGAAGGGGGAAGCATCGGGGGAAGAGATGACATTTTTATTTTTTATTTTGAACAAAATTTGGTTGAAATTTCCCTAAAGCAACTTTCAAAATCCCAGTTTAGGTTAAAGCACAATTTGTTTTCCTACTGTTACAAGAACAAGGACACTCCTCATCTTATTAAGTTTATTCATCCCGTTTCCTTGCACAAAACTGATTCATAAAAAGTAGTATATCTTAATATGTGAATTTATCAATTATGTGAACAACAATAAAACTTGCAGTGATCATCTTCAGTTTGAATGAAAGTAGGATTGGGGATTGACTATTGAGTTTATATAAGAGATATATTTGAAATATAATGCATCTTTTTGAAAAATCTATTGAAACAATCGTCATGATCTTTTTAAAACTAATGAAATCGTGTTCTAGGCAAATGGAAACCCTAGAATTTCAGCTGCTGTTGGAAAACTAAAAGCAAAATTTGTTTTTGGTTTTCAGTATTCGAGGTACTGCAAAAAAAAAAAAATTCATATTCAATGTACAAGAAACAGTTCAAACAGAAAAGATCATTTCTCTGATTTTAAGGAGCATTCAACACATCGGATTAACGAACCATCAAATTTTTTTCCAAACTTGGACAGTCTTAGTCAATGGTCAAAAGTGATGCTAGATTGAAGCGACTAACTTTTTGGTTACAGTTTTGATTCCAGCAGCTGAACCATTTTTGTTTAATCGTTTATTCAGTTTACACTGTTTAGGCCGAGTGACCCATTCTCGGTGTAACAACAGGACGTCGTTTCGATTTGTGTTTCAAATAGATAATTCATAGATATGATGTTAGATTATAAATCAATTTGTTAAAGATAAATGTGCATGTTTATGGATATATACATGCATATACACACATACACACACACATATATATATATATATATATAAATATAATTATATATATATATATATATATATATATATATATATATATATATATATATATGTTTATACACATACCCACGTATATATGTATATATATATATATGTTCCTGTCTATATTCATGCATACTTATGTTAACACGGATATATAGAGATACAACAATATGGGAATATGGAAAGAAAAGTTTGGTAGAAAAATCAGAAAACTTCAGTCAAGATACAGATATACACATACATATACATTATAAATATGTATAGGTGTGTGTTTGTGTGTGCATGTTTGTATGTGTGCATGAGTGTGTGTATGTGTGTTTTTGTCTGTGTCTGTGCATGTGTTATGATCATGTACATGAAAATATATTAACCTGAATAAGTAACAGCATCGGTAGAATGTGGTGATAAATTGTTGATCAAGCGAGCCTGAATCGGAGAGATGTGAAAAATGTCGAACCCCAACTAAAATCCATTTAAGTTCAGACGAATGTTTGAAGTTAATCAAATTAAACAACTGATTGGATAATAAGCAAGAATCGACATAAGTTCCTCTGTTTCTGCGAGAGAATTTCATTTGCAAAATGTAGTTGTTAAACTTAATTACATCAGAGATATCAGATTTTGAACTATTAGACCCACAGTCTGGCAAATAACTTTTGAGACAGCCACTTTCAGACATCAGTGTTGATACAAAGCGCTGACCTTTTGACAAATAAGACTTGAAACGGAATATAAGTTAACTTCATTGTCTTCACGCACTACCCTCTGAATAAACAGAATATATATGATAAGGTTAGCATCATATTCCACAAAGCTGCTACAGCGACGCAACTGATGAGGAGTAAACACACTCTGACTCTCTCTCTTTATATATATATATATATATATATATATATATATATATATATATATATATATATATATATATATATATATATTCATATATTCTTTGTCTGAATGAGCGACAGCATCTTTCCCAATAGAATAGCATTCGCTAGTATAGATAAAAAGTACGCAGGCATATCTAGAGTTAATGATGAATAACATGTTTATTTTCATAAGTTCTCGCTTTTGCAATGCACTGAACCGAGTACAAAATATCACAAGGGTCTTTTTGTTTACTTTGAGCTATTTTCTGGACAGAAAGGTCATCAAGAAAAAATATTAACGATAACAAAATGTTTAAATAGCTCACTGTGGTGACCTGCATGTAACTTCCCTTCTTATTTTCATACAACATTCTTCTACATTGTGAAGGCAGTCAAGGAATTAAGAAGCTAATTTAAGATTTTTTTTATAGTCATGGGTTCTTATCCCCTAACGTAACTATTGGCCTAATGCCATATGGAACAAAGTGATCAGTTTTAAGTCTTGATTTTCACCACCATTTCGTAAGATGGGTGACTTAAGAGCACGGGTTTTCTCATCCAAGAGTAGAAAAAAATATTACATCCAATATTTGATCGTGTGTAAAAATGTTATTTCGAAACAAAATGTATAAGGGCAACGAGAAAATCCAGAGAAGACGACAAACACTTCATGAAAGGAGAAGGAAGTATTAATGCAGAAATTTTCTCTTGAAATTATTAGAATTGAAAATAACAAAAAAAAAAAAACAAAAAAAAAAGAAAATCGAAACACTGTTTCGAAAAAGATAGATACGGTAATATTTTCGTTTGTTTTTTTGTTCTTCAAGATTTGAGTCCTTTTCCCTTCATATCAAGACGGATCTTTTTTCCCTGTGATTCATTTTTCCCAGGCATAAGTTCATTAACTATAAAACACATACATTCTTTTTCAACAGAATGTTCACAGATTCGTTTTTCATCTAATGATTCTATCGTTCTTGGAGATGTTACAATACGTATCATCCGTTCGAGTAGCATTCACAAACCAAAAATCATCTTTAGATGTATCCATTATTCTATCCTGCTTTGGGAGAACACATTTTACGAAACGCCTAATTCTTTCCGATTCAATTTCACTACAGCCGAAACACCCGTTTACGGTCAAATCATCATCATCATCATCATCATCATTATCATCACCATCACCATCATCATGAGTCTTTCAACGTCCGTCGATGAACATAGAGCTTCCCTAGGATCTGCCATGGGCGTTGCAGAGAAATTATTCTCTAAATTTGTCTGGTTCATCTCTCCATCTTGTATTTTGTCGGCTTGGTTTCGCATTTGATCTCTGGGGATCCATGTTCTGAGTTATGATGTCCATTGTTTTTCTGTCATTCTTGCAACGAGACTAGCCCATTTCCATTTGAGTTTTCTGATAGACTCTATGTCTTGGACCCTAGTTTTTCTTCTTGATATATTGTGCTGTCTCTCCATGGGAGGTTGAGCATGCATCAGCTGCTCTTCAATTCTTCACAGGGTATCAATTCATTTTTTTTCATTTGTTGAAATAATGAACTTTTTTTATTTTTATCATCTTCAGGACCATGAAATGTAGGGAACTTTCGATCAATTTTTACCTATTTAATAATTACAAAGATTAAGAAGAGGTACAATTGTTCCAGGCAGAGAAATTCCCACTGAAGATCATATAATACATCCCTTGCCCCTTTATTATGATCCTATTTTCAATCATAAAAATGTAATTCCTCATAGCTTAATTCAACGGTTACAAACATAAGTTTGAGATGTATAAATATTCAGTGCAGGTGCCAGTTGGCTTAGCGGGTAATGGTAAGAAATTAAGAATAAGTGGACCGAGTTTGAACTTCATTCGATCTTGTTCAGACTCACTTTGCTTTATTCTCCCTGGGACATGCATAGATACATAATTATGAATAGATGTCACTTGAAAGACTTATCTTTAGATTCGAAGATAAATTTATTGTATGAACGAACCGAGAGATATGTATGTCAGAAACAAAATTTATCAACTAGATTATTAAAAGAATTTAAACGAAAATAATAAACTTTATTTCAAGATTTTTTAGAGCTTAAGAACTTCACAAAACAGAAAAAAAATAAATTACAATGTTAACAACAGTTGAAATCAAATAAAAAAAACATTAAAACTATTGAATTCATTTTGTCTAGACTAGGTTTTTACCAAATGTAAAACTTTAAATGCGTTTTATTTAATCTACAGAGATTTGAATTCATAAGTAGCTTAGTATCTTTTTTTTTGTTTCAAACGATTATTTGACGTTCATGTACTTTTGTTTTATGTGTGTTACATTTGCTTGACACATGGAAAAAAGAATTCGAAATACTATCGCCTTAAAAGCAGTGGTATTGATTTTTGAAATCAAATGAAAAACATGTTGCTTCCCTGCTAAACGCCAGCTGCTCGTACGGATTGAAGAAATGCTTCTTGTTCAAGAAGAAATCATTTCGTCGAGTAGAAACTCCAGTCATATCTTTTAAACTGCTATATAACTGAGGATGTGTATTTTCTTTACCATCTATTCTGGTATATAAGATAGACATCCAGCAGCAACAACAACAACAACAACAACAAAAATAATAATAATAATAGTGGTAGTTCAACAAGTAGTAGTAGAAGCAGCAGCAGTAGTAGTAGTAGTAGTAGTAGTAGTAGTAGTAGTAGTAGTAGTAGTAGTAGTAGTAGTAGTCCACACAAGAACAGGCCTCGGTGAACTTGCGACAGCCTACCTAGGAAGCCGTGTAAGTATGGAATTCAGATGATTGTCCTTACCTCAACAGCAAACTTTAATAGGAAACTCTTTTCAGTGTGAACGTATGCACCGCACGCAACATACATTCATTTTGTGCATACATAGAAATATGATTGGAAAAATGCAGTAGTCTGTATTTGTGAAAGCCCTGTTCTCCTTTTCTCTCTCAGAAGAGCCATAACTATTTTACTCACGAGGCTGCCAGGCTTAGGTCTCTAGATCCAAGGTGGTGACTTACATTGACTGAAATCAACCCCTCAGCCAACAACAACAACAATAAAATCTGCAACTTTATAATAATAATAACAATAATAATAATAATAATGATAATGATGATGATGATAATAATGATAGTAATAATAATATCAATATTAATATTAATGATTATTATTAATAATAATAAAAGTAATAACAATAATAATATAATTAATAATAATATCAATAATAATAATAATAATTTTGAAATGGCTACACGCAGTATAAAAAAAACGATAAAGAGATAGAAAAAGGAGAAGTATTGAAAACAGAGGAAGAAAAATGGTGACAAGAAGGGCTGCATTAAGAATTCAAAGAGAGCTAGTAAATGTCGTAGACGAAAAAACAGCTACATCGCTAGGCAAAATATACGAAAAAGAAATGGATAATATATGAAAAGTTCAAGTTTGAGTCTACCGTTTTGCACCTAGGAAGCTGACATTTGGGGTAGGTGTGCATCTTTTCACTGCTAAGGTCATGTGCTCGGCGCAGGTGATCTCAGAGTATGATTAGTACATAATTCTGTGAGAAAGAAAAAAAGCACTCATTTTTTTTCCCCGATGGTTTTTTTTTTTTTAGATGAAAGGTAAAAGTTACCTTATCCTATGTTAGTGACTTCAGTAATGCAAATGAAAAGCGAAATAGGATAATTTTCTATAATGATTGGATACAAGAAATATGATTGATCAACATTCCCAGACCAGATGAAGATTAACATCTTTTCAAACTAATTGATACTAAGTGAAATCATAAGAAAGAATCTCTCTAGCTTTTGAATAAACTGGGCCAGAAAGGGTAAGATAGCTACTATGTCAGTACATACTGGTAACCCTAGTTTTTAAATGTTTGCTCCACGCCATTTTTCGATTTTACGAAAATATGGTTGAATATGAGGTGTACTGTTTGTTTCACAGCAAGCCGTTATGAAGACGGAGCCAACATAAACTTCAATACATTGTTCATTTTTTTCAGTTTCTGGAGTATAATTTCATTAAAACTGCGCATTAATATTTATTAATTTCTGCCTTACTCCTACTAATTTAAAAAGATATAACTTGATGCTTTCTTTCTAGGAGAAAATTTCTTTTTTGAATTATTTGTATCATAAAATTGCAAATTATGTCAATTTCTTTGGACAGTTTTAAATTATTAGAATTCTTAAGAGCATCTGCATTTCATAAATAGAAACTGAATTTTCTTTTTCCTTCAATGCTGTCAGTTGTTTCATGATCATATTTCTTCATTCTCCGTGTGTGGAACACTCCAGCTAACTTGAAAAACTGAGAAAAGCTTTGTATCTACTATATTTCCTCCAATTTTGTTACATTTCCAAACCAGGAATATATCTATATTTACTCTCTGAAAAGTCGACAGAGGACACGGCCTCGGCTGTTTTATGGCGTCTGTTAGGAACTGGTATGACATTATTTTTGACAATTTCTGCGTCAGCAATATTTGCTGGCAATAGGCATGTGCGAACAGTGAGTATATTTTATAGAAACAGAAGAAAATGGATATCTATCAAAACTGAACGAAGAAAGAGAACAGTTTTATGAAGAGAAGGTATAATGAAAGGTCTACAGACCATTTAACAAACAGATAATCAAATAATTAGAGGTAATTAAATTTTTACTTAAACTCTTGATAGGTCAGGTCGAGTATATATATATATATATATATATATATATATATATATATATATATATTCATACATATATATATATACATATATATATATATATATATATATATATATATATATATATATATATATATATATATATATATATATATATATATATGTTATCTATAATTTCCAAAGATTCGCTTTACGCAAAATTTCTGATTTTACGAAAAAAAGAAAAAAAAAACATAGCGCCCAGTGTTAAGTGCATGGCAAGCTGATATAAAAGTTTGCGTTTTGATACGTTTGTTCAATTGTTTAGGTTTTGGAGTAAAATTGCTACTGTAATTACACATCAATATTCATTAGTTTTTGTGTCAGTCCTACTACTTCACTGGATAAAATCATGTTATACATTTGCAAAATATTCCAATTTGCCTGAACGATTCTGAATTTTGAGAATTCTTAAAAGCATCAGTTCACAGATGAAAACTAAAAATGTTTTTCTTTAAATTTTCAAGTTTTCTTCATGTCAGCAAATTGATTCATCTTCTATGATCTTTTCCTTTTTTTCGTATTTGGAATGCTCCTCACTAACTTGGAAATAAAATTTCCTCCTGAGAAAACTTTGTATTATTTTTATACTCTTCCAAATTTGTCACATCTCCATACAAAGAATATATCTATATTTATGTTCTCAATAGTCGACAGAGGACTTGGCATCGGATGTTTTATGGTGTCTGTTAGAGAGAGGTATAGAATTATTTCGGGCAAATCCTGCGTCTGCATTATGTGCCGGCAATAGTCATGCGCAAGAGTTTAATGCTGGGCATATTTCATCGAAACAAAAATTGACATGAATCAGAGTTGAAAGAAGAGGTTAAGAAAAGGGAGAACACAATGAACTGTTCAAAAATATATGAAAAATGGATACAGAATCGACTATAAATTCTAAAAAAAACAAAACATGTTTATCTTTCGTCACTATGCTTTCATTACAGTTCAAGTGTAATTTAATCGTTTTTTTTGTTTGTTTTTTAATTGTGAATAGCAAAAAGTAGTGTATAAGTTGTTCTTTCGTGATTTTTGAGGCATCAGGTTATTCAAAAGAGTGAAAAAATAATTTTATTGCTGCCATTGATGACTTCAACGTTGATGAATTTTATTGGATTCATTATATACTCTCACAGATGTATACTGAATCAAACCTCCGGGTAACTTTTGGTGACGCTAAGAACAAGATATTAGCGACGGTGGGTTTATCTTTTTGTTGATGGCCTATAGAATTAAAAATGTACCATAAACATAACTACGGGAAATACGTGTGCGATCGAATACTGACGTATTTAGTTAGATTGGTTACCACATATCTGAAGGATAATATGCCTCGTCTTATTGAAACTTTCCATGGCAATTCTTCTGTTTACATGGCATAGCTGAGTTTGAGACAACGAGAGGTAAGCCGACTGAAAGAAGGGCTTACTTGTCAGCACTGAAAGATAACTTTACAAATCGTTGCTTTTAAATGTTCTCAAAAAGAGCCCCTAGAAGATAAGCAGTAAAAATTCGAGGATATTGCCTGCAACGGTAGAAATGTGCTGGACACGACGAGTCAGTGACATCTCCTGGTGACGTTCCAATTCTCAACCCGAGCTGAGATAAAAACTAAGCGATGTTTTGTTGTCTCACCACCAATGCCAACCAGGTATTCTTTTATATTTCATTCTAATGAAAATTCCTGTCTCATATTTCTAAGAAAGGTGAAAATAAAAAAAGTCCGTCTGAATATTTGGTAATAGAAGCAGTGATCACATGTTCCACAGGAAAGATAAATTCTCGAATAGATGTCTAGAGTAACAAACATCTAGTCAGCTAGTATCTTTAAAGAGAATATTTCTCTTGTTCTTTCAAGAAATATCATTGATATCCTTGTTCTGTAAAGATGCTAAGAGATAATTCTTCTTAAGATCTTAATGCAGGCATTTATCTGAAATATATACATAATCAAAAGCTTGGTATTCATCAGGGATAGTAAAAGTAGTGAATAGTCTCCTCAAGCTGACTACAGCTACATTAATGACTGCTTTGGTTCAACATACCATATTACTAATGTCCTTAAGCTGACTATAGCTTTAGATGTCCCTGCTCAGGCTCGGGATATCCCATTAATACTTACTTGACCAGTCCACAGAATTTGCTTCAGACTTGAAGGCGACAAGCATTCACAGTGGCCCAACAATATCTTCCATCGCTATTAACTGGGGTAGAGACAGATCGATGCGTTCCCCAAGGGAATAAGTGGAAAGTAAGCTCAATCTGTCTCAGCTAGAGTTTTTGAATTGGTTCGCCGGATCTATTCTCAGTTCGGTTACCAACTCAGACGTATTCCCCTTTGTCGTGGATAAACTAATGAAAATCTATCCGTCGTCAGGTAATAGATGTTCATTATGACTAATGTCCAAGTTTCCAGAGAACAACGTCAGTGTCAGAGGGAATAATTTGCAGAGATCAGCCAAAAAATATGATCAATCCTTCCATAGCCGGTTGTCATTATATCCACTAAGTATCCTTGAAATACATTTTAACTATGGGATGCAGTTTGGACTACTATGTAAAGGGAGACCATTTTTCCATGAACCCAATCCTATATCCATTACTCCCCAGCATTATTTTGTCAACTTTTGTACGAAATATCATTAAAATTCCAGGTCAACTTTTCGGGATATCGCTTTGATAGTCACCTGCGTACACATAAATCTACTGGGAAAAAACAGGAAAAATACCTATCCGTCGAATAGATATTCCTTGTTCCATCCCTGATTTCAATTATTTTTACCCTCCGATATGCCTTACTTTTCCTCAAAATTTAATTGAAATCGATTGTGATCATTTTGAGACAATATATAGCGGAAAAAAGAAAAAAAAATACTTTTTCCAATTCCCTCTATTCGGTCATATCACTGAAAAACATATTTCCGGATTTTCTTGAGGAATTTGGATGAAGCTTTATCGGAAGGTGAACTAAAGAATAGAGAAAAGGCAGACTCAATTTAAAGGTGAATCCAGCTATTTCTGTTTCATTGGCTAAAAAAATTGTATATATTCACTAACAACTGTTCCTACTGAAACGTAGTATCAGAATGTTTTCGTATCTGAAATCATTCAGTACACTTGAATAATCATTATACCAATGACTTCATCGAGAAGTGAACTATTCCAGTCAAATTCTGCTTATCTCATCTTAGACCAAAAATCTTTACCAGATCCTGTGAAATATCGACAAGCATGCGAGATGATCACAACAACAAGAGTCACATGTTTAATATGAGACCTGTAACTATAACCCGTTATTTAAGTGAGGCTAAATGTACTCGTAGTTGGTAGGTGTCTTAATATGGCATGCCAAGTCAACTGATATCAACCACATTTTGTACAGGGTCAACCTGAGGTCACAATTGAAGTTTTAATATGACATAAGTCAATTTTCAAATAAGTGCACGATAGTATATCACTGCTAGTATATATACACATACATTTATCGCAGGTAATCGAAAGTTAGCTTTGAGCCATTCCTCGATTTTAGGAAAAAAAGCTAAAACATAACGTCTGCTACTTGTTTCACAGCGTGTTGTGATAGAGGCAGCAACTGCATAGGTTGAAAAACATCGTTCATTAGCGGATCAGTAGTAATCATTTGGGGATTTTCACCAACTACTGCGAAAGGGGTTACTCGATGCTTTGTAGGAATTATATCATAAAATTACTGTACATTTCATTTTGTCTGGGCAACTTCGATTTCTGAGGATTCTCAAAAGCATCCGCAGTTCGCAGATGGAAACTGAATTTTTTTCACTTCAAATTTGTCAGTTATTTTTACATAACCATATTTTTCATCTGCTATTAATTTTTTTTTCTTGTCTGTGAATTTCCTCCTGAGCGAAAGTAGTATTATTCTTATACTCTTCCAAATTTGACACATCCCCAAACCAAAAATATATTTGTATTTCCACCCTCAATAGTCGACAGAGGACATGGCATCTGATGTTTTATGGTGTCTTTTAGGAAGAGGCATGGAATTATTTTGGGCAATTCCTGCGTCTGCATCATTTGCTAGCAATGGACATGCGCAAAGAGTTCAATGGTGGACATATTCCACAGAAATAAAAAAAAAATGACATCTATCAGGATTGAAAGAAGATGGTAAAATCGAGGGTACAATGAAAAGAGTACCAAAGAGTACCAGGCGGATAAATGACTTCAATTTTTTAATGATTTTAAAACGCATGTTTATCATCCATCATAATGCTCTGAATACAGTGTAGGCGTGATTCAACTGCTTTTCATTTTGTGAATAGTTGAAAGTACGATGTGGAATGTATTCATGTTATCATTCTTTTGGGCACAACAGCTTACTCAAAAAGTGAATGTATTTTACAGCTCCAATAAATTATATGACTTCAACATTGATGCGTTGTTTTGGATTTATCACGCACTTCCATAACTGTATACAAGATCAAAACTTATGATAACTTCTGGTACTGCTGAACGTTATATCTTAGCGCCTATGTTTTATAAGTTTGGTGATGACTTGCATAATTGAATGTATATCATAAACTTAACTACTAGAAACGAATATACAACTGATGTTATCGCACGGTTGAATATTCAGCCAGTTAGATTATTGGGTCACCAAATATTCACAGGATATTACGCTCTACCATAATCAAGCTTTCCATGACTATTCTTCAATTTACTAAACAAAGATCAGTTTTAGACAGGGCCCGATGACATTTCTCAAGGGGGGAAGTACCTAAAGACTACCTTGACAATCAGTGATAGGAATTGGTTCCTCACATTTGAGAAAAATGAGAATGTAGTGATAAAACGAATAGGAAAATGATGGTGAACAAAGTAATTAGAAGACATATGTATAATTGACTTACAACTTATGAAAATACAAGTTCACCATCCGTCATAATTCTTTCTATACAGTTTAAGTGTAATTCAGTTGCGTAGGGCATGACAGGTTGATAACATCCCTGAATGCAATTTCAATGCCTGATGACAAAACTTGAGTTGGGATTTTACCATGGGGTTTCGTTGCCTTTTATTGAAATGGAGAAAGTTATTCAAACTTAGTTTTAGATATTTCATAGTAATGGTGTTTTCTGTATCGTATTATCTGGATATATGAAAATGGAAAACTCTTACGGCCATTTTAGAATAGTTGCTGCAATCACAAGTTAAACAGTGAAGATAATGGTTGGATGGATTTCAACAGAGGGTATCCAGCCAACATCGACTCAGTATGGCGTTGATATTTGACAAGAGGAATTTCACAAATATATACTTAATTTTCAAAGTGGATGCTCGGGAAACCTTTTTTCAATGAAGTATTCCACTAAATTATCCTTGTCAAGATCTCAATGCAGGTAACTTTTTGAAGCAAATGCATGATCACACGTTCAAAGTAGTAAGTAGTTCCAATAAGTGGGCTTCAGCTTCAACCGTCCCTGCTCAGACTCCCAAGATCTCATTATAATATTACTTACTTGACCAGTTTGTTAAACATGCTAAAAGCATAAGGACGACAAGCATTAAATGTAGTTCCACACTCTCAATCCAACTCCATTTTACCCAAATCCCGGGGTGGGGGTACAGTTGGATTCTTGCGTTTTCCAAGTGAATAAGTGGAAAGTAAATACAGCTTGAACTTTGAATTGGCTCGCCGAATCTGTTCTTAGTGCAATTGCCCGTTCGGTCACCCAACACCTTTTATCGAGAATAAACTAATGAAAATATATTCATCGTCCAGTAGTATATGATTGTGATGATCAATATCCAAGTTTCCTAAGAACTTATGAAATACTAAAAAGTACTCAGAAAGAGAGAGCGCACCACCATCAATGGCATTCTCCGAGGGAACAATTGTTCATGTATCAACCCAAAATATAATAATGTTTTCTGTGGTCTGTTGTCCAACCTTCCAGAAAATGTCATTACAATTCTTTGAAGACTTTGGGGGATATCATGTAGAAATTAATAAAAGTTAGTCGATAGTATGCAGTTTCAAGAAATAGAACTACGACGTGGGGGAGATAATTGTGCATGGATTCGCTGGAGATTTTAATCATGTTTATTTTCAATGTCTACCATTGCACAAAATGTCATTAAAATGTATTGGGGTGAATTGTTGGGAAAGTCATGAGCGTATGTCTTAATGTAATTGAAAAAAAAAAATTGAAAAATATCTCTCAATCAAAATTTATCACATATTCCTTCAGCAAAATTTAAGTGAATTCCATTCAGTTCTTTGAGATGCATACCGTGTTTAGAGGTGAAGATTTGGTGATATCATGTAGTTTGGAGATAGAATTACGAGGTGGTGGGAATTTTTGCATGAATCGGCATACAATTTAATTACTCCTCCAGTTATGACACGTTGACCCCTTTACAGAATTCCATGGACATACATCATGAAACCTCCAGGACATCATATTGAAGTATGCATAGATGTGATTAAAAAAAAAAAGGAAAAATATCTTCGAAAAATTCCACTGAAATTCGCCCCAAAATCTTACCCCCCTCTGGCTTTCCTTTTTGCCCACTGCTCAACAAAATGACAATGAAATTCATTTAATACTTTCAGATATATCACCGATGGACGAGCAAATAAACGGACCAATAAACAGACAAATACAACGAAATACACATAACTTTATTCAAGTTTGTGCCAAACTTTTGCTCGAAAGCAGTTGTTAGAAACTTTCTGAACTCAAGCCAATGAGAAGACCGGAGATTTAGACAATGATTGCTGAGTTGGCGTAAGAAAGCCGGAGAAACGAACAGCAAGTGAAATGGAAGCCCAATAAATTGGGATGCTAGGATTTGTGCACAGGTTGACAAGATCCAGGAAACGAATTGATTCTCAAGTTGGTTACACTGATTGAAAATTTTCTTTTAAGAGAACTGGAGATCAGGAGAGGAAACCCGTGGCTGAGTTAGTTCAAGGTGGACACAAGATTGGACTTGGTCAAGTCGCTTTGGTGAGGCTGTTCACAGCTTGAAGACACCAAACCTTAAAACATGACGGAAAACATCACAAATCATGTCTTAGCGCATCGTGGAGTGTTAGATAGCAGGCCTCTCTCACCGATCATTTGCACTATTGAGAATTTGGCAAGTATCAAGTGCTTTGCGCCATTTGCTTAGTTTATTGAAATGGCAGTTATTGCACGAGAGGAAAATCATGGATGTATTTAAGTTTCTCTGGCATAATTTTCTCCTTTTTGCATGGAATATCTATATTGGTTTCAGTGGAGGAGTTCATTGTGTCAAATGATGGGTACGATATGTTTCCATTAGCAATCTTTGAAAAAAAATAAACCTTTCGAAGAGTCCATTATAAAAGAGAAATATACGAAACAAATAACATTATATAGAATTCTTTATATATGTAGATGGGTCAATGTTAAGATACATGGTGAGAAATAGTTGAATGACTGATGGGCATTTGGATTATTAGGAAGAACGTACTATCCAGGTTTGTTGGTTAACTGCTATTTGGGTTGTAGGGCAGAATGTTAATTTGTTAAGTTGCATCTGTTCTAGTGAAATCGTTTTCATTTCTGCTTTCTTTTTTATTTTTCTCCTTTTCTCTTTTTTCCCCTCTCTCTTCCTTTACCATCATTTCTCTCCATGCAATAACTTGCTTAAAATATATTATTACCATTATTAGGTTCTACGACAGCATAGGACACCATAGCCTCCAGCTTGTGTCTAGATTCGAATCTAATTAGTTTTACCAGCTATTTCAAGAAAGAATAGAATAGGTTTTCTGTCAAAATATGCTGATCATAATATAAAGATTGTATTCCACTCTGCGACTGACATCAAATCATTTTTTCATTCCTTGAATGGATTTATCATGAATTATAAACCAAGACTGTTGCCAAAAACGTCAATATAAGCTTGCTCACATCTCAAGTTATATATATATATATATATATATATATATATATATATATATATATACGTGTATATCTATATCTATATCTATATCTATATTATATATATATATATATATATATATATATATATATATATATATATATATATGCAACGTTAATGAAGTTTGAGAGCAGAAAATTTTAACGTTCCCTCGTTTTGCGCTTTTCTCCCCGAGTTGCCTCCTGCGTAGGTCTTGAGTATAAAGGCTTGCCTGCAACGTAAGCCCATTCTAAACTGATCATTCATTTATTACCCACTTTTTTTTTCGGAAATACAACGACGGAAGTGATGTATATATTGATCCATTCTTTTCCCAGGGTAATATTTGATACTTCCACTCACCAAAAGAACAGCATGCTGCCAAAGTATGTTGGTCCCATGGCAGTATCTCTTGTGTGACTTATCAGATCTATGAATTTATCTTCAATGATAGTTTAGTGAAATTACTCACACACTGCTGTCCATCTCAAATGATATAATCTCTGTGGCTGAGTTTATAGAATAATATTGACGGGATAACATCATCAGTACGACGAAAAACATTTAAAGGTGTAGATTAAGTGAAAATATGTGCAGAGTCCTGTCGATGATTCCCTTCAACCGCCATTCCCGATACGATGATATATCAATAAAAAGCACACACACACACACACACACACACATACACATTATCGCAGTTTTTTTTATGGATATCATAATGACCCTAGCCGAAACAGATTTTATCTCTATCTTCTATTGATCAAATACGAAGTATAATAATCATTTCATTCCATCTTTTGTTTTAGAAAAAATGTTACATCGCTATTTCAAAGAAAGTATCTCTATAAGCCGAAATGGCGTTGAACCCAGGAGCAGTTGCTATTATATTTGTGTAGGGACATATTCCAAGGTACCTTGATCCAACATCTACCTGTTTGGATATATTTGCTATTATTGACAGAGCTGTAATAACTACAGAAATGTACGACTTTTTTTAATTGGAATGTATGTTTGGGACTGGTTTGCAAGATGTTTTGAGTACCCACAAATAACTGTGAAATGTGTGTAGCTAAACAATGAAAGATACCATCGTATCTCATGTCTTACACATAACCTGAAGCAGACAACGAACCTCGAACTTTACTCCAATAGCAGGCGGATAGATAAGTCGGTTATTTTTGTGACTTTTATGCTCCGTTTTTTCCCCGATTTTCAATTTCATATGATTTTTCTTTCACTTTTTGACATTTCAGATACGAAGGCGGTCTCTAATGATGAATGTATTCCATAGTATCGTAGTTGCTCTGGGCAAATTCTCGAAGAGCGTGATCCTGTATCTAGCCTTGAGGTCATCATGTATCAGAAAAGGTAAAAATTATTGCTTTGATTATTCATCTATCTTTTCCGTAATCATTTGAGAACATTCACCTGCAGAGCAGAGATTGGTTGAATTCCTCCTATTGGATTCATTACTAGACAATTTATATCATTCTGGGATTAATTGGCAAATTTGAGACATGAACGTTTCACCAATGCTAGCTGTTAACAGAATAAATCCATAGAAATCCCAAAGACATATTTACCCAATAATTCCCATTCATATCTGTCGTGCACTAAAGAGGATTTCAGAGAATGATAATCTCAAGAGGCGTGATATCATATTACATTAACATTTGTGCTGGTATTTCAAAGTTATATGGCATTTTGGTTTCAGCAGAAACGATAAATTTAGTTCCATGCTTTTATTCATCTACAGGCTACGATTTGGAACAGATATATGCTGAAGATAAAATGTACACATTCACGTGATTGTTGCAATAGTCTCGTTGAAGTGATTTATTATCAATGGATTCATTATCAATAGAATTATTGGCAACATTCACCCTGAAATAAAACCTGATACTGTGCTTGACATCCCAAACCAAATCATTTATATTCTTTGTTTGTCCAGAAAACATCAAACATTTTAGATATCTCTAAAACCGACAGAGCAGCGTTATGGTAATCACTCTGAGGGAACCTTACAGCTCATGCATTGACAGACACACTCTGATATGCGTTATTCAATCAACAGTGCGATGCCATTGAATAAACTTCTGTACTGTGTGACCATCACATTCTTTATTAAAAATTTTTACTTGCAAAAAATTGCATCGTCTTGGTTCTTTGGACATCTTATTGTCCACACATAAGACCTTGTTTTACTCAATGTGATTTGATTTATCCAATTTGGACAAGATTTACTCCATAAAAGCCAAGCAGCTAGTGGCAATCCTGACAGCACAATTCTGCTTTGAAAGGAAGGATAAGCATTTTGGGTCCCAGACAGGAACTTTCAACGGGTCAAGGATGCCATTGTCTTAGGTAACCTATTCAATGCTTTTCAAACAAGCCTTGTAAGTTTGTATGAGCTAGGGTGTCATCTTATCAAGTTTAGAATTATTATGATTATCATCTAAATCTTTTTGACCAATTACTATCCCCTTTTCTCTCGCTCGCTGTCCCTGTCTCGATCTTTGTATTTGTCTGTCCCTCTCTCTATAAATATATACATATGGTATATATACTTACCTAATAACATGTTGTTGTTGCTATTATTATTATTATCATTATTATTATTATTATTATTATTATTATTATTATTATTATTGTTATTATTATCATTATTATTATTATTTATTATTATTATTATTATCATCATTATTATTATTATTACTATTATTATTATTATTAATTGCAATATTACGATATATATATATATATATATATATATATATATATATATATATATATATATATATATATATATATATATATGAATAAAATTAAAAGAGTCTTTTGCAGGAAATGAGCCAACCACCGATCAGGTAGCCATAAATCTCTCTCTCTCTCTCTCTCTCTCTCTCTCTCTCTTTTTTCTCTCTCTCTCTCTCTCTCTCTCTCTCTATATATATATATATATATATATATATATATATATATATATATATATACATATATATATATATATATACAAATATATATAAACATATATATAAACAAGGGCTTTAATTTCTGTCCCCGACCCCCACACTTTAACAATCACACCCTCAACAAAGATCTATACGACTTTTTCAGAAAGATCAAACTTAGAGCCCACTTTGGAAAAACAAGTCATGATAGCGACATTCTTGATAGGCTTAAAGACCCCAACAAATCCTTCATCCCAAAAAACATAGATACTACCATTCAAATTCTTGACGTAGCAGTCAGAAAAGACATGAAAAAAACCTACATCAATAACAGTACACAACAATCCCTACCATATGTTAACCTTACAACTAAAGAGCGAAATGCCCTTAATAAACTAAAAAACAATACGAACTTGATCATCACAACAGCAGATAAGGGTGGATCCATAGTCATCTGGGGTTTAGATGAATACCTCACAGAAGCTAACTTACAATTAAGCAACACAAAATTTTACAAAAAACTCCCTAAAGACCCCTTCAACGAATACACAAACACAATAAACCAATCCCAAACAGAATTACACAATAGCAATATGATAGATAAAAGTACACAAAATATACTGAAACCCACTTCCACAAAACCTGCAAGGTTCTACTTACTCCCCAAAATCCACAAACCAAATAACCCAGGTAGACCAGTCATCTCCTCCACGAACTGCCACACTACTAAACTATCCAAATTTGTAGATCACTACATCCAACCCTTAGCAACACAAATTAAATCATACATACGTGACACCATAGACCTCCTAAACGGAATCAAACACATTACAGCAATCCCAGACAAAGCACTTCAAGTCAGTATGGATGTTAAATCTCTATACTCTAACATCAAACATGATGAAGGTATCCTAGCATTGACAGAAGCCTTAAACAATAGAACTACTAAAGAACCTAGCACTAGAACAATCACCACTCTTATGCACCACATTGTAACTCTAGATAGCTTCAACTTCAACAATAGACAATTCCTCCAGGTGAAAGGCTGCACCATGGGTACAGTAGCGGTCCCATCCTATGCTAATATCTTCATGGGTAAATTTGATGAAATCTTCATTTACCCAGAGATGTATAATGACTGCATTTTTTATGGTAGATACATAGACGACATTTTTTCATATATACAGGCGAAAAAGCCAAACTAGATAATCTCCTTATACATATAAACTCGGCACATGACTCTATTAAGTTTGACTTCACGACATCCACTGACTCCATAGCCTTCTTAGACACCCGCATATACATAGATGACAACAGAAACTTCCAAACGACCCTGTACACTAAACCCACGCACACCCACAATTACTTCCACTCTAAATCAGCCCATCCCAAACATTTGGAAAGAAGCCTACCATTTTCACAAGCCCTTATAATTAGAAGTATCTGCTCTACTAATAGTGAACTTAACAAACACAATCATAACCTAATATGATACTTCACCAAACGAGGTTATTCGCTAGATGACACTAAAAACCAAATAAAAAAAGCAACTAGAATACCCAGAGATGAAACCCTTATACCGTCCCACAATAACAAACCCAACTGCATATCCCTTATAACAACCTTCAATAGCACACTCCCACCCTTAGCACACATCATCAATAAGAGATAGAACATTTTCACGATTAAAACAGATTTAAGAGAAACATTCACAGACCCATGTGTCATCGCCTACCGCAGACCCCCAAACATCAGAGACATTATAAGTTGCAATAATATCGTTTACAATAAAGTCGTACACAAAAATACGCCTAGAACAATTAAATTCTGCACACCTTGCAACATAAGAAACAGTCTATGTTGCAACCACCTCAAGTACACAACACATTCACAAGCACTACCACAAAAGAGAGTTACCACATATATCACAATAGCAACTGCTGCAGTAATAACATTATATACCTTCTAGAGTGCAATAGATGTAAGTTACAGTATAAAGGGAAGTCCGAGTGGCAATTTGATATTAGACTCAACAATTATAGACATAGGATTAAGTCAAAAAATAATCGTAGCCCACTTCCTGTAGAACTACACTCTCACACACCTGACCACAATTTTGCCACTGACGCTAGCTTCACCATCATAGAAAAAAAAAGAAAAAAACTACTCCAATTGACATAACTAAATTTCTAGAGAAACACGAAAATATGTGGATCAACAAACTTAAAACCCTATATCCTAATTGATTAATCACTAAACTGAACAACCCTCATCACACAGAACCCTAATACACAAAACTCCTACCATTAATATGCTCACACCCACATCTAAGACACATTCAATAATGGAAGCTTCAAAGTCACCCAGACCCAATGGAAAAATTTCACCTTAGCCAGTTATAACCCCTGTCCAAATCATAGCTAACACATTTCAATAACTCATAAGGTTGATACTTATGTAGCTCCTTGACCCCACCACCACTCCATTTAAACTACCCCTAACATACCAAAAAATCTAACACCACATCATTCCCCAAGACCAACTGATAAATGAAAATCCAAAACCGCTATGTTCAGTCACTCTGCAGAAACTGTCAGATCCCCAACGTGATGCTGCATTTGGGATGATCAATAAAAACAAGTTTACAATGGATGATGAATGAATAAGTTACTTCCGTCACTATTTGTTAGGCTGTATTCATAGATGAATCTACGCTTAAAAAGGGACAGGTGGGCACAGAGTATTGATCACTTTAGCATAAACTAACATTGCAATCTGAAACTAAGTGAAACACAAAAACCCGTTTTAGGGCTTCAAAAAAACGATGAAAACTTTTTATACACATCATAAGGAGCATGTATTTTACTTTCACCCCTGCACTGCTATTGGTATGATTTTTACACGTCATACATATACGCATAACCAGCTGGACCAACATGAAAACTAAAGAATCCTATTTTGATAGTTTGGGGGTCAGTTTTGGTGATGGTCTCCCGAGAATTACAACAAAGTGCAAGAGAGGTAAACTCAGATCTCATAGACTTTGAATTTTTATTTTACTCGGATGAATTTCGGAGTTGTACCACATGAGATCACCCCCTTCATATATGTGACAATTTTGTCAGCATTGTAATCATAGTAGATAGTATGAAACAATAGCTATGATTGATATTACGCAGTAAAATCATCGTCTGGTCTGTAAGTTAAAAGAAAAACTAGGATCTAAATATTTGCCTTTTTCCAGGAAGTGGGCAAACGCGTTTGTCAATGGCAGAATTGCAAAATAATTGGCCACAGCGTCGCCGAACCGAGATGATTCGACACGCGTCCGTCTAGCTTGATCAGTGACAAAGAATCCATTCTCACCGTGAAACAAAAAAAGAAACACTGAAACCACATCAGCCTACTTGATTGATTCACATTTGTGGTTAGTCTTGATGGCGCCTCACCTGACCGCCAAAAATTGTTCATGTGCTTAAATACACAGTTTTTCCATTCCACAATATAATTACTGGGTAACCCTCTCTCTCTCTCTCTCTCTCTCTCTCTCTGCCCCTGCTTGAGTCAGAGGCAAAGTGTTATTCCACCCATCTTTCCATTGTTAGTGGTGAATATTGGGAACTGATGAGGAAAACCATGATTAATACTTGGACGTTAACGAGTCTTTCTTCCATCATATGAAGCTCAACTTTTTTTTTTCATTTATCACAAGGGGGGGCAGGTCTGTTTTGCGTCTGGGTGCCGAAATTCCTCCTGGTAGATCATGTGTATCCTCATGTGTTCGCCACATTCTGTTTTTGCGTTCCTGGCGAATGGAAAGCTAATTTACTTGACTTCTGTCCAACCGGAAAAATCTGATCAATAATGAAGAAATGTCTTAAACGGGAGCATTTGACACAATTCGGGAGGAATGATAGGTTTTCAGGAGATCTTAGACAAGATTGAATGGTCTTAAATCACACTCGTCTTCCGGCGAAAATATCCAACTCATTTGAAGTAAAAATGAAAGACATTTAACCCTGTTAGTAACGATACAACATAATGACACGCGCGTTATTACAGTGTATTTTTTTCAATTCCTCGCTAAATTATTTCAAGGATTATACATTGACCAAACGATTTGAAAAATGATTTGTACAAAGTATTTATTTGTTTTCCATGCAGCTTTTTTTTTCACTTGCATGCCATGTTTTTTCTTCGTTATACAGCTACTTTGTTAAGATGGCACTCCCTGAGGATGTAAATCTGAATTTACTGTCTCTTTATGTGAAAAAAATGTGCATTTTGCGATTTGTGTTTAAAATTGATTTTTTTCATCTGTGATAAATCAATGTTTTATTCTCCAACCTCAAACTAATTATTGATGAACTTTCATACTAGCCTATTCCAGCAAGTGTCCTTCCGCTGGCTACAGCATTATCTGCCCCTGCTAAATATTCTTATATCACGTTCTTCTTTTGTTGGCTTTAGTTATGAGGAAGAGGTGACAGGCTCCAGATGCAGCACTTGTAATTCCATATCGTCATTCTCATTTACTACACCTACTATTGCCGGAAAAAGTAAACCAGTTGTTGCAATATGAAGACTGATGGAACTCATTAATCAAATGTTTGATTTTTATTTTTGTATACTTTATCCATTTTTTAAACGCATTTTTTGTAAAAGATACTTTTGGCATGAGTGTAAGAGAATTTATACTTAAATACCCAATCAGAGATAAGAAGTTGAAGAGTAACCCTTTTTTAGGCTCCAAAAGAACTACAAAAACATTGTAAGTAGATATACTGACAAGATAAAGTGTGGACACTTGGAACCCCTGAAGATATATAGCCAGTCACAGTCACCTAATTAAAAGATAATACGATTGAAAAGGGGTTGACAAAAAGGACGGTGTGTAGGTATTCTAAAGGCAGAAGTTAGAAAGATTGATTGTAAGTTTTGTTGCTTTGGAAACGAAAGAACACAGAGGGAAAATAGAAACATAAAAGGGTAGTTCCGGTATCAAGTGAAAAAAGAGGGCTAATTAATTTACTAACGGAGATAGCGGGAGGAACTGACCCTTGTTTCTAAAAAGAAAGACCAAAGTTTGGTCATCGAAGACAGAATACACAAAGACAGACAGAATTATAGGCAGGCAGAGAGTACCAGGGTTTACGGGTCGCTGTTACCCCTGGCTGCTGGCATTAGAATTCCGATCATATCGAACTGTTGAGGGAAGAGGAATTGTTGACTGTGCTTCGGAGATACAACAAACTTGTCAACCACAGACGCTTGCCACACATATAGAAAATTTTGCTTGCTGGGTAAGTTTCCAGATGTAGGCTATGACATCACCATCATCATCTGTAGACTAATGATGAGTCTCAGGGCAGGGAAAATCTTTAGTGAATCCCTAAGAGAAATGTTAACCCCAGTTTGCGTGATCATGTCATAATTGTGTGCGTAGAATAGGTTTCGTACCAAAAATACATGTACTTTGGTTTTTCATGTAAATTGCCTGGTGATAAGCACATTGCCAGTGTTAAGATAGAAATACCAGGATTACATTTTTTAACGTCATGTGGGAAACCATATCAAAATACTGTGCAAGTAGGGCAGATGTCAGTTATCTCATCGTTTCACTCGATCTTTTACAAATATTGGCTCTGACTTTTTTCCACAAGCATCAACCAATGTCATAATGCTAACATGAATTAATGGCCGTACAGCAATTAACTTTTCAGTACAGTAAAGTTTCCTTCGAATCTCCCATAACGCAATACCGTTCAGAGTATCAAAGACCTTTGTTAAGTCAATAAAGACCTGATAGAAGTGTATATCTTATTTGATACAAAATATAAAACCATTGGTTCCACAAACATTGCAGAAACCAAAATGTGATTCAAGAAGAACATAATTGACAATGAAAAGGAGCATATAATCCAACGGTATTCTCCACAAGACTTCAGCTACTGGTGACATTATAATACCAATTATATTTACCATCCTTGCTTTGATCCATTTCAGCATTTTGCCCCACCAAAGCCAGCAACAAATTATAAAGATATTGCAGGATCTTCTGACTTTCAGTAGTTTTACCTTAAAAACACTCCATCGTGAATAATTTTTTTAGCCATCTAATTTCAATTTTCTAAAAAATTTGAGGGGCATGCCAGGTTACTTTTCCGTAAGTTATTTGGGATGCCATTAACGGAACGCTTTATCAACAATTTTAAAACGATTTGAAAGCTCATCAAAAGGGCTCGTTTCACCTTTTTTAAGTAGAATATCCATATACCTCTCTCAGAAGTTTGTTTTTTCACTATAAAAGATTCATATTGTTAATGCTGCTGATATCTTATGTTTTTTTCTTATTAGTTTCTAATTCAGTATTTGACTCTCTACATGCTTGAAGATGGACGATTAAACTGATTATAGATAGATAGATAGATAGATAGATAGATAGATACATACATACATACATACATACACACACATATATATATAGAGAGACAGAGAGAGAAAGAGAGAGAGAGGGAGAGAGAGAGAGATACATACATACATACATACATACATACATACATACATACATACATACATACATACATACATACATGCAAGCAAGTGTACTTAGCTTCCGGGAACACTTTAAATATAAACACACAGAAAAACAAATTATATATAATACAGATTTTGTAAAACGAAATAATTGGCAGATCACTGTAGATTTTAATCTCTAAAAAGAGATCTGTATACCCAGAGAGCCCTCCCCCCTCTAAAATTTTGACCTCCGAAATAAAAATAATCCCCTATTCTGAAAAGGAAAACTGTTTCACTCAAACTCCTGCAAAGCCCCTCCCAAATTCTGACCTTTGAAAAATAAAAAGTTCCCTCCGATTCGATGTTTCCCCTCACTTTTAGGAAAAGAAAGATAGTCTCACTTTTGACCCTTAAGGATATTACTCTTTGTCTCAGCCGTACGTATGAACATTCACTCTCTCTTGCACCTAGAAAGGTTCTTCTCGCTCCTACATAGTAACATTCTTGTTTTCTCTCCGTCTGTCAGTCTGTCTGTCTCTCTGTCTCTGTCTCTCCCTCTCATATACATGAGAATGTTCTTCTTTTGAACCCCTAGAAAAGGAAATCATTCTCTCAATTCTGATTACTGAGAAAATCACTTTATTCTCCACAAAACATGTAAATATTATTTCTTTCTGTTGCACATGCAAACGTTTTCTCCTTTCTCTCATAGATGTAAACATTAACAATCCTACCCCCATCTCTCTCTCTCTCTCATTCTCTCATATAGCTTCTTTTTTTTCAGAAATGCAAATATGTTGAAAAACTCAACGTGAAAATCTTTTATTAACAATATGTTGGATTAGAGTGACGTCGTTCCTTCATTCTTTTTTTTCTATGTCAAAACACTTACAAAAGCTTTCTACGTTGCATCACCATCATAGACAATGTATACGAACTATTCAATTAATTAAGCATAATACTTGTATCGTAAATCGAACCTCCCGATTAAAATTTGATAGCGTCGGAATTTTCGAGAAGGGTTTAGCAGATGATACCAAGGTTGTCAATATCTATGGCAAAGATCAGACCCCATGGACACGCAGACACACAATTCAGTGATGTTTGCATAAGAGAGAGAGAGGGGGGGAAAGAGAGAGAGAGAGAGAGGGAGGGAGAGAGAGAATGAAATAAAGGAGAGAGGGAGGCAGGCTGGTAGAGAAAGAGAGAAATTAACATATGTTTGCATTCTTAAACGCCACTGCAATTAATCCCTAAGGTTTATTGCATGACTAAAATCATGTAATTATTTACTTGGAATATTTTACCTTTAATTTGCAAACTTACGATGAAAAAACTATTTGCTACAATTCTGTGCATTTGAATTTGAAATTCTTTTGATCCTCAGTACGAAGCATTAGATTAGAAAAATTAGCGTCATTATAACTCTTTTCAATAAGGTTCATTTACGTATCTGTCATCGATATAAATATTGTATAAACAAGAAAAACATAGTAAACACTAGAATACCAGTAAAGGATTACATGTATTCTAATTCTAAGACCGTATTCAACTTTCGAATTTTGGTAAAGATTGATTGTTTTCCAAGGGAGCCAGATAGTCCCTGCAGGGCCCGGATACATTTCAAATTGGCCATGGCTAGAAAATGAATGTATATCTGAGAATCTGTATAATCCCTGTTTGATTTGGGGTCTTGGAACCTAGGAAAAACTCTTCGGGGAGGTTTTGATTAAAAAAAATGGTTGCAAATGCCAGGTATTGATTTAAACTTCTTCACACTATGCTGACCTAAATTACTAAATTCTGCAATTATGGGCCTTTATTAAATGAATACCTCATTCGACTTTGAAAGTGTTGGGCGGAAAAAATTCTATTCTATATGCTTTACATTGCAATGCCCTGAATTCAAATAACAAATTTTACACAGCAGAATATCATCAGGTTTAGTTTAGATTCTCTTTCAAAAACAATCATTTTCAGATTATCATTTGTTCCACTTCATGAATTATTCCTTGTCTGTTCAAATGTCACGTTTGAGTCGAAGGAAAATAATATATTTTGATGACTGAGTATTAAAACCATAGATGACCTTTTTTTCTATGCACTTGCATGAAAAATCAATAATGAAACAATTAACCCATTACTAACTTAATTTTGCAATTAAATCTCCGATATCAGAAATCATCAGTGATTATTGCATTCATTCCTGACAACTGACAATGCATCCAATAGTCTTCACGGTTTCAGTCAAGAGTTCAATAATCATTTTATCTACTGTCAAAAAGTTTTGTTTGTACACAGAGCTTCAGCAGATAGGGAGGTAAGAGAGTAGTGGTAATGTTAGCGGACTGAAAACCTTAATCTATGTTTTAAGTGCAAAAATGGGACCAGACATTATCGTTTTATTCCTCAATTCTCACAATATTCACGGTGTCACTGTATATATGCTAGGGATTTTTAATTTACCTTTGCAAAAAGGCATACATATGGTATATATGGTTATAGTTAATAAGTGCTACCTAGATGACTAATCAGTAGTTATTTCTACTTAAATGAATAAATTCAGCTGTAATTGAATTAGTAACGAAACCAAGTTTATCTTAATTCCCTTGCACGTGTTAGTATGCTTCATTTCTAAAACTGAAAAGAATCTCTTTCCACTAAATGACGACGTGAAATATTTTTGAGTGTCTTTTATTTTTATACTAGATTTTTGAAGAGCAGAAATTGGAAAAGCATGCAGTAATTTTCCCATTAGAGACTTTGGTAGTGCAAATCGTGTATCAAGAGCGTTTCCCTACTTGAATATTTTACACGTTTCTGTCGCAAATATGTTTCTTGAGAAAAAACGATTTTCTCAAAATCCCAAACCAAAATCATTTGGATCAAAGTGATGTTTCTTCTGAAGAATATCGTCATATCCAGAGCAAAATAAAAGACAAAGATATATTCAAGATAAAATATCACAAATGCTTTGCTTATTTAGATGTTTGCATATCTATCTCAGTGAATAATAGAATTTTTTTTTATGTCAAATGCTGTTACAGATTTATCCAAATCATTTTTTCACATTCTTTTTATCAAGATTAAACTGAGTACAACTTATTTTGAAAACTGGGATCTATCGAAATTACCAAACGTATTTTGTTTTTGAATCGAATCAACAAACACAGTTCAGTCAATATTATTTCAACAGAATTCTGTTATCATATAAATACTCCCGACAGCATAAACAGAATGGAGAAAGTTTAAGGAAGAAAATTGCATATATTTGCACACTCACACACACACACTCACACATGTGTGTGTAGATATATATATATATATATATATATACATACATACACACACATACACACACACATATATATATACTCATTATATATATATATATATATATATATATATATATATATATATATACATATATATATATATATATATATATATATATATATATATATATTCTATCGTGATACTTTATGTATCATCAAGTTGACTGGTATTTCAGACACCAATTAATTGTTTTGTAAATTATAAAATTCATAGATTTCGTAAGTTAACCGTAGTTAACTGGATTTCTCACTCTATTCATTCCTTTGTTTGTTCAAATGCAAGGGATGCCTGTTGTCTCGAGTCTCCAGAGATGTTATCCTCTACATCTTCGTACTTAATATATCGTTGACAATTCCAAGTGCATACACACGTTTCTAGAGGCGACTCCCTTGCAATGCACGCTATAAACTGCATAACTGCTTGGAACCAAACGACGATCCGTTTTTTTTAAGATTATGAAGGAAATGTGCAGGTGTGTTTGTTGTTTAATCATTAACTCTCGTGAGATGTAATTTATTTTGAGAGAATCCTTGGTGTGGATGGAGAGTAAGATGTCTTTGGAATAAACACAATGCAGGATGACTATCACAAAAAGTAATTGCAAAATACTTTTTCCTTAAAAGACGAACATTTATTTTTGATTATAATCTGCTTATTTTCGTTTTTATGTATTTGTACGTTCAAAACGGATGTAAATGTTGACTCACCATCGTAATCAATAATTTAACAACCGTAGCATCCAAATTGAAATCTTATAAAAAATATTTCATTGAAGGATAATTACGATTGAAATAAATTATATGGATGATACCAGTGACATTTCCACTGAAAATATCTAAAATACGGTAAACATATCTAAAAAACCAAGATGTTATTCATAAACCTGTCAGAATGAAGCTCCCGAAAAGTCCCCAAATCCCCCCCCCCAATCGAAAAGCATTTGTAGAAGGGGTATAGTGGATTACTGATGCTGATTTTCAAGTCTGCGGATAAAACGTTACAAACTAAAGTGCTGGATTACTCAACCATCTAAACAAATGCACGTATAGAACAGAGATAATCTTTTGTTATATCTTGACGGCACCGAAAATCTAATGTTGATTCTGGAAACAAAGTTTCTTTCTCTGCTCCTTTAGCAGCCTTACTGAGTGGAGCAAGTTGACGTTTTGATTTTATTTGATAATTATTATTCCTTTTTTTTCAACTATTTACTTTAATCTTAATTGTTGTAGCTTTGTATCACAACTTAACTCAGGTTGGATACCTTTCAGCACTTATTCTGATCCATGCATGTAATTTGTCGATTCACTGTCGAAAGATACCAAGTCTAAGTTTATTTGCCATAAGAAGCAACTACGATGGAGATATACTTAAACGGTAGCAAAACTCTGGCGTTGTCAGGACAGCCTCAAACAATATTCACATTTAAAAACACACGAAGTCGAAGCTAAGTTATTCAGAACGACAGCCAGTGTGCCAATCGTTATTTCAACTATTGTCAAACATTATCTTCAGTTGGTGAGCGATGGCTTAGGCCTTATAGTTTTGTATCAACGCTCTCATCAACAACCGTGTCTATTGAAAATCATTCTCATTCATATTCTGTATATTCACGGAAGTAGTGACTGGTGGCCTATACTAGAGATTAAGTGACCGGGTGTTTCATCAATTCTGCAGCACTATCACCAGTATCCTTGCTGATTTCAGGTGCTGTGGTCAGAATTGTCTCGATACTTCCTCATCTATACGGCTTTTTAGGGATGATCCCAGTACTTGATTAATTATGAGGACAAAAGTTAACCAAATACTGCACGATTTCCTCATCCCTTATGTGAGGTGTAGATAATGAACCAATCGTTCGCTATTAATAATTCTAGCACTTGATCCACTTGAAGAGCAACATCCTCCGTTAGACATGGTGTTAGGAACCATGAACCAAAACTATCGCCTTAACCGTTGAAATAAGTTTTTCCAGTTTTTGAGTTGGTCCGTCTGGCTGGCTGTGTATGATACGTACAGGTTGCGCAAGAAGAACTCGTGGGCTGAATTTTTCAAAATGCATTCTTTATCATGTCTACAATTCTTTTAATTGCCCCTAATTTGAATTTTATTGGGGGAAGTGGTATATTTACTGTGTTGATTTATACTAAATTGATCCCTTAATTTGTGTTAGAACTCATGCTTCATTTTTATTACTGATCATTTCATAACAAAATGGAAGAGGTATAACTGATTTTTCAGTCATTTTTTTTTTTTTCAAATTGATTTTATTGATGACGCTTAGCACGGCTTGTTACCAAAACACGTTAATTAAATAACGGTTCCGATTGTGATTTACCAAGGTGGTTAGTTTACTCTCGGTTCATGATAGTTAAGTCTGGGCGTCTGGACCAAAATAGGTGATCTTCTTGAATTTCCCAGAGGATTTCATTCGTCTTCTAGGAGAGATTCTGATTTATGCAAATCCCATGGTCCACTTACAGTCCTGAGTACGGTTTCCAGTTTGTAATGATCCTGACCTCATCATAGCTAAATTTGCACTCTGTCTGAGCTTGCTTGTTTTGTGGTCGATTGTCTTATCTTGTCTCTATTACAGCTTGGTCAGCATATAATATTCATTAATGCCATATCTATCATTACTCATATAACTGGTTCTTAGGAAATAGATCTGCCATTATTAACAGTTTTGCTATATATATATATATATATATATATATATATATATATATATATATATATATATATATATATATATATAGGTTTCTGTGTGTGTGTGTGTATGAACTAAAGTCTAGATAAAATAGTACTAATGATATTGAATTATGTCCATAAATATATATATTCTTGAATGCATTTGTGTGCATGCATCCGTGCAATTGAGTCTGTGTACTACATTTTAAAAGGTAATGAAAATTAATGATCCATTAAAGAGAGAGTCTTACCCCATATATCCCAACACATTAGCTTATTTATTTGGATCCGTAAAAACTGTAAGCCCTTTCAGCTCAGAAAGTGAATCAGGCAAAGTGATACGAATTCACCCCAACTCTTCAGCGCCTACCTCTTCCATAATCCTCACATAGAGGGGAAATAGAGGATCGAGAATAGACTGCAAAAACTAAGTAACCCTAGAATAATCTTCGTTTTGTCCTTTTTTTCTTCTTTTTTTTTCATAAAACCAACACAATACCCAAATAATCTTAGACGATCTGAACGAAGACAGCACATGAACTTCCGTAAAACAAATGTAATGAGCTAGACACATCAAGAGACAGAGACAACAATATTGTCTCAGCGACACCCATGATAGAAAGGTGTGGCAACTCTTTGGGAAGATATACGTCCAACGATCGATGCAAAACGGCTGACAATGATGACAAAATGACCGTATACTAAGAAGTATTATTGACAAAATCGTGTACTCACTTCAATTTAATAATTTTTAAGCCTTTTTGAATTCATGATATCCATCAATTTTCTGTCTGTACAGGGTTTTGACGTAATTTTGTTGAAAAGAACACCTGCAGCAAAAGTTTTTACAAAAATAGATAATTTCATATTTGATATGATCGTTTTCATGTCCATCTGATATACTTGAGAAATAACAATTCGTTCATTTTCAAGTCTTCATTCACGTAATGTAAAATGATTCGTAATAAAAATATTAGACAATCTGGGTCATTGATACTTACAACTTGCATACACAATCTGAATTTAGATATTTACTTGGTCAAAAGAATACAACAAGAATTCTCCCACTCAAGAGATACTTATAGGTAGCCTGGCACATAAACCAGAACCAGCATTTCGAATGTTGCTTTTCAAAGTAATCAAATCCTACTGTGGTCTTTGCAAATGAAAGCATGCTACGCTATTTTCTATGAATTTGAGCATGTGCTAAATTAAACTAAGTTCAATACATTAAAGGGCAAATTTGAACGATGCAGAGCCTAGTCCATACTTATTTGGGATACTTTTTGGGAAGACAAGGTACTGCATATAAAAAATGGTTAAGTGTGTGACACGACTTCGAGGGCTTGTTGCCTCTGAGTTCATTTCATCTATTGCAATTCAAAAACCCGTGATTTGGGAAACCTGGGGAGATACAGTTGCTGTAATTGACAGTATAAGGGTACTTTCTCGCTGATAAAATAAATGTCTACAACATTTCTATATAATCATGCATGTAGATAAAGGACAGACGGTGAATATGTTGGATGATCTTGTAATCCATCAGAATCATTCCATGTTGCTGGTACCATCTACCAAAGGATGAAAAACATTGTTTGATCTATTGTACACCTGGCTGCCTTACCAAGGAATGAATGACTGGAAACTCAATTTTTTTTCAACTAGTAATATCAGAAGCAGTAAGATTTATGGATTTGAGTTCGATTCCCTGCAAGACATTATCTGTCAATTTCCAATCTATACACTCAATGATCGACAGAAGGAGTAAATTCAAGACAAAAATCAACTAAACAATGATGGTGTAAAACCATTGCTGAAACGAATAAGTTTCAACCATTCGGAAAAATGGTGCCAGCACAAACTGGAGACAGCCTTGGAAAATGGGAACCACAAACTACTTCAGGACTTTGACGGAAGACCGGACCAAGTAATCGTAGACAAAAAAAGATAACCTGCTGAATGATAGACGTGGCCGTGCCTGCAGACCATTGAGTAAAAGGGAAAGAGAGAGAAAAACTGGGAAAATACCGAGATCTACGAAGAGAACTGAAGGTGTGGAACATGAAAGTAAAGGTAGTACCAGTAATAAAAGGTGCACTCAGAACTTTGCCAAATATACTGAGGGTGAGATTGCAGTTTTTTGTGGACTGTGAGAGTGTGGGGAGGAAGGCTTTAGACTTGAAGAGATTTGCTGTCACTTAACCTCCAGCGGTGACCATCAGGCAGGTTGTGCAAAATTACCAGGACTTAGCAAGGGAGTTAAGGAAAATGTGGAACATGAAAACCAGGGTAGTACCGGTCATAGTGGGCGCACTAGGAACTGTCCCCAAAACGCTGAGGGAGAGACTGGAGGAGATCGGGATTAGGGGGAGGATAGAGACCGTACAGACCACAGCGCTACTAGGAACTGCACGGATACTGAGGAAGGTGCTAGAGATATGAGTACTGTAACGAATTGTAGCTCTGTCATGATATGCGAAAGAGAGAGGAGACGTTAGCTGAAGACCTGAGGAGACTTATTGTCACTCAGCCTTCAGCGATAACCAACCGGTGTGAAACTGTAAATCGTAGAATTACTGCGACCTATGAGTAGTAGGAGAGGAGGGCTGGAGACTTGAGGAGACTTGCTGTCACTCAAACTCCAGCGGTTACCACCAGGCAACTGGTGTGAGATTCCAAATAATAATAATAATAATAATAATAATAATAATAATAATAATAATAATAATAATAATAATAATAATAATAGCGGTTAACTGGCCAGTACAACAACAATGAGTCTATATATTTAGTATATAGTGGTATATTTCCATAAATGTAACTATATACTTCGATTATCGTTTTGCTAAACTTTCTTTCCCGACAAAATAGAATGGTTTATTGTTTTTGTCCGTGTATAAATGTTTATCTAGTATTTATATGCGTATCAGGGGGATAATGAAAAGTCTGTTGAGATTTATTGTTACAAAATAGTTAGTCACAAAGTGAGCACATAAATGATCAGATTGGTAGCACATAATTGTAGGCCAAGTACCAATTTCCTTTTTCATGAAGTTCTATATGGATCTTAAACCCAAAAGAAAATTCAGATTTCCTATTCTCCGAAGTCCAGCCAAGGATTTTCTATTATACAGAACCATTACTGCATAGGCTTCGTGATTTCTCTTCGGGATATAACACGTAAACGGAATTCTCTCCGTGTTAAATACGACCCAAATGTATGGTATGATGGTATTGATTTTCTAAATGGAAAATGAATATGGTGGAATCTTGGATGTCTGAATGCAGAAGACAATGCAATAGAAAACTCTACGGAAACATTCAATTTCTCTCAAGAGCTATGATTTAAACCATCTCATGTACTTCCACAATTTGTTGTCGATTATTCTTGACAAAAAAGTCTGGGCTATGTCGAAAATCAGTGAGTATCCAGTACGGAAAGGGTTCAGCTTGCAAGATCAGCTCTAGAAAATCAGGTACGATTGATATGTTTGTCAAACTCCAATATAAAGTTTTGAATTGATTTTTCCTCCTATTATAACATAAACAATTACAGCAACCTCACCAAGGTGGCAGTTGTAAACTGATATACTATACTCAAAAATCTCCCACCATGATTTAAATTAACAGTCAAGTTGTAGCCAAGAAGCTGTCTCACTGATTGGGCAAAGTTAATAAATCTTAAATATAGACAAACGTGTATCACACATATACGTACGTGCTGTTGTTAATTGAGTGAGTTATTTATTCCTAACTTTCAATTTCCTTGTATGAAATTTCTCTTACATACCAATGCTTTTTTAGCGTAGGAAATCTACATAGTAAAACCATCGAACTATATTTTGCCTATATTGTTTCTCTTTCAATCTCTCCACCACTCTTGATTATCAAATATTGTAAATTAAGGAAAAAGTTTTCCTTCATTCGATAAACTCTGTTTTCTTTCTTTCCGTTGGGATACTGACGAATTCTCTGTATACGCACCAGCTGATACGTTGAAAAGCCCTTTAAAAAGAATATTATATACATATCTCTACTCCCCTTTCAGTGAAGATTTGCGTTATTTATGTTCACTTTTTTTTTCATTTTATATTCTTTTGATTCCCTCCACCCGTCAGCCTCATGGAGACAGTAGTGAAATGGAGCCCTTTGATCGATTCGTTGTCTCAATATCTTGAGGGGAAAAAAGAAGTTTCTTTCTTCTGCAATACGGACGTCATTGTTGGCCCATTTTCTTTGCGTCTTTTCTATCGGCAAACCAGCGAACAAGCCACGACAATGATTCCAAAGCAAGAATCAAATATGATGCTTACACGGTCTGTCTTCTGACGCGTAGAGGATTGTATGGAAAAATCAAAGAACTTCCCTTTTCTGGATTGTGTCTTTTGTATGTGCATCGATATATTGATCAGACCAACTCATGCACGCACCTATCAATACACACTAATAAGACATCGAGGTTCGCATATAAAGGAGCAATCAGCAAATATTTGGAAGAAATATATACGATGTACATTTTTTTGCAACCATACACGATTGATCATGTAAAAAGACTTTGGAAGTAGGACAAGTAACAAAAAAGGACACACACACACACACACACACACATACACACACATATATATATATATATATATATATATATATATATATATATATATATATCGGTGCATGGGAGTCTGTGTGTGGATCTGTGCCTCGCATAAATGAATCACCATTGCTCATGCATGTACCGAAAGGTAATTATCTGAAATCAGAATATATATATATATATATATATATATATATATATATATATATATATATATATATATATATAAAGACAATGATATATGATCCGACGAAATGATCATAGATTGCTCTATATTATATTGAAACTCTCGTTCGAGATGATCAGCAGTCATTTTTTGGTAAATATATCACTTAGCGTGGACAACAATGTACGCAATTTTTAAAATGACCTTAAAATCAAAACAGTAACTAAGTAATGAGTATTTTGTCTTGATTGGATTTCCGACTCCTGATGGTATAATCCAAATCTGCAGTAAAAGAGTTGAACAATGGACCAGGACACATGTCACAAAGCAATGATCAGCAAAGTAATCTTGCCGGTACTTGTGGATTGTTCCGATCTCCATACGATTCCACACTATCGACTGTGTGATATAAAACTACTATGTTAGTAAGTAATATAAAATAGAAAACTGAAAAAAAAACTAAAAAAACCGGATATGCATGGTATAGCACTAATCAGCAGCTTAAAGTCGGTGTGCGTTATTGGGTTCAATTGTTCTTTCCCAATATTGATGGTCAGGTTTCAAACTAAGGTGCGTTGATATGTTATATGCAATTATAGCAAATCAAAAATTGGTTTGCAAATTTTTGTATTATCTGTTCGCCCCTCTCCAGTTGGGACTTTGCACTTTAAAACAATCAGTTACTCCGAAATTGTCAAGATTTAAGACAATGTGATGGTCTAGGTGAACCTTATTTTGGTTGAGGAATTAGCAGACAGTTTTCAAAAGTGAAAAGGGTGCAGGGATAATTTGTGAATTGAAGTTATTCTTCAACATAGGTTCCATCATTACCAGTAATTTTTTCCAGCGATCTGGAAAATTCATAATCCTGTTTTCTCAATTATGTGCCAGAAGCTTGTAAAGAGCTTAATTAAAGCCTCTGTTTTTCTTTTAATTTTTTTTTCAAAATTCTTGGAATTATTGCCTGTATAAGTGATTATCAAAAGGAGCTAAAATCCAGAGGAAAAGACGGCGTAGAATCTTTCTTTTACATCCGAAAACTACAATCTTCCCATTTATGAAACTTATGTCGAAATATTTTAGAGCTCCACCTATGTACAATCCATCTAATTGGGATTCTCTTCATTTAAAGTTGTTTTTAAATGAACTCACCATAGAAGAAAAATGGTTGCAATAGTAGTTACTTATTATTTGTAAAAAAAAAAAAAAATGTTGACGATCATGGCAGAATGTGACATTCAATCAAGGACCGGTAATTTAATCTTCTAAGTAACGAAAGTGCCCTAGAAGTCGATCTCTGAGCCTTCAGCCAGAGAAAAGATTGATGACGTTTATGGTAATCGTTAAAAACATAAGTCGGAAATGATTTGCAACGTTCACTCCAGGAAACAGTTCTTGATCGCACAATTTGAAGCAAATTATCAATATGATTAAAAAAGCACACAATGAATGCCAAACATTTGCTATGGAAACAGGAATGAAACCTCGAAACAATACTTGAAATGGCAGAAAGGGCAATGAAAAAAGATCAAGTTAGAAATAACTTTTCACGATGGAAAGAAGATCAACTTTGTTCAACGAGAACAACAGAAAGAAAGATATTTTACAAAAAATACGGCAACAGAAACAGGGAGGGACGTGGCACATAACAAGTAGAAAGTTCAACAGATTTTTATGAATGATCAATTAGGGAACATGTAACGGTAAAAACGGTAAAAAACCGAAGCACAAACAAAAGATGGATAAGAGACAAAAAAAAAAAACAAAACATGGCCACATCAACGCAATAACGCTCGTTATGGAAGGAATCAGGTTAGGCATTTGTCATTTCCTAACACCCAGGGTATATATTCAATTTTGAATGTTGCTCATCAAGACGGGAATTGAATGATGACCTGAATTGACTTCTTTAAAGTTTTTATTTTATAGCACTGTACCAATTATATCGTCATGATCAGGTGACAATTTCACCATCCAGCTTGCATGCACATGATTGGTTCAACTAATATGCTCGTTAATATATATATATATATATATATATATATATATATATATATATATATATATATATATATATATATATACTCACACACACACATATATACGTATGAACAATGGTTAGAAACATTCAAATAATATACATTTGTGTTTGTTCCATTAAAAAATGAATCTATGATCCGACAAAATGATTTGCGTTGTATTGAAACTCTTTTTTCAAATGATTGCACAACGAGTGTATCATTTGGTCTAGACACCGTAAATAAAATAAACGATAAAAGAGAATTGGGCTGATGCAAGACTTCAACCAGTGACTGATGAGATTATTGCTTGAACATAACGTTACTTTAACCGTTAATACATGAAGATTTTCCAATAGAAAATTACAGAAAGTTTGAGTTGGTCTGAAGCAGTGAAGTCATTATGAAAATCGGACATTTCAGAAAAACCAGTGAACACAGTTGAAGTGGAACAAACCACATTCATGCTTGGATTGATCTTGCATATTCATTTTGAAATACACATAAGATATATATACATACATATATACGTATTCATTTAGTTATTACTGTTGTTATTTTACCAATACACACACACACATATACACACACATACACACACACACACACACACACACACACATATATATATATATATATATGCATGCAGTTTATGAGTGTTATATGTCATGATGACTCACAAAGAGAAAGTAATCCCATGACAAAGCTCTTGTTGTCTTTCAATGTATGCTTTATATTCATTAAAAAAACTAGTAAAATTTTAAGATCATAGAATTTTAAGCATGAAATTCAATTTATTTAAAAGGAATTAGTGGTAATTATTTTGCATTACGCATAGCTAATTAGCGAGATATAGCAGCGTTGATCGAATGGGAAGCAGATAACAAATACATGACTGATACTGTAAAAGTAGAATAGAGAAAGATGAATAATATTTTGAATAATCCTTCTGAAATTTCAAAAGATAACAGTGGTCGTATTTAAAAATGTAACGACTGTGTAATGTACGAAACATGGTATCATATATTTTCTCAGAATATCTGACAGACGAACGAGGATTATACCTAATGAAAATTTTTTTTATGAGTCATCAAATTTCATCGTGTGAAGAAAGGTTTTACAAAGAATATAAAAGAAACTGATATCTATCGCAAGATAAATGATTCCATTGAATTTGATAATGATATCTAGATACAAATTTTTAATTATCAGAAAATGTTCGTAGATTTTCCCTGAGCACTAAAAATGCATTGAAGCCTTATTTTCATTTTTCATCGGATTAAAAATATATTTCTTTGGCTTAGGCAAGGCAATGATAATAATTTCTCTTTTACTGTTTCATCAAATATAAGTTTATGATGGTTAGGCTTATGTTCCATACTTAATGACTACATATATTCAGAAGATATTTCAGAATTCCGGTTTTAATCAGGATATTTCTTCATGTCACACGATATCGAGAAATTCACGACTATCACATCACAAATGGATATCTTTATCTCACGCTATCGTTCAACAGAAGTTCATGAAACGTCAGACGAAACGTTGAACAATAAAGAATTGCTAATAAGCTTTGAACAATTTCTTTCTAAATTTTCAACATTATATGTATCGTCTTGACAAATTTACATACACCCCAAATATATAAACTCAAACAGGACAGAAACATGAACATGTCCATGCAGCGTATATATATATATATATATATATATATATATATATATATATATATATATATATAAACTACTACACGTTGAACAAAAGAAGTAAAGAAGACATAGTGTGCATCTGGCCAAATCTAACACTTCTTTTCTAGTATTCATCTGGAATATGTTTGGCTCATATTAAGAACATCTGAAAGAAAGTGTGGGGAAACTCTTTGATTTCTACAGTTACTTCCGGTAAGACTGACAACGTTTTAGTATATGCTTATACAGATAAGTACCGTCTCTACATTTAGTAGGAAATCGAATTGCATGGCCTTATTCTTTTACAGGGTACCTGGAAATTCGGTATTTCTTCTTAAAAACATTGAAACAAACACAGGCACGTGCACTAACGACAACACATGCATATACCCACACACGCACTCAATCAAAAACTATATACCTGTTTACCCCCCAGGGACAAGCCCTTCGGATCTATGGTTACTCAATCCATCGAAGGTTGAACTACAAATCACATATCCATTAGGCCAAGATGGCCATGTACGCATATGTGACTTTTAGGACATACCTGGTTCCCCAGCGATTAGAAAATACTGAAATAAACCTGACAAAAAATTGACCTTTACAAATCATTGGCAGTAATCTCAACCTATTCCATGATAACCTTAGAAACAAAATATGCTGGTACAGAAAAAAAGCAAAAATGCTAAAATGACTTGACCTGAATGTTATCCTAAAGGGCAACCATATGTCAGTAATACTATTGTAATGTCTGTACCAGGGTCAAGTTTTCCCTTTTTGTTATAGGATTTTTTTTTTTGTGGTGGGAAGTAATATTAGATAAAACACCATGGCAAAGCTCTCTCCTGCGACTATACTATTTTTCGACGCTAAAAATGTTTCTATACGTACTGTAATATGTCTCAGGCAAAAGAGATTGCAATTTTTGGAATGAGGGTCACCGATTGTTAATAAAAAATCATGAATGTAAGAGAAAACCAAGGAGAACAATGTTGCTCAAGTAATTGAGCAGCAAACATAGAGATTAGCAGGGCACAGCGAGAAAAAAGTGGCAAAAGGTGGAGTCAAAGGCTAACTCATTAGTAACCGTCGGACAGTAAACGCAGTAGGAAGATTATTCATGAGCTATTTGAATTTGTCAGTAAGACATGACTCAGGTTAATTCAATCATGCTTGTTATTGACATGACTTGAAACTGATGACCGATGATGATAAACATACATGCATATCACACGCGAGTAGAAAGAGTGTTGCATGAAGGAGCTGAAATAAATTGAAAGTCTTTCAGGGCAAGATACATGGAACACAATCCAAACATGCATATCCAAACATCGAAATCAACATAAATTTTAAAAAAATAGATCCTAGATAGTTATTTAGATCTGAAGAGGCTAAAACAGGACGAAAAGCATTAACGTTTAAAAATATTTTTCTCCCTTAAGTGTAAATAAATATATCGCTTGAATTCAGCTTTATTAACTGCCAGTTCCGTATCGGTTTCTGGATACTGAAGCCTCACGGTAGTGGATAGGTTAAACGAAAGTCTATAGCCAGACGGAAGAGATGTTATGCATCGAAATAGCTGTCAGTGGATGACACAATTATATATATGTAAATAGTAGATTTTTTCTTTATCCCTGCCAAAGTTTGCTATTACTACTGAGATAGCTAGATCAAGGTGGTTTATACGCTTTCTATTTTCATTTTGATTCTCTTTCGTTTATTTTCTTGAGTAGTATTCCCACTCATTATTTATATTTTCCTCTCTCTTATTTTCTTCCGATATTCAGCCCATTGCAATTTGAGTTTTTTTTTAATGGATTCTATTATGTCTCCACCCCCCATTTTCTTTCTGATATATTGTGCTGACTTGTGATCTCTCCATGTGAGCCCGAGCATGATTCACTCATTTGCATGTTGCATGCTTCTCAGTTTGCAGGTCTGTCTCTTGGTGAGGTTCCATTTCAGCCTCGGTGATGACTATTGGAAGAAGCATGGGTTGTACACTCTTTTTTTTCAGGATAATTGGGATCGTCTTGTTTTAGAGGTTGAGCTTGCTTTTCCGAAAGCTTGCTATCCTTAGGTGATTATCTGCTTGATTTCTTCTTCTTTTGGGGATATTCATTGAGATCTTGATGTAGTGGTTTAATTTCCTCAGTTTTACATCTTCGATTTTGACAGTTATGTCCTTATTCTTGATGTTATAGTTGCACCAGATGCACATGATTGCTTCCACACATATGTTCATATGTACAAAGATATCTGAAAATTTGACAATTTCCTTCTTTTGTAATGACAGTCTCCTGCTTTGAAAGTCCCCCTTTTTAATATGTGATAATCGTGAATATGCAGGCTTCTCACTGAGTATTCTTCCGTATGTTTTTAAGCGCCCTTATAACTTGTAATAACTTTCCTTCATCAATAAAGTTTGAAAAGGATCTTTAATCTTCTCTCTTTCCATTTTTCTCGGAATATATCCCTTCTTTGTTTACTCACATTTGTTATACAATTTTATTCCAATCCATAAAATTTCTATTTGCTTGTTTTGCTCTTCTCTTTTTTTTATCGTCTAATTCATTTCAAGTCCTAGGTAATCTGCATATCGCATGTGCATATCAAATTCAAGGAATTCTGTATAAAAAAACAGACTCCTCCTCAACAGGAAGACTTGCTAAATCGGCCATCATATGATTATACAAAATATTACTTCCAACCAAAATATCAGAAACATCTGTGCGGACAAAACAGATTAATTTCAACGAAAACGAAAACTTTGTCCTTCATACATGACCATTCGGTGTTGTAGCAGAAAATATTAGAGAAACATTTGGTTACGTTGCTCATCCATTCGTGACACAAATGTAAGTAGACTCAGCCACTCAGATTTTCTACTCTCTTAAGTTTAAAGTATTGGATTTAGATAAGATGATCTAGTTAAGATTGCAACAAAAATTTTATTACCAGATCTCTTTTCGCTTATACGTATATATATATATATATATATATATATATATATATAATCCGGTTCAGCTGAACCTCTTGAAGCTATTGACGATCTTCCAAGAGCTGATTAGTGAATGTAATGCGATACCAAATTTAATGGATTCATGCGAATATTCAACTTGCCTGGCAGTCGATTTCTTTCTCTCTGTTTCTCTCTCTCTCTGTCACTCTCTGTGTCTGTCTTTGTCTCTGTTTTTCTCACTCTCTCTCTGTCTCTCTCTGTCTATCTATTTATACGTATATATATACTGAAAAACGGAGGTAATAAATGAATGCTCGTTATATAGTAAAATCATTAGAAATGAACGAAAAACATGTTCAGAACAGCCTATTATGATACTCCAAGCAACTTTGATCCACACAAAAACTTGTCATCTTTTCTCAAAGACCTGCAAATGTTGACATTCACAGTTTTGGGAAGAATTGTGGGCAATTTCATGAAAGTGGATCAATATTTATGCACTATACTTCGAATTACATGACATTCATGAACATCGATGTTCTCATACCTGCAGACTAAGAAGCTTGTAACGTGCACATGTGAAAATCATGTTCAACCTCTCCACCTGGAGAGATCACGAGACAGCACAATATATCAGGGAAAAAGAGGGGTGCAAGACATCATAAAATCTACGATCAAACTCAAATGCTGATTGGCTGGTTTTGTAAGAACGATAAACATCACAGCCAACACTGTTGATCCCCAGAGATCACATGCACAACTAAGGTGGTCAGCATACACGATAGAGAGACAAATTAGACAAAATCAGAAACTACTGGATCTGCAATGACAACAATGGAGAAGTGTGATGGATCTTAAGGAAGTTCTAGGTCCAATGACAGATGATTAAAGACTGCTGATGATGATGATATATCAAAATCACACACTTCTGTTAGTCTTTCTTTCCAGCTCTGCTCAAGGCAAGTGGTTCACTTTATCTGTTAGAAATGAATAATTTTATGTTTTTTTTTTCTAAATCATTACAAGTGAATAATTAGCAATATTATATATAATTATAAGCTGTTATGTATGGCTGGTTATACATTTATTGTGCATACAATTCACAAAATCTTTAGCACTTTTTTTTCATTCTGTCTCGCAAAATATTTTCGTGGTTGTTTTTCTTATTCCCCCTGTCCTAAATTTGGGGATAAATTTGCAATTCACATCCATTGGTCCCTTACTTTGAACCCAGCAGTACTCATGTTGTTTTGTTTTAGAAAATCCTTTTTTCTTTGTGATCATTACCGAACTGAAGACAAAGGATGAACCACTTTTTTTCACATTTTTTATTTGATCACCTTTTGCCATTAATTGCCACTAAAAGATGTCCGTCTCATGACAGCTTCTATTGAGTAACTAACGAAGCCTATTTCTTGTTTTTTTTTTTCGTGATCGTGATCAACTCGCTATTAAATTTTCATTTTGTACCTCCAAGTGATCTCCAAGTACATCTAAACGATAAAATGATGAAAACTGGGTCTGTAATCGGCAGAACAGATATCCAATTCATTCACGATGTGTATTTTTTATTCTTTGACCTTATGAAAATGGATCGATATGAAAGAAACAGAGGCAATTTAACCCGATTGATTGATTTCGGATATTTGTTCATCTTTGTCTAGGTTGCCCAGTTTTTATTAGAGTTCTCCAGAAACACATATAAGCCTTTTTCTATTATAATATACTTTATCTACGCACGTTTCTATTATTATAAAATATGTTCCGTGTGGTTTTCCTTCGGTTTCATATTTGATAATGCAGACATTTTCCAGGAGTTTTTTCTAAATAAAACGAGAATTACAAATAATCATTCTTAGAAGTCCCTGGTTCATCTTCATGATAGGGTATTTATTTTGTTATGGTACACCCACCTGTGGAAAGAAATTATCTTCCACAAAATCCCAACACCTCATAGACTAATGACACTGAATTCTAGATAAAATCTTCGGAAGAGATCCGATTAACCTGTTTATCTAATTGTCGTTTAGTTTTCGCTATATTCAAACACTTATCTTTGTATAAACTGTCTTTTTATTCGACATATGTCTGTTGATTTTCACTTCTCACTTTATGACACCTTACACTGTTTTGTCTTTACTCAAGCACCCATATTTATATAAGCTGTCTTTTTTACTCAAAATAGTATATATATATATATTTATATGTTTTGCTTCTTTCTGAGCTGACCACACAAATGTTTAGCGGAAAAAATCGTGAATATGTTGTAAATATTACTTTACGACACATTGCACAGTTTTCTCTGAACTCAAACTTATATTTACGTGAGCTGATATATCAACAAATATAGCATCTGTATATTCCCACTTCTCTGCAGCTGACCACACAAACCTTTGGCAAAAATTGCAAGTATGTGGTGAGTATTACTCCATGACGCCTTAAACAGTTTTGCCTATATCCCAAGACTTATCTGTGGGTGAGCCGATTTTTTATTCAAAGTATCGACTATATATTTCTCTTCCTTTCTCTGTTAACCACACAAAACTTTACTGGAAAATCGCAAATATGTTGTGAGTATTACTTTACGACACTTTGCACATGAAAAGGGATAAAAGCTTGCTTTAAACGCAAGTCAAGGAAGATAATAACTAGTCAAAAACTTTAGCAAAGCACTGGTCGTGGAAGATTGAAGTTGAGCTGACAATACATGGGAACAAATGAACCCCTAATGGCATGCAAGTTTAGAGTATCTTAAGTGAAATTAATAAAAGCCCAAGACATAAAAAAAATCTTTCAGCAAAATCATGACAAAAAGGTAAAGAATACATTTATTGTTAAGAGCATTAAGGAACAAAGAAAATGGCGGTTGGGGGAAGATAATACTTTTACCTACATACTTAGTTTGATAGGTTATAAAACTAAAAGGAAATGTCTTGAGCGATAATAGGAAAAAGGATATAAGCAATTTATCCGTCAGATATATGAAGGCATCTCTCAGTTGCTGCCTTTCAATATGAATGCATAGAACTAGGATTTTGAAAAGCAACTTATGTAGAAGACAATAAAATAGGCAAGAATGGACAGAATTAGGCGAATTTGAGAGCAGAGTGCTAAGTAGGATTTCCCATCGACTCTTTATCCATGGAGATTGCTGGCTTGTCCGGTACAAAACTGAAACAAGTCAGTAGTTGAATTTTTCTTTATCTTCCCAATGTTGGAACTTCTTATTCCTCGTTTTCTCTCAGGGATTGTTCTTTAGCTTTCTCTCATCTTTTCCTTTTTGTGATCCTGTTTCTTTCAGTCATTTTCTTTTCTTCATACAGGTAGCAAAAAGTACAGCGGTCCGATAAGAATTTTTCATAAGTCGAAACGACTAGAAAAGAAGAAAAAAACATCATTAATTCCGTAAATGTTTGCAAATTTAAATAAAAAAACAGCAATGAGGTTATGTTAGGTAGAGTTAAAGTTTTTGTCATCGGTAGATACAAGAAATTGGTGTGACAAAGAATGGAAATGAGTGTGCACTGCCTCTATATTATCTTGGTGCAAATCAAACGCTGATCGTTATTTTCATGTTTTCTTTTTTCGTCAATGTGGAAAGCTCGTTGAAGACAACGTTCAGAAAGCAAAAAATGGCAATATTTTGATTGCTCTTACTCTATCTTTTACCGTTATTTGCAATATTGTTGTTTCTCCTCAGATTCTTTCCTTTCTCCAGTTTTCATTTATCCGCCTCTTTCATTTTTTCTGAGGTTAGATTCATTCCTTTTCTTTCCATATCATTTTTTGTCTTCACCCTTATTCCCCCCTCCCCATGAGTTGATTCCTGTCCCTATCCTTCATTTGATTACTTTTTCTCCGTCATTGTTCTTCCCCTTTCTTAGGTTTCTCTTTTCTTTCTCTTTTTCTTTCTCTCTAATTCTTTCTTCTGTATGTTTTTTTTATCCCTTCCTATTCCTATCTCTGTCTCTCATGTATCTCTCTCTCTCTCAAAAGTCCAGCCTTTTTTGTTTCTACCATTTTCTTCTTTCTTTCCTTTTCATTTACTTTCTCTCCCTATTTCCACCTTACTTTTCTTTTTCTATTTCCATTCCCCAACTTACTTTTATTTGTTCCTTCCTTTCTATTTTCTAATCTTTTCTTCCCTTTTGTTTTCCTCCATCTACGGTTCTATCTCTTTTTCTTCCATCTTTTTTACTTTCTATTTTCTCCTGCTTTCTTCTCGGTTTATGTATCGTTTCCTTCATTTCTTTGTCCACTTTTGGTTTGGTGAAATAATCTCACATCACTCAACCAAAGTCAACGTATATCAATCAGATTTGAGTTGTTAATATCTATCAGCATTTTTCCTGTTTTATTTCTATTTCTCTGATTTTTATTTCCTTTTAAGCCTGTGGAACGATCGATTATAACAAGAAGCAATTGAAAGTACACTAAGCCTCAAATAATGTTCTGAATGGGAAAAACTGACTTCCACAGGTCAACAACATTTCTCTTTCTTTCTCTTCCCCCCCCTTTCTCTCTCTCTCTCTCTCTCTCTCTCTCTCTCTCTCTCTCTCTCTCTCTCTCTCTCTATATATATATATATATATATATATATATATATATATATATATATATATATATATTTGCATTTTATTATCATGTACTTTTGTATGATTAAGCAAAGATTTTGACTCTTTTTGTCGTCTTTCCTTCACCATTTCAGCCATTTGGTGCACGCAAATGTTCTTCAACTCATGAAAATCACTTCAGATTATTAATGGTTGATTTGAGCTGAGATGTATGCATCCCTAATTCACAGATTAGCGTGAGGAACTTCTCCCTTTGATTCAATATCGGGGATGTGCTGGGCGAAAGGGAGTGTACAATTGTTCAAATTCAAAAATATGTAGACAAGTGAGCTCAGTAAAAGCGAGATTACATTTTTGGAAGGTTTTAAGTTTACAATTTGTTAATATTTTGGTGAGTAACAAAGATATAAAGAAATGTCACTTTATCATATATTGAAATTTATTAATCTTTCAAAAATCTTATTTGCAGGTAATATACTACTCCACATACATACATTCATTCATGCATAAATAAATTTTCTGAAAATTTGTGGATTTTCAGATTTCGAATATTTATATGGAAGTTTCCCCTTCTATCCAAAAGCAGAGCGGTCCTATGAAGAATTCCGTAAGCTGAAATGGCGTAAAAAAAAGAGCAAATACCTTCAATTCACTTGTAAATTGTTTCAATCATGCCAAGACCCGACAAATAACCTTGAATATTTTCTCAACTATTGACAATGCAATAATGATTGCAAGGAAAATTTGAAAGAGCTTGATGGAACATATTTCACTTATTGGTTCTAACATCCTATGAATAATTAAAACCCACGTGTTTCCAAAGTTACTATGGAACAGGGACTTTTTTTGGATGGGCCGTTCAAATTATCATGAAAGTCAATCATATTATTATATAAATATCTAAAAATATTATTATCAAAGTCGATCATATCATTATATAAATGTTTTAAAAAAGGTAACAAACCCCTTTCATCAACTCGGATAATGGGAAATTTTGATTGGGCACGTTATTTCTCTTACCAAAGGATACATGTGTGAAGAATATATTGATATTGTTATGATTGGAAAATACAATAAAATCCTGCGCATTCTTTCGCCGGTCTTAATTGTATCCACATGAAGCATACCAAGCTGACCCACGTACAATGTACTCCAAGCCCTGAATATTTGTTTTCATTTGTTATGAATGCAATTAAATCCTTTTTAACAAAATTGTTTCCTGGTCACTCAAATCCTCGAAAAGCTCTTAACATATCCAAATCTAGTCTTTCAGATTCTTCCGTTCTTTGAACTGCGACCGACTTATGTTGCAGTTCAAAATACTGACATATGAACTTCAAGGCACTCACAAACATTTGCAGAATGTTATTTGCAATACAGTTATTTTATCGAGTTCAAGCTCTGCACGGTTAATTATGGAATCTATAGTAAAATAGGAATTTGCAGAATCGTGTAAATCAAAATTATCAGTACTGCATAATAAAGAGTTATGCCCTAATTGGACTCAGATGTGATACATATAACAGTTTTTTGGCTTCCAAGTTCAGAATCGCTCCCAATATATTCAAATTGTACCTCAACCTTCCCAGTTCGGTGTGCTACCAAAGATCAGAATATTTGGTATGTATTTTTTTTTAAACACAAATTTCAATCTTCTTTACAGAACGAAATCATGAGAATTCTTGGAATTTCTACAGCCTGACACCAAAAAAGTTCGATTTTAATTAAAAGTCTTAAATTGTTAATTTTTTTAAAGGAAGTTCATTCGTAGTTAGCAGATTAATCGTGACTTGGAACGGCCATTGACAGTGAGTAACATTAGGTTAAATTCATGACTTCATCATTGAAACAAAAAAAAAATCTCACGAATGGAAGGTCATAATATAATATATCACTAGTTGAAAACCCACATTATTGGAGTGTCTCCAGCTAGTGTCTGCAGAAGGCCTAAAGAGTGTTTAACGATATTATATCCGGAAATAGAAAAATGATTTATTTACTTGAATTCGTTCTTGCCTTTACTTTATTTAAAAGTTGTTCCATTTTCATCATACCACCAATCAATTCAACTTAATTAAAGACCATAATATCATTCAAAACAGACTGCTGACACTCTTGAGAGGAAAAGAGGCTGGAGGTGTTTATGTGTTAGCCTTATTCGACTACTTATTATTATAACTGCTTCATTGACGAAGCGATTTATAACAAAAACACCGCCAAAACGTTCAAAGAAAATTTTAGTTTCACTACAGGAGGGATTTTAATTATTATATTGAAGATAGTTTGTTATGCATGTATGTATGTATGTATGTGTCTATGTATGTATGTATGTATGTATGTATGTATGTATGTATGTATCTGTTAATGTACATTACTATAGCCATGCACAATCGGAGCATGGTAGGTAGGATTATTTTAAATCCTGCATCTTAATAAGTTAAAGAATTGAAAAAATCCAGGTGATTTTAACCGATTACATTACGTTTCATTTGGTAGGGTAGTTTTATTAAACAATCACTATCCAAGACTTAAACAAAATGTTATGCTTATTAGGTCAGAAGTACTATTGATTAGGGCACCTGATATCATATGAATTTCTGTTATGAAATATTCATATAATCTTTTGAAGTTTAATTCACAGCTGATATCATTTTTTAGGAAAATTGTTTTCTACTGGAGCTCATATTATGATATCACCTTCATGGAAGTTGTTTTTTCATAAACTCAGATTTTTAACACATTTTCTTCGTTCCTTACCTCTACTCATGTTCTAATAGTTCTTTTTTTTGTATTTGTAAGTTGATTTTTTTTTCACACAGCCCAAACTCTAATAATGTTTATATGTTGACTTACTACCTAACCTAATATTCTGATAACACTTCGAGGGGCCTTGTTGTTCACAGAAGCTTATATTCTGATGACACTTTTTCTGGAAGTTGTTATTTCAGCTAACTACACGATGCCATGTTTTCTGTTGGATTTTCAACCTACAACCAATTCTGCAAACGTTTTTTCTAAACTTGGGCTCATATTCTGATGGCAATTTTTTCTGGGGTTCATTTGCTGATAACTAGATTCCGTGGGTTGTTCTCCGACCTGAGCTCATATTCTGATAGCACTTCTTGTGGAAGATGATTTTTCATCCCGACTCATATTCTGATAGAACTTCTTGTGGAAGATTCTTCATCCCAACTCATATTCTGATAGAACTTCTTGTGGAAGATGATTTTTCATCCTGACTAATATTCTGATGACACTTCTTGTGGAAGATGATTATTCATCCCGACTCCTATTCTGATAGAACTTCAATGGTGAAAAGCAAACATTTTTTCATCGTTGCAAATAATCAGCCACGGTATAGTGTTCGCATGTTTTATGTCCAGTTTTTATTGGCGTAATTTTCTTGAAAAATTGTCAGCCAGAAGTGTCAAAAACAGACAGCATATTTCTTCAGTTTTTTACTTGGTATGGCTGGCTTGGTTCAGATCACCTGCACCATTTGCAACAATTAGTGCCGTAATTTCCACAAAATGCTCATCATATCTAGTGATGTGTTCAATGTCCGATGTAAGATAATGCCAAATAGATTTCTTAGTCTGTGTCTGGATTCACTCACAGTTTTTGGTGATCATTAATCAGCAAAAGGCAAGAAATGTATTATCGATTGATCAGTCCATTCTTTAATTCTTCGGTTGATCACCCTCAGCACGGCATACGTCGGGAATATGTTGGTCTCAATCAAGTGACTAGCCAGAGCAGTTATTTTTTTTTTATCAAATGCTGACATTTTATTGATCTCTGTGTTGCACGAAAGTATACAAAAATGATGATTTGGCAATTGCATAATTATTTTTCTTCTTTTGCTTTTAGATTTAGTTGGCCAGCGCCGGGGGCTTTCTCACGTGATGTATCGGGGCTTCGATCATGGGAGTAAACAGGAATCTATATTCCTCTCTGTGATGGCTGGCCAACATTTAAAAAAAAATAGTAAGTAAAACGTGCTGAAGTAAACCTCTGATACGGAGCGTACACATTGCCCTGGGCTATCGTTTTTCTCTATTTCCGTTCGAGTATTTATCAGAAAACAGTCACATGCAGCCCATTACAAAAGATTTTTAGATTGACTCACACAGGTAGATTTATGTGATTGGAGGGGGCCCTGTGAACGATCGTGTCAAGAACAGTGTTTTTTGCTTGATTTTTCTTGGTGAATAATGCTGCATCATTTGAAAGAGATAGCAGCTGATCGAACCAAGATATTGCTTGAAAATAATTACCGTTATTCCTTGCAGATTATAGCCAGCATATTCAAAATAACTTCACCGGTCGTTAAAATTATTTGCGCCGCTTACTTATGATATTCGCTTATATGTGTACCTTCTACGTGAGTGAAATGAAAGAGAATAAAATACTTATCCGTAATAGTCGAATAACCAAAGAGTGTGCTGTGGAATATCTCGTCAAAATTGAAGGGCAGATTATACTATGGGCTCTTCCACATAATTGAACATGTGATACTCCAAATTAGGCCAATCAAAGACAGCAATCGATATCAAGCAGACATAATCAAAACGATGCCAGAGTATATGCTTATTTTGTGTCCAGGCTAAATATGTTACGGTCAATTGGAAAGTTTCTCACTGAATGGTTGTATTCAACGGATTCAGAAGAGAATTCATTCTGGCTTTTACAGAAATAAATTCATGGACAAATTTGTTTTTCCACTAATTACTGTACGTTTTCTGCTCTGGTAGATACAAAAATACTCTGGTGGATGGAATTATGAAGTTGACTCAAAAAAACTGGAAGTTGATGAAACAAAACAGATATAGTCGTCCCTCAAGGCCCTGCTCACAAAATTCTTAAGGGGGAATATTGTTTTGAGATATTCTAATTAAAGGTTATGTTTTATTTTCTGCTGTAAAATTTGCTACCAAAATACATGGTTTTCTTTCATATAGATAGGAACAATGATGCTGGCTAAGAGGATCAACAAATGTATGTAGTCGAAATGAAAAATCGATGGTTCATGTGTTTCCGCCAAAAATGACAGTTTTAGTATCTCCATTCGTTGCTTTATATCACATTCATTTCACCGGAAGATATTTGAACGAACTGACACATGACTGAATAGATATCTTGACCATACGGACATTCGACCGACGGACAATCGGCCAAATTGGCATATAACCAATTGAGCATATAGGATTTGTTTCAGTAAACTTCAGTCCTTTGCTTAATATCTTCTGCTTTTGGGTGTCCGAGAATTATCTGCCAAAATAGTAAACTTCCGGTCTGATTAATCTATTGTTGACTTCATCGTAGTTTTACGTCATATATATATATATATATGTATATATATATATATATATATATATATATATATATATATATATATATATATATATATATATATATATATATAAGACCAAATATCGGCCAGTGGAAGGTCATCAGCAATGTCAGCCAACTCTTAAGTGGCCTTTTTTTTTTACTAATGACGGTGAGAAACAGTAAAACATATATCACTCAATGTCGACACAGACATCAGCGTCGATACCTAATTTCATTTTATTACAAAGAGCAAATGGAAACGAATGGATGTACTGTTACGATAATCCATTGTCTTAATTCGATGCAACAAACCCGTTCATTTCAACAATCTTGGTTTGCAGAAAACGTTTTCACTGTATATCAATCATTTCTTGAAGCAATCAACGTCATTCATAAAGTCAAAGCAGATTATATTTCACGAAGCTCTTTTTGTAAATCGTACGACCATTCTGATCACAATATTATTCATACTTTCTCATCGATTTTTTTCGAGCATCAGAATTATTTCGAATCACTTGCAATTATTTTTGAAACGATACTTAGTTCTCTAATCAACAATAGTCAGTACAATTCAATTACATTGATCACATATCAGTTGATTTCAATAATTTAACAATAATCTTATCCTCTTTCAAATGACCAATACTTGTTGGAAAAGGTAATATTATTATCATCATTCCTTCGTATATCATAAATCTTGGCCACAAACCTGGCCTACAGACGGGTTATCTGTCTAGTATATCTAATGAAAAGTGGTAATCTTTTTTGCTGCTATATTTGTTTCAATGAACATTTTCATTTCAAGGTTACAACTTTGCAACCAAAATTTTACCTACGTACTGATTGACATAACAGACTCATTCACCTTGTTAAAATTGACTATCTTTATGTTAAAAGCATGATATAGATATATGTATATATATATATATATATATATATATATATATATATATATATATATATATATATATATAGTGTGTGTGTGTGTGTGTGTGTGTGTGTGTGTGTGTCATATATAGCTCTGCTTAGATTTGAGGGTTAAAAAGTGGGTGTTCGTTTATGTACATATGACAGGTAACATGCTTGTTTCAGAATCTGCTCACATATCAAAAGATGAAGTTATAATATTTTAGACCTATTGCTCCAATAATGAAATTATCATCAATTTTCATGTTACAAGTTTATTCACATTTGTATTTAATATAGTCTCAGATATTTTATTTTTTTAGGTATTATCGATGTCCCAATTATATTTGTGCATTTTTATAGGATTTTGACACTTTCAATTGTAGTAATGTTTGATGTCACACACACATTTATGAATATATATATATACAGGTGTGAATGTGTTTATATTTAGAGTCAACTTTAAAAACTAAGCATTAACAACGGATTCGTTAGTGTGCCTGCAGTCACCCATCTCACAATATCCGTCAATTCAATTAACGTGATTTTGCCCAGTCCTTTTTCACTACTTCCCTAAGACATTTTTTTATAGTGGTACTATGTATGAATTTTATTCTTGTTGGAATCATCAGTTTTTTTTCAATCATGTAACCGTGTCAGGGATCTTAAAAACAAAACAGTTATATCAACATGGCATCCCTTTCTTAGTATATAGTTTATTCCCTAAACGTCAGCGTAATGCATATTAATGCTATTTTATACTACACATCTATTTTTGAAACGGGTCTTACTTACGTAGGTTACTCAGACTGCAAGCAAAGAAACTCATGGTAACTTCTTTGAGAATACTAGATATACAGATAAAACTTATTAGAGTCAATTCTTTACCAACATAACGAACCAAGGAATTTGTTGAATATTCCTCATCAATCTTAGAAATAATCAAGATCCCATCAGATGTTTTCCAGCACATTTAATTAGTGAATAATGTATTCTTAAATAGATGGTTGGAATGAAACCGTTTTGTGACTGGCAGTAACACTTCAATAGGTGATTCCATTATACTGCTAAAACGATTTGTTACATGGCATTCCATGTTAGACCTACTACCGTGTCCAACTATTCTTTAGTCAAACAAATTCACCACCGCCCAATGTATTCCCCTTTCTCTGGTCCCAGTCAATATAAAGAAATTCACACGAACAAGAACAGGATCCATTTCTCTTGGCTATATAATTTTTACCATGCAGAACGGAAAACTACTACGTCAAACAATTTATTGATAAACACTCTATCCCTGGATTTGATATCCGAATCTATGAATTTTGTTTGCATTCTTTCATGTTGATATTTTAATTTAAATTTCTTAGAATATTCATTACAGCATGATTTTCTGAATTCTCTTCCTCCATTAGAAAAAACAAAAGTCATCAATAAAACGTGCACAACTTTAATTTAAAACAATTTTGTTCTTATATTAGTTTTGATTACGGATGACATGCATGCATATTCGTATATATGCATGTATAAATTGGCCCAGTTCAGGTGATGATTATCATAAATGTGACAGATATGAAATATTTTTGACAAGACGTTCAATATTCTCATTTCAAATCTTATATTAACCTATGTATTCCTACACACACACACACACACACACACACACATATATATATATATATATATATATATATATATATATATATATATATTGTGAACCGTAAAGAGTGAGACAGACTCGGGAGTAAAGTGTTCAGAGGTAAGGTTTATCAATCCTTAGATGTTAATGGTCCAGACATTTTCAGGATTTGAAGCTGCCATTATTGAATGTATCTTAGATGTGGGTGTGAGGATATTATTAGTGTGAGGATATTCTTAGTAGGGGTTTTGTGAATTAGAGTTCTGTGTGATGAGTGTTGTTATATATATATATATATATATATATATATATATATATATATATATGATCAAACATATGAGGTTTATTTGTTGTGAAGATAGAGAGTACCAAATGTCATGAAAGCATGAAAGTTTTGAAACTTTGATGTTACTTAGGTCAAAAACAAAATGTCTTGACAGTTTTTGTCTGTCCACGAAGGCGTTTCATTTTTATATGGACATATCTACGCTCAGGTACATAGAGACTCGCACACATGTTCACCAAGCTAGATAAATGACAAAAAAAGTTGTCTATATGTATCAGCAGCGAATGGGTGATAAGTAACTGAAAAGCATATTTTTGATTCTTGTAAAATAAACTTGTTTCTTCCATATGCTCACATGCATATGATGATAGTATTTTTGAGAACACTTAAACATTGTATAGGATCGGATATTAAGTTTAATCTTAAACGAAAAGTGTATAATATGAAAGCAATTTCAGAGATTGTGTTGGAAAATATCTCAAAGTACATACATAATCTAGCTCAAGATTATTAATCCTTTTTGTCTCAATTTTGTTCAATGAGTCGGGTAACAATTAAATACTAGTCAGTGAGTGGTATCCCTTGATTAATTTTTTCAATCTATTCAATGTTTTTCGAATGTTTAAAACTCCAGCTCAGTGCTGTTTGATCAAAAAAATGAAGCACAAATTACAGTTTTGGATGATTTTGAAGTTCAGTGCAATTGCAAAATCCTTTAAATATAGCGGTCATTACTAAATAAGTGTGAAAAAATTCAAGAGTATTAAGTAAAAGTTCAAGTGAATATACTCTCTACTATTATTGAGATCCCTATGCTCGAGGAAATGAATGTGTGTTTATGAACGCATTTGTTTGCATGCCCGTGTATATGTGTGTGTATGTGTGTGTGTGTGCATGAGTGTGTGTGAGTGTGTGTGTGTGTGTGTGTGTTTATGTGTGTGTGTGAATTTGTGTGACGGTTGTCGTATACATCAACGTATCAGACGGTTGGTTTTCGAAGATGTTTGTGTGTTCATTCAGAAAGAAGTATGCTTCTCTCAAAATGTCCAACAGTTTTAACTAGTAGATCAAAACTTCCTTTACTCAAAATGATATCCAATTAAGCTACTATACGTGAAACAGAAAACTATGTTTCTCGAGGGAACTAGGCTTTACGAATAACAAAATCTTATGATGATAGACATATGCTTCGTTTCAAACAATTTTTGTTTCCTTCTAGCAAAATACCATTGAAAAAGTCTTCATCATGTTACAAAACGAAAAGTGACAAAGCCGAATCCTTTCTTTTGGGCGTACTTTTATTTCTCACGGTAATTCAATGCAATATAAACGTATATAAAAAAGAATAATCTCGAAGATAAGTGCTATTTAGTTTTCAACGAATAGCACACGGGAATCTTATTTCATTTTACGAACTGTCAAGAATAACCGTACTAGAAGAAAAGAAAAAATGCTGCTAATCTGAAAAAAAGCTTAAGACTTTGCGAAACTTCTGCAGAGAGGAAAAAATGTTCATCGGGGATTTCGGATGGGGAAAAATCTGGTAATGTTTTTCGATATCTGCCACGGTAATTCACATGTATTGAGCAACGATGCTAAAATCAATTTATCACTGCTGGCTTACACTCTCTTACATCTTCAATATATATATATATATATATATATATATATATATATATATATATATATATATATATATATATATGTATATTGCTTTTCAAAATATGCATTAATTAGATACGAAACTGGGCGTCTGAAGAAAAGAAGACTGGAATAAAGGTATCTTTATTCGTTAATGGGTATAGGAATGGGATAAAAGAACAAACCTTAGTAATGTAAAAAAATCTAAACAGGTTTTCTGCGTGGAAGCAAAATTGTAGAACACTACATACGTCGAAGCATTTTGAAAGGCAAGATGGATGAATAAAGTCTGAACACAACCTATCACTCAATATAAATATATATACTTATTAGTGATATTACTATTGATTTAATCAAATAACACAACCAGTAAGTATGTATATATGTATGCATTCATGCACAAAAGAAAAACCCACTATATATATATATATAGAGAGAGAGAGAGAGAGAGAGACAGACAGACAGACAGACAGACAGACAGACAGAGACAGAGAGACAGAGAGACAGAGAGAGACAGAGAGAGACAGAGAGATAGAGAGAGAGAAAAAGAGAGGGAGAGAGACGAATGCTCACCAAGACTGAAAAATGGAGTGTGTGCGTTGGAATGTGTTTGTGTGTATGTGTGCATGTGTGTGTTAGAGTGTGCATGCGTCTGTGTGTGTGCATGTTTGCACATGCACCTGTGTGGGCGTGCCTGCGTCTTGTAGCGATAAACTTTACTCCATCTCTGCTAGAACAGAACAGATTTTAGATCCAATGCTCATAGTACAATTCAACCCCAAGAAAATTTTGTTGTGATAAACAAAGTGAAAAAAGAATACTTATTTTCTTTCAACAAACAATGATTTAAAATTTTATTCTTGAAAAGAAACCTTTCGATTCGTCTGTACGTTTTCAAAAAAAAAGTTGAAAATGATGAAATAACATTCAAACTTGGAAGATATCTTCTCGGGATGATATTTACAGAGTGCAACAGCTTAGTAGGATTTGCATGAAGTTAATTTCACACCTTTTCTATTAATAAGCATTACACTGATTAATCATTTCTTTTACTTGACTCATCAATTATAATTACAAATATCCAACAATCATGGAAGTTTCCAAATGTTGGAAAAGGAAGGAGATTTTGTTTTCTAAGGGACATATGTTATTCCACATTGAATTCTTAATTCAGATTCTTTGGTGCAATTTCATTTCAGGTTTATAAATAAATTCATGGTTTTATCCCGGCCTTTGCTTTCATTTAAGGTGCCTGAACGTCTGCATATTGTGCTCCCCTAAGTAGCAGTTTTCTGTTCGTATTTCCATCGTTTACAATATGATAAATACGAACATATTTTAGTCCTAAACTGCCATTTTATTTGTCAAAATAGAATAAATATCTTATATCATATCTCAACTGCATATTCGACCTGTATGAAAAAACAAATGCAAATCAAATAATTGGAATATGTGTTTGTTTATGACATTGGAAAGTGTCGTTAGAATTGCAACTTTTGTTTTGACAATTTGAATTCTTATTCCCATCTTTATTGCTGACACAGCGGTTCTGAAGAAGACTGTTGAGTGGATCGACTGGAACGTTGTGTCAATAAGAGTGATTTGAGATAAGATTTTATGTACTAAAGTTAGTACTGAATATGCTCACTAGTTTTGAAATGACGATTCTTGATACTTATTTACATGGTGACCAGGCAGGTACTCCTAATTTGAGGATATTCACCCAATGTGAACTCTTAAACTTTCTTTCTAATCCTAAACTAATGTGAATATCCTAAATATAGATTAATTGTTGACTGTGTTGCTCGTTTTGAGACTCTAGCAGTTATCCACTTTGAACTGGTTCCATAATTGAATGTTTCTGCACAGGTGAAGAGCAACTATTTCAAATGCTCAATTAAAAAGGCTATTAGAATATCCCTATTGCTATTTTTAAGTAAAAAGTCAATAAATCATAACAAAAACAATGATTGTAGATACCTCCCAAATAGATGTTTAGTTGGGGTGTAATTCATAGTAGAAGTTTATGCCTAATTTGTCCCTTTGTTCAGTCCAGCGGTGTCCACGTTTGTTTGCTATTGTGTTTTATCCTGCATTCGTAAATAAAGTCCAACCAAATGTGAAAGAAGCAACTCAATCATTGATTCCTTTCTGCCAGTTTTCTAATTAATCACCCCCAACGCAGCATATAGCAAGCAGACCTTGTAACCCAGACGGTATCTACCGAGCTACTAACCAGACCTGTTTCTATTGAGCATTGAGAGCGATAAACGTTAATTAATTACAACACTAGAGATAGTCATTAAAAGATTATTTAATGTGAACAGATCCAGATATCTTACCATATATCGTTGGGTGATGCAACTGAAAGCTTAGATTTTTTTTTCAAGCATCAAGTACAAATGTTGCTAGAAACACGATGGGGCGACAACAAATTGTTAATTAAGATTTTTAAAAAAAGGTCAACAAAAATGACTTTCGAATTGAATAAACTCTTGAAAATCTTGAAATGTAAATTTGAATGTTAAGGGAACATTTATTTCGAAATGTCTTTCTATCTATCTGTTGTTTCTTGCACTCCATTTAAAATGCAGGTGTTTCAGAGTATGCTTTCTTTTTCGTGAGCCTTCATTATTTTCGTGTCTTTTGACGTAAACAAAGTATGCAGCAGAGCAAGCTGAAAAAAAACTACATATAAGTGATAAGAATCGAAAATGAAACAAAATATAAACTATGTTTCTATTATATACAAAGCGTGCCTAATGATTTTGCAAAATGTTTTTCCGTTCTTAATTTTGCTCCAGTTCGCAATGCAATAGCAGAAAAATATTAAACTTGCATGTACAGGTGGCCAAAAATAAAAAGTATTTTTTGTAATTTCTTTTTTTTTTCATTGCGCCAAAAATCGAAGAAAAACACAAGGCACTAATGTATATTGATTGAATAACGAATTTGATCACAGAAAGAAGGAATGTTCGAACAGGCTATAAAAACTCATTTGCATGGAACACTGAAGCCTATGAATCAACAACGGACAAGTTTGCAATTCAAGTTCTGATAGAAATTGTTTACGTTGGAATTTCAGGTCGTTACCCACCAATCACAGGCACTTGTCGATGTCTTATGATAGAACTGTGAATCTTTCTGCAGATCCGACGACAGACGCTACAAAACAGATGACGATGATGATGATGATGATGATGATGTGAACACTTAGAAAATGTTATTTTTTAAAAAGCAACCAGACCTTTCAAACCGAGGGTAGTTGTAAGGTTGTCATTCCCCAAAGATATAACCATTTATCGTGCTACACACTGGCTGAATTAGGGTGTTCTCCACTGACGCCCGTAGTCATCGCTCAAGTCATGTTTACGCCTTTGGAAGCAAGCATATAAGGTGGGATAGAATTAAATATCCATTCTATGTTGCCTCGATCCCTATTTGTAGCAATTGGTATACATCAAAAGAGACCAAGAAAAAATGCCCTTTGGAAGTTTTTTCGACTCCTTTGACCCTAGTTTGGATTCCAGTGATTAAATTAATTGGGCAAAAATGTTTCAATCAACTAATAGTCGCGTTGCAACAGAGTTATCTCCTGAAATTGTGCTTCGAAGCTGCAATTTGTTTTGTTCCAATCTGATTCTTCATGGACATATTTATTCGTAAATATGTGCCAGCAGTCTTTAAACGTACGTGCAGATCTTGCTCTTTCCATTTGCCTGCTTTTCAAATGTTCTAAAATGTTCCATAACTAGAAGTATACAAAGCGAACAAGTTTATTCAATATCCTCAAGGAAGATAACTGTTAAACCTTTGAATTTGTGAGGAGAATTTTTTTATTCATATTTATATATTCGTTTTAAACTATGATCAATTTCTTGTATCCAATTCAAACAGTTTCTCTGACTTGAATATCCAACATTCGATCTATCTATCATTCACCGTTACATGTCATATAAACCTACTGACATTAAAAGTAGAAGGTGACTGCTTCAACAATGACAGGATTGGCATGGAAGAGCAACGAAGTACTTAAAACGTGTCACACACAGCTCCGATGGTTTGATTACAATAGAATTGAGTTGGGAAAAGAACGTCTGAGAATAGTTGGCACAAACATAACAAGATCACGTCTCTTTTTCCATGATATATGTATACAACATGCGTTTCACAACGATATTGATTTGACTATTACCAGTGCTCCTTTTCCAAATCTGCAATTTTGTAGCTTCAAATCAAAAAGTCGGACATTGAGCAAAAAAAAAAATGAATTTTGTGCGAGGAAACACGATGTTGGTCAACAAACATAATCAAGAAGGCAGCTAATAAGTAATTCAGCCGGTTCACACATTGTCCCCAATTCAGAGATTTTGTTGTACCAAGGTTAGAATAAAATGCTTTTGTACGACAGCAGGATGTCATTGCTTTATGAATCACTTTCCTGGCTGGATAATCCGCTTGAGAAACTCAGGTTAGAAGTGAAACCATCATAGTATCATATGTTTCGACCACACGGATTCGCATAGCAGTTTTCACGACGCTGCAGTTTTGGTTTGTACGATATAGCTCAAGCAGCACTGACATTTACAATGAAATTCCTCTATTACATTTAACAGATGTCAACTTCCTTGGAAAAATCGAAACTAGAAGGCTAGATTTTTTTGGTATGTTAGGGGTAGTGTAAATGAAGAGGTGGTGAGGTCAAGGAGCTACATAGGTATCAACCTTATAAGTTATTGAAAATGTGTTGGCTATGATTTGGACAGGGGTTATAACTGGCTAAGGTGAAATTTTTCCTATGGGTTTGGGTGACTTTGAAGCTTCCATTATTGAATATGTCATAGATGTGGGTGTGAGGATATTAATGGTAGGAGTTTTGTGTATTAGGGTTCTGTGTGGTGAGGGTTGTTCAGTTTAGTGTTTAATCCATTAGGATAATGGGTTTTAAGTTTGTTGATCCACATGTCTTCGTATTTCTCTAGAACTTAAGTTATGTCCATCGTAGTAGTTTTTTCTATTTTTTCTATGATGGTAAAGCTAGCATCAAGGCAAAATTGTGGTCAGGTGTGCAAAAGTGTACTTCTGCGGGAAGTGGGCAACGATTATTTTTTGACTTAATCCTATGTCTATAATTGTTGAGTCTAATATTAAATTGCTACTCGGACTATGTACTGTAACTTACATCTATTGCATTCTGGAAGGTATATGATGTTTCTACTGCAGCAGTTGGTATTGTGATATATGTGGTAACTCTCTTTTGTGGTAGTGCTTGTGAATGTGTTGGTGTACTTGAGGTGGTTGTAACATAAACTGTTTCTTATGTTGCAAAGTGTGCAAAATTTAATGGTTATCGTGTACAATTTTATTGTTAACGATATTATTGCTACTAATAATGTCTCTGGTGTTTTTGGGTCCGTAGTGACACATGGGTCTGTGAATGTTTCTGTTTTGATCGTGAAAATGTTTCATCTCTTATTGATGATGTGTGCTAAAGGTGGAAGTATGTTGTTGAATGTTGTTATGAGGGGTATGCGATTAGGGTTTTTTATGGTGGGACAGTATAAGGGTTTCATCTCTGGGTGTTCCAGTTGCTTTTTTTATTTCGTTTTTAGTGTCATCAAGCGGATAACCTCTTTAGGTGAAGTATTGTATCAGGTTATATTTGTGTCTGTTGAGTTCACTATTAATAGAGCAGATTCTTCTAATTCTAAGTGCTTGTGAAAATGGTAGGCTTCTTTTTAAGTTTATATGCGGGTGTCTAAGAAAGCTATGGAGTCAGTGGATGTCGTGAAGTCAAACTTAATAGAGTCATGTGCCGAGTTTATATGTATAAAGAAATTATTTAGTTGAGATTTTTCGCCTGTACATATGGGAAAAATGTCGTCTATGTATCTACCATAAAAAATACTGTCATTATATATCTCGGGGTGAATGTAGGTTTCTTCAAATTTACCCATGAAGATGTTTGCATAGGATGGGGCTGCTACTGTGTCCATGGCGCAGCTTTTCACCTAAAGGAAGTGTCTATTGTTGAAGTTGAAGCTATTTAGAGTTAGAATGTGGTGCATAAGAGTGGTAATTGTTATTGTGCTATAGTAGTTCTATTGTTTAAGGCTTCTGTAAGTGCTAGGATACCTTCATCATGTTTGATGTTAGAGTATAGAGATTTAACATCCATACTGACTTGAAGTGCTTTGTCAGGGATTGTTGTAATGTGTTTGATTTTGTTCAGGAGGTCTGTGGTGTCACGTATATATGATTTGATTTGTGTTGCTAAGGGTTGGATGTAGTGATCTACAAATTTGGAGAGTTTGGTAGTGTGGCAGTTCGTGGAGGAGATGACTGGTCTACCTGGGTTATTTGGTTTATGGATTTTTGGGAGTAGGTAGAACCTTGCGGGTTCTGTGGAAGTGGGTTTCAGTATATTTTGTATCCTTTTATATATCATGTTGCTATTGTGTAATTCTGTTAGGGATTGGGTTATTGTGTTTGCGTATTCGTTGAAGGGGTTTTTAGGGAGTTCTTTGAAAAATACTGAGTTGCTTAATTGTGAGTTTGCTTCAATGAGGTATTCATCTAAACCCCCAGATGACTATGGATCCACCGTTAAAGTGTGGAGGTCGGGGACAAAAATTAAGGCCCTTGTTAAGGAGTTTGAATGTGTCCCTAGTAAATCTAAATCTACTCAGGTTCATTACTTTCCCTTCTGGGTCTTCCTTAATTCTGATGATGTGTAGTAATTTTTTTGTAAGTTTTCTAAACTGCTTACTAGTGATGGTATCAAGTTGTTCTAACCCCCTTCCGTATTCAGTGGTAGGGGGGTTTCCTCGTTTTTTAGTAGAGTGTGTGTGTGGAATGATATAGGGGTTACCTGCCCGTTAGGATGTTTGCCTGAGTCTTCAGGGTGCTTTGGATGGGTCAATATGATGGGTCGAGGGAGGATGCTTCTCTTAGGGCTTTCCTTTTGCAGAGTATGAGGGGTAATATGTATGAAGTCCTTACGGTGTCTGGTGTTCTTGTTCCTATTATCCGTGTGATCGTTTTTGTGGTTGTGTTTGTTCATATTTCTGTGTCTGTTCACATTATTGGTGTTAGTATCATTAGTATTTGTGTAAGTATTCATGTTATGTTTGTTCCTATGTGTGTGTCTGTTATAGCTGTTAGTATTATTAGTGCCAGTGGTAGTATTTTTTTATGTTTGTCAATATGCATGTATCTATTTCTATAGTTGTTCGTGTGGGTATGAATGCTGTTTTTGTTAGTATTAGTGATTCTTGTTGGATAGCCTGTGTCTGTGTGTTTAGTGTTAAATCTGTATTTGGTAGGGGCATTGGTTTTTGTTGGGTATGTAGGTAGTTGGTTGGGAGTGGGTAGCGGAGGTCTGATGGCTCTTTTGTTGGGGTGTTTATTAACTGATCTCATATTCTGTGGATTCTCAGATCTGTGTGTGGTATTGTGTCTAAGTTTGTTGTATTTTTGGTTTTGGTGAGGTTAAGTTGTTTTTTTCTTTCTTCTATATTGATGTTGATAGCATCCTGTATTTCATCATATTTATCTGTGTCTGTGTGTTGTTGTAATTTCTCTTCCAAATTGCTGATATCTGTGAGAGTGTCTGTAAGGTTTTTTTGGTGAAATTGGATAGCGTCATCTATAAATTCCATAGACAGTGTATGGATCTTGTTATTCCATAAATTAAGGAAATCCTTTTCTCTCTCGTTCTCTCTCTCCCTCTCTCTCTCTCTCTCTCTCTCTCTCTCTATATATATATATATATATATATATATATATATATATATATATATATATATATATATATATATATATATATATATATTCTTTTCAGTTAATATTCAATTCTGAGTAAGTTTGAGAAAATTTTTCTTATTCAAATTATTGCAGTAGTCGTGAGTCGCCAAGTGTAACACTTTTTTCTCCCACAAATATCTCCAAAATTTTATTGATTTCACAAATAATTCCCCCATGAAAATTTCCAACCACCCTGATTCTTATTAATAGCATACATATTGTCGTGATAAAAATGATTGGTTACAAATCTAACGCATTTTATAAAAGAATTGCTTTTTGTGTGAATTGTGTGATACTCTCCGCCGACATGTAATCTTCCAGCTGTTAATCTACCTTATTTGGGAGATTCTGAGCTAATCCAGATGATTATGACCCATATTGTAGATTGAAAAAATGATAAAAGCGATAAAAATTCGAAATTATAATTGTAATCGTTGCAAAACCGCTGATCAATTGGAATGGAAACTAAACACTCAATCATCAGTTTGCATTTATTTTATTTTGTTGATTGGACCAAACTATTTTTTGTTTTGATAGCATGGTTTTGTTCACATTAAACTACAAATAGCTATAAAATCAGGGAGGGAGGTCAATGGACTAATGATGGAAGGAAAAAAAAACAGATGAATAACATGTCATAGAAATCAATAGAGATTTTCTTTCCTTGGAACTTTTCCCAGTTATAAATGAGCATAACTTCTACATTGATTAATTCTCCGTCAATTGTTATGTTTTGTAATAAGAAAAATATCGTAGATAATGATGCTTTGACGAAGGCTTTGGTGAGCAAAAAGTTGCTTTATTGCATAACAAGTAAATGGTCTACTACCCATCAGTTTGTCTCCCCCTCGACGGGACACGCCGTATCAAAATGATGGTAGTTTTATGGATTTGAATTCTAAATGCTTTGTTCGCAATAACTTCAGGTTACACTTCTGTTTCTTGATTATTTCAATATGTCACGTAGCAGAATTGATATTTCTAGAGTGAAATAATCAATGAAATTAAAGCCACAGAATTGCGTAACCGATTGCATTGGGATCTATATTTTTAATCTTCATCCTAAATTTTACTGAGAATTTGGGATAAGAGTTTTGCATACACTGACTATGAATCTAACTATCCTTTTCTCGTGATACAATTGTAGCTGTTTCAGGATCAACGTTTGGCCCTTTTACTAATGATTGTCCGTTCATCTGTAAAATATCAACATTGATTTGACCGATGTTACTACTACTACTTTCACACTTGAATGGAGCCATTAATTTGATTGTAAAATCCACGTGGATAACAATTAATATAAGATTTGAAGCTTGAAGCAATCAAAAACAAAAAAACAGAAAAGCCAAATTAAGTTCCAAAAAAGCTGAATTGCCAGAACTGGAACGTATTTTTGGGTAAATTGAGACATCCTGAAAGAATAACCATTGGGATGATTACTTCAAACTGATTTATGAAAATATAAAAATGAAATATAGATTCACCATAGTGTTTATCTATTTCCCCGCAATTCTTTTTTTACAAGTTTTTTTCGTGCATTAGTTTTTTCTCTTTGGCCATGCACACAATTTAAATTCCTTTATATCAATGTGATTTTTACGCAAAAAATGCAAATCCAAATGTGCATAAGTTCTGATCTGATGGATGGATTTCGGTAAAAAAAATGATTAAGGAATCAAGAATATTTAAAGAGATGAAATTCACTTGACATCCGTAAGAGATCTTTTTTAATGAGAACGTGTTTTACTTTCAGATTCACAGATCTATTTTGGCATATAGTTTGAAAATTATCTGAGTGATATATCTGAAGCATAGAAACGTTTTCCTAGGGTGAAAAGCAATTTTCAGGTAGAACGTTGTTTCTCTACTCGAGGCAATTTCCAGTTCTTTTTTTCTTTTTATTTTCATCAAAATAAGGTAATTTGGGTATCGAAACATGAGCCAATAGGATGGAATACTTAATATACCAACATATGTTCTAATCCCTATTTCATATGGCCTCGAGATGTCCCTGTAATTGGTCGAATCTTAAAGTTATCCATAGTGGCTTACAGCATACTGACTTTCCAGTTGTATACGCTAACGGCACACGCCAAAACCATAGCCTATATCAATGGTACCCAAACTTTTCATCATCCTTTTATTCAAATGGATGTTTCCACAGACCCCAGGTCGAAACAAAGAAATCCCTTCAACAGCCTTTAACATATTACTTATTCTTTATATATTGAGGTTCAAAAGACATGTTTTGCATGATTTTTTTGTTATGCTATTTACTATATTTGGGCATCTGATGGTGTTTGGCTTGATTTTTTCATTGGCCAAAATGATATGACAACACCAATAACGGTCACGTTGTATATCATTAGAAAGGTTTTAATGAACTGATATTTTTCCGATGTATCTCTCTCTCTCTCTCTCTCTCTCTCTCTTTCTCTCTGTCACTCTCTTACATATATGTATCATTCTCTGGGATAGCTTATTCATTAGCCAAACATTTTCAAAAATCATGATAAACAAAGTGAACAAGGAACCAGAGGGATTTTATGTGCATCTCCTGCTGCTATACTCAATCAGATTGTTTATCTGATAGGTACATTTGAATAGTTGATGGTTTATGGTTTATAATTAATCAAAAAACATTAGGATTGACTATCATTTTTTCAGGGGTAGGATTAACAGGAAGTACTGTTGTCTCCAAAATGGAACATTTGAAAGACTGTTTTATTTAGAAATGTTTATTTAAACAAGATTGTTCCACCAGCCTACAGTTGATAACCGTGTTAATTGAGCGTATTTGTTGTAAATGTATCATATATGTTTGTTAGACATGATCCATGTGGGGGTAAGATAGGCATCATGTGAGAAAAACAGAAAAACGCAAAATGACATTGTTTCAAGTTTTTTAATGTGTTTTTTCACGCAGAAGACACAAACCAACAGCATATCTTGTTTACGAGCAGATGGAATGCACTTTCAAACAATATGTATACGTATACATGTCCTTCAAAAATTTGAACCACAATCTAAATACTTTGGACAATGAGTTACAAGCCGGTATAAAATTTCCTTGAAATATCCTAAATATCATAGCCTGCAATTTCTATGAATATAATAGGATGTGGATTTGCTACAAAAACAGGTTTATGTCTCTACCGTCTCTGGGCCTCATCAGACAAATCAAGATGGGAAAGAAAAGGTAGAAACATACTAGTCAGTGTAACAAATCCACATCCCATCATATATTTCCTGCTCCCTTTAAAACAACTTGAATCCTGAAGTATGAAGTTGAATGAATCTACCACTCTAACAAATAAATCCATCAGATATCCGACGATGCTTTATAATATGTTATCCTGCTAACTTGATCTGTACCATATATATATATATATATATATATATATATATATATATATATATATATATATATATATATATATATATATATATATATACTAAATACGTAAGTCCATCTTTTGGCTGTATCGGTCGATCTCCAAGGCATATACTACTGGGAGCCCGATGGATTTTCATTCAAATGATTTATATATGCAAATAAATCCGTTATGAATTAAATCAATGAAGCACATGTTGTTTATCATAAGGATATACTTGTAATTTCTCCAAAAAGTGTTAAATACCATGCTTCATGTTTTTGGTTGCACCTATTACGGATCTTCAAATACAAATAGACATAGCACACTGTTTCAAAGCAGACAAAACTCGTTATCTGACACACACACACACACACACACACATATATATATATATATATATATATATATATATATATATATATATATATATATATATATATATATATATATTATATATATATATAGTTGTATTTAAGTTGCAATGCTCTTAAAAGGCTCTTCAAACAAAATATATATATATGTGTGTATGTGTGTGTATATATGTGTGTGTGTGTGTGTGTGTTTGCATGTGTGTGTGTGTAAGTCTCCATCATTAATTAAATCAATAATTAATATATTATTGACTATAACAATATCATGCTGGGGAGAGAATTTCAATTAACCAATAATGAAAAGAACCTGGTTTCTGTTCGCATGACAATTTTACTTTTTCTGTTGAAATATTCAACTCATCAATACCACTGCAATAATGAATTGTACGACCAGCATGTTTGGTGTAACTAAAATGTCTACCTTATGGAAGACTCGGACTGATTTGAATGGTTGCCCAAATATGATAGACGGGACTAAGAAATACATCCTTTTCACCTATCTCAGTATCCCAATGAACAATTCAAGAAAAACAAAAGACGTTTCAGACGTGCATACGAGGGCCACGTAGTGGGGATTTGCACCCTCATTAGACCGTGAAAAATTCGTTGATTGAATAAAACATCAGAATAAGATCAAACGTTGGGGAAATAGGTCGACTCTAAGACAACACTGATTCACCTATTACAAATATTACACGTCAAACTGCCGTTACATCGGGATGCCGAAGTTTACGACGAGGGACTCACGCTTTGGATCTGACATATTGATGTTATCAAGTGGTTAGCTGGAAATAAACCTGAGCTGCTCTACCATTGTGGAATACACAATTTAGTTCAAATACACATCCAATATCATAAAGTATTCAGTATAGTGGGACAAGGTCGAAATTTTTTGCATCCAAGATAAACTTTTTTGTTTTAATGTGATCCGATATTTATCATCAACAATGTGTAATGTCAAGTAACCATTTATTATACCATCGAATTATAAGGATGTATATTTCTTAACCGAGTGATATGAAAAAAATATTGGACCTTAATTATCAAACTTAATAAAGTTTGTTAATCACAACTCTTGCCGAAAAAAATAGAGCCAAATCTTTCACTCAAACCTAGAGGCCATCATCATTATTTTTCAATATTAGATCTATCAGTCAAACTGTTCATAGTACGAACATAGTAATCTATCTGTTTATTTATCTATCTATCAATCTATCTATCTGCTCATAAACTGTTCATATCCATCCATCAAACTATCCATCTTATCACTGTCTGTTAACATTTATCAATCATACAATCTATCTGTTCATAAACTGTTCAAATCTATCTATGTATCTATGTATCTATCGATGTATGTATGTATGTATGTATCTATCTATCTATCTATCTATCTATCTATCAATCTATATCTATCTATCTATTTAATTGTTCATATGTATGTATGTATGTATGTATGTATGTATGTATGTATGTATGTATGCATGTTTGTATCAATCTATCTATCAATCGATCGGTTCTTAAATTGTTCCTATGTATGTATGTATCTATGTATCTATGTATCTACCTATCTATCTGTCAATCTATTTATCAACATTCCCAGTGGAATATATCAAGTGTTTATCAACTAAATGTAATCATACTGCATAAACGTAGTTCTCACAGTATATATATATATATATATATATATATATATATATATATATATATATATATATATATATATATATATATATATATATATATATTCATTTTTAGGAGAAAACCATTCTGGGTGTGGTTGGGTTCTATTCACATGTGACTAAAATACTCAACTGGACCATCACTTTCTGTATAATATATATATGGAGATATCATTATACTGTGCAAGATTTTTTTTTTTTTGGCCTCTTTTGGTTTCTTGGGGAATAAGTGCTTTTTTAATTTGGTCATATCTGAAAATATGGAAATTGTTAAAAATTTACTTCGAACTTCATCTTACTTCGTCACCAGTTCTGTTCTTTCTCGCCTAATAAATCACTATCTTGATACCCAAAACTTCGACCGTCACTATGACAGGCAGTAATGCCCTTTTGGAAAGGCATGAAAATATCACCCCGACCTGATAAAAACTTTGAACTCATCCTTTTGTTCTGATTATATACTCTATTTTTCTATCTTGTTACACATTGAAACATTTTCAACATTTTCTGTTATTTTCTTATTATTCATATTTAAAAAGTATTGAAGAATGCTATTTATTTGCTTTAAAGTTTTTTAATTAGAAAACAGACACTTCTTTACATTCTAAATCATATGAAGGAAGAAAAAGAAAATTGCACCATACAGTACATTGGACTCTCGGCCTCATAATACACAACTAAAATCTTGCAGGCATTTTCTTGAGAAAAATAAGAATAAAGGCCTTCTTTTCACTGCTGTCCACACTATAGGATAATTCAAATGCTCTTATCTATTTGAATCTTTATTGACAACGGCGCTGGCAGGCTGTTTACGTTATTTGCATTGCACAGTGCTGTGAGTAAATAAGGAAGAAAGTGTTTCTTCTCGAGACTTGGAACAAAAATGAGTCTTTTTTGCCTTGAAACGGTTCGTACGAATATCGCTACGTTGGTAAAAAAGGAAGCAAACAAAGTATGAAGGTAATGATCTTAATTCTCAGCACTTGGGACACAAAAGCATTTGTAGAATAAGATTAACTACCAAGGATGCAGTTAATTATCGCCTGGATCTGTTTTCAGTGAGAGAAACCCGTTGAACTTACACAAAACTCATCCAAATTTTGCGAAGATCTGGGATGCCTATTCGATGAACGTAGGGGATGTTTTGTAACGACAAACTTAGAAAACGAAGATACAGATTTTTCGACAAGGTATCCATAATATTAAACAGAAGTCTTACGGTTCGTTCAATATACGTATATGAATTCTATCAGTCAGTAATTTATTTATAAGATACATACATTTGACCCTATATGTGTTTCAGCAACCCCGTCAAATATTGGTTGAATATTGTTGCAGCTCAGTCAAATTTGAAGCAAATCTTGGATCCATAGTCAATGAACTTTGGGTTTCAAAGGAAGTTATAGAAGTATCAGAAGTTTTCTTTTTATATTCTATTTATATCGTGAAACTAGAACAGCACATTAGATTCATACTAGAAATTTTTTTTGTCAATAAAAAACATTTTATTAGCCTACTTGATAGACGTTGGGAGAGAGCTTGGGCTGTTTAATTTTTCAAAAGACAAAAATTTAAGTGTTTTTGAGTGGTTTTTATTACCAACTTAGCTATAATGAACCCTTCACTTTCAATTCATTTTTTTCTTTCCTCTTACCATGTGTTCCCATCGTCTTCTGCTGCAGAAACCAAACAATATTGGATAGAATGGTCTATTTCATGTAATAGATACACATTTTTATCTAACTATACATGAAATATTCTCTGCGTGTTTATTGCAATTATTTCACTAATTGAGATCGTGCAATGAGTACATTTGCTAAATATAAGACCGGAGTATTTTGAATCAGTGGTTCTTGAGTTTTCAAATAAAAATGAATCAGCAATCAATAAGTCTCTTTGAATTGTCACACTTGACTTATGCTTCTCTTCATGATGAAATACAATTTGCATGAAAAAAATGTGGTGGCGACATTTCTGTACCTACCAATTATCATTGACAAAACATTCGTGGGGAATGCAACCTCCTCCCTGTATTTATATTTGTCGATTATTTATTGTATTTAGGCTTCAACTATGATGCCAGAATTATGCTATATACCATAAAAATGTAAACGTTTTCCTAGACTTGATATATATTCCACTTGTAATGTAACTATGATGCTAGACTGAACCATAATCTACATATGCACATATACATACTAGCTGAAACTGCCTAGGCTGTATTCAGCAAACATTATTCCAGCTTCTGTATTGATTAAAATGTGTCGAAACAAACGAAAAGAACATTTATGATAGATTTGTTGTTGAATAATATTTATAGTAAATTCTCAAATATCGATAAGTATGACTTCAGTGCCAATACAGGATACAAATATCGAATAGATATGATGATAACAAAAACTTCAATACAACTGAATGTAGGACGATGTATAGGAGTGTGAATGAAAGAGTCTATAGCCCAATGCATAGTTGTTACCCTTTTTTTAATATATAATGTGTGATCTATGTAATCAATATCAACCTCTGATAAGATTATTCTTTGTTTGTTTTCCGTTAAATAGATAACAGCTTCCTCCATCATCAGGCCACAGATTTACTATCAACAACATTGAGTATTGAAATTGAGGTAATCCAGAAAATGTTTGTAAAGTATATCTTGGGAGTTAGAGGGAATGTATTTTAATTTCTGGCGTTTTAAATCTCGATTATTCATCCTCCCTTTGCAAACAGTTGATTTGAACTATAAGATCCACCACATAACCGAGAAAAAACGGGTGGATAGAAATGTTTAAGAGAAACAATTACACCTTATAAATTTTGCATCATTGAAACAGGTTCCTGGGGTGAATTGTGATTGAATTGTGCAAATTTATTTTCTAAGCATGTCACTTTCAATGAAAAGGATTGCTAGGAACCTTTTCCTCTCAAGTTATGCAAAGCTTCTGAATCCAAAGAAAAAAAAAGTGAAGAATAACCCAATGAACTCTTATATGATTTGTTGTTTGAAAACCGTATGACATGCTGCTACAACTCCAAGCTGCAATATTTCCATATTAACCAATTGCAGTTTTTAAGAGTTTTTCTTTTGAAGTTCTTCGTAACTTTGAGCTGTAAATCGAACTGAACAACGTTTCTTCAATCATCAAACGCTTCCAGTATTTCATCGAGACCGAGCAATCATAGATTGGAGTATTTGGCTTTTACTATTTGATAACATGATTAAATTCAAACAAAACAACTCTAAAGCATATGTGTTGGTCAAATGAAAGAGCGTTGATCATCTTTCAAAATAGAATGATATGATATAATGGAGTTATTACAATTATTTCAATACTATAAATGGTAATCAGTTGCAGATTATTTTTCTACGGATTGAAAAATAATGAATACATATTTTTCCCTGGTGCTTATCTATATTTACCGAGATCGGTTTCATCTAACATAGAGGTACATTTAAAAGCCCCTAATGAAGTTTGATCTTCTTTGAATGTATTAATGCTTTGCTACATAAGCTTGCTGATCACAATTCAATGATAAAGAGTCTTGGCATTTGCGAATGCCTCATACATATTGCTTTTCAAAGGTTTACTTGATTTTATTTCCGCCCGAACGAAAAAAAGATGGAAAGAAAAATAGTATTTATCGATCGTATAACAGTGAGCTTTTGAAAAAGCAGAACTAAACTTCTTCCATATTTGCCATTTTTCTATCTTTCACAACAGCAATCTCAGAGAACTCATGATAACATACCATCGGTATTGACGGGGGGTTAAGAACGCTCGAAGCTTTTCTAATAAAAATTAGTGATAATTGCTTTTTCGCTATGGAAATGTGTTACTCTGAGATAACAGTTGATATATATCTATATCTCTCTCTCTCTCTCTCTCTATATATATATATATATATATGTATATGTATATATATATATATATATATATATATATATATATATATATATATATATATATATATATATATATATATGTATATATATACAACAAAATTTAGAAATTAGATTTCCTACACAATCACGTTTATGTTTCTGCTCTGTTCGACATGGGTGAGTAGATTGAATTTTTCTTCCGGATGATGGGTTTGTTGAGGAACTGTCTATATCACCTTCAGAGCGCTAATGATTGGGTTGATGTGTTATATTTGTTGATAAGAATTTTGAGCGATGCCAGCGTTCAAATCTTTTGTTTTTCCCCGTTTAATAAATTTACAACAGTTTTTTTTTTTGTTTTCGTAGCAAACATTTCAAGTTTCTCATTTAAACAGATGTATAATGGATTTTCCATAATTGGCTTTCATTGGTTTGTCTCAAAATTCCCTTTTAAAATGGGTTTGTAATTCATTTTGCCTAGTTTTCAATTTCAATGTATATTTTACCTAAGTTATGTCGTACCTGTCGGCTAAATGGTAGATTATAACAGATTATCCTCCTATTCTTGCTTTTAAAGGGTTTCAGCGTTTCTGTGTTTTTTGCTATTGGATTCAACTTTTTCGTCGCAACTGAAGTTTGTTTCAGCTAAACCACTTGTATTTTCGGCTTTGATAAAGTCATTTTAAACTTGGTTGAATATTTTCCCTCAGAAGAGTAATAAGCCGATGTAGTTTTTATACAGATGGGGATCTGTTTTATGATTCTTTTTTTGTGGTTGGAACTATTTTATGATGTATTTTTTTTAAATACTCTCACATCTTTGTGCATTAATATATTCTACGATTAGTAGGCTATCATCCCGGTATAATCCTTTACTTTAGGAATCTAGTTTACGTGTAACGTTGCATAAAATATACGGATTAATTACTTCCAACATCTCAACCGAATCGACGCTGCCCATAGATGCAGCGAAAATACGGACTTTTTTCTCCGACTATTGTCCTTGGTTGTGTAACAGTACTGTATGTCTGCAGTGTTTGGTAATTTTAATGTCTTTATTCTTGATGTTGGTTTAAGTTTTGGCAAATTCCATGGCTTTCTCGGATATGCTTTTGAATATGGAATGATAAAAGTCAAATTGTATAAAGGTGCACGTATGTATCTTTTTGATATTACCAAACCAAGCAATGGTATCATCGAAGTTAATCCATTGAGTGGTATCTGTTGTTTTATTCTATTGTTACTTTTTCTAAATTTGCCTGATTCTCTCTATCTGTGTTTTTGCCAGGTTGATAAATCTTGTTGACTTGTTGGTGGAATCAGGTTTTTTGTCTTTCATTAGTATGTAAGCATCCTTTTATTGTGATTTGCCGACTCTGTTGCTAATGTTTGGTCCATCAGTGATGGTTTTCTCTCTTTGTTCAATGTTGTTTCACAAGTGTTAATTGGGGTATTCAATTTATTTTGTACTTCTGTGTTATATTTTTTGACCAAGTGATCTATGTATATCGTTGCCTTTGCCCGCTTTTAGTGGATGTCTTGATTGATTTTTTTGTGTAGAATTTCTTATCTTAATTCTTTCTGGTATGTATTGATGCATTTTTTAAATCCAGTGTTGGTGACAGTTGTTTGGAGGTTTTATTCAAATTTTCCTAGTTGTTGGCTTTATGGTGGGTATTCCCGAGGTTTAATGCTGAACTATTCCTTCTTTCATTTTCCTTGTTAGGTTGATTGGTGAAGAAAGAAGTTTTTTTCTGCCAATTTGGGTCCAATAAGGTAATCTGTATTTTCCAGCAAACGGGGCAGCAAACATAAACGAAACAAAGTAAATGAAATAACAATTTAAGAGGAATGGGGTTTCTGCTGATCATTCCAAATGGGTTCTTCTATGATATAATGCAACCTATAACCATTTTGCCGGATCATGCACTTCCATTTTTCAATACATATCCATCGCGTTAGAAGAAGCAAATAGAACGAAAATTAAGGAGACGACAATTTTGTGTGGCAACAATTATTTAGGCCTCTGCAGTACAAGCAGCTGTTAAGCTCAATATTGAGAGCACTGCTACGTTGAAGTAGCTTCTCTCTCGGTGACAGGTCCTAATCCCGCAGCAGCATTTTCCTTAATCGTATTTTCTATTTACATCTTTGGGGCGAATGAGACATCATCTTTGGAATGACTGCAAATAATTTCAAAAAGTATACATTATGATATTATTAATTTTTATATATATATATATATATATATATATATATATATATATATATATATATATATATATATATATATATGTGTGTGTGTGTGTGTGTGTGTATGTGTGTGTGTGTGTGTGTGCACTTTATCAGGATCTGTCTTCGGGAAGAGCAAATATATAATCATATATAAGTGAGTAGACCAGTCCTAATATACAACAAACCTGTATAAGAAATTAAATCAATATACCTTTCTTTTCAGGAGTCTGGTTTTGACAAGTCACAAAAGTTAACGATGCCTAAAGACTCTGTCAATGTCATCTTGTAGCAGCAATGAAAATGGAACAGCTGCCGTGTTCTTCTTTTTTTAATTAAAGAAATGTACCTTGAGCAACTCAAGATGAATTATCATGTATTATCCTAGCACAAATAGAGACTTGTCAAAATTCGTCACCATCGTAACAGTTCTATGAATTTGAGACTATCACAATTTTTTACTTGGATTTACGAGCAATCAGTCTATATTTACTATCTCCTGTGAGTAATTGGAGGATTCTGTATAAATACACATTTTTGTCTTAGAGTTTCAACTATTCTTAGATCGAGTATTTACAATGTAGTTTGAGAACAAGTCTTCCGGTGTCCGTCTAATTTTTGGACATGATGAAAGATTATTATCCGAATTGCTTTTTCATCCTATGAATTTCGGTAGTTTCCAACAAATTCACGCAAACTTTTCTTTAGTTTGAAAGAAACTAAAAACTTGTCTGATTTAAGGAATTTGAAAACTTAATCAACTCAAACTATTCTCTTTCTGCCCAGGCCAAACCGTAAATGTTCCCCCCTAAGAATGATCCCTGTAAAACTTTTTGAATTAGATTTGTAACTTCGTTGCTATTGACTTTCTGACGTTTTGGCTCCTTTTCAAGTAGCAACTCCCACGAATTTTTCCATAGCAAATTCGCACACGTCGATGAAAATTTCAATACATTTTACCCCGTAAATTTGATCATAATAATCTTTGTAATACTTGGGAATACATGTTGGAGTTGAGTTTCCGAATTTTTTCTGGTCGTTGTCGCCATGTGTAAAAAGTGCCGGGTCTTTGTCTTTATATAATTCTAAAACGGGAAAATAAAGTTCTGTTTTTATTGACACGTCTGGTTATGATCATCACGTAACCCCAAAAACCTGGTTGACCCTACAATATAACAATTAGAAAACACTAACCAAGCCTTTTTGAATAGATTCGACCTTTTTGCGACTCATACAAAACTAAACCAAAGATGATCATTATATATAACTTTTATTGCCCTGCATTCACAGGAGCCCCTATGGAAAAAAAATTTAATCAGTGACAAAATTAAGAGGTTGTCTACACGACAAATGTCCCGTTTGCTTTGAAATTCCCTATGGAGAAATCGTCTAGACGTCTAGACTACGAGAACTTTTGACCTCGAAGTCAAAATATAAGATATTTACGATACATTAAAAATATAGAACACGAAAAAAACAAATCGAAATATTGAGACCTCGCTATCATTTCATCAGAATTAAGGGAATAGGAATGACAAAAAATACCGTTTGACATTTCTGGCAGTACACATGGTCATTCTTGCAAAAGGTTAAAAGTCAGACTCTTGAGAAACCTTTCTCAAACTGATATAAACTTAAGACCTTTTTGTATCATTATTTGGATATGGAAGAGATAGTTACATTGATATTCACTGGAAATGATATAATCCTTCATAAGGCAATATAGCTGAAAGGAAAAATTTTCTGCAAAACTATCTATTGTAACCTGAGTTTTTCGATCTTTTAAGGAATCTGAAACCTCAAATAATAACAGAGTAATATCCCTTGTTCGTGTATTTCATATACATATATATATATATATATATATATATATATATATATATATATATATATATATATATATATATATATATATATATATATATATAAAATACCTGTAACCAAATATTCATATGGACTAATATGTATGTGTGTATAGACAAATCTTCGGTTTTTTGTGTTTTTTTAGTGGTTATAGCGCAAATGTGTATGTGTGTGTGTGTGAGTGTATTCTTTAGGGCTTAATTATTGATTGATCCCCCCACTATTTTAGGTAAGTTGTTCATTTCAAATATATCATCAAATGCTACGGATAACACTTTCTAAAAATTTTTAGAAGGGTTTGCATTTCTGATCAGAAAGTTAAAGTTACACCATAATTTCCATCGAATAAGAAATTTGCAAAAATCAAGTATGGTTACGTCATATTTTTTTCTTTCTCAACAAATTATTTCTTTATGCCAAAGTCCACAACCAGTGATTTGCACGTCTACTCGATGTATATTTGTAAAAAAAGGTGTGTAACACTTTTGATTCCTACATTAGATTTTATCCAGCCATAAATACCAATATCCTGTGGAAAGATATATTGCCCTTACATACGATTTGATAATGCACTGGTCATGATGTCTGTCTCTATGTGAAGCAAATGAATTAACGAGTCACAGCTTGAGTTGGAGTTAATAATGGGTTTTAACAATTAATCTTCTGCATGGATAACAGGTAAAAATGCCAGACATGCAGTGATGACGGATGGTATTCGGTGGAGGGTGAGAAACAAATCTTATAATTGATAGGACAGCGTCATAAAGGATGTGTTCATTTCCTCGTTTTTTTTCTGCTGAATTGTTTGTGAAGTCTGATGACAAAGGATTGCTTTTATAGTATTGTATTTTGCTGTGTATAGCGTTCATCCATGATGATAATGATTGATATATTGGCACAAAAACCAAGAACCATGCAGTGTTGGGGGAGAGAACCATGCTTAACTGGACAGAGATATTACAAGCCTGCATATTACATTACAGAACGAATACGGGTCAGATATATGATTATTAAAAACAATTTGGGAAATTAAAGTGGCAATGGGCAGACAAAGAACACTAGTATATGAAAAGTGTTGGGCATCACATCTCACATCCTCGGTCGAAAGAGATCATACGCCAAATTGATGGATCAAATTAGATGACATTGCAATTTACAAAACATTTTGGGTCTGTGATGTCCAAGATCAAAAAGATTGGTAAATCTTTAGGGAAGTCTGTGTACGACAACAGACGTCGAAGTGTCTATGATGTGGGTTTTTCCATTCTACTTACAGCAAAATAAAATCAATAGGTAGTTTTTTAGTTGTTTTTTTTTTTCGTGGACTATAGCATTTCTCTCCGCGATCTGAATTCAAAAAGGTAATATCTTACGGATTAAAATTTGGTTAAATTTTTAGACATAGAATTTATCAGAACAGAACTTCTTCCTTTGTGATATTCAAACCAGCTGCATCAAAAATGATAAGCAAATTGTATTATGCAAAAGTTACCCTGAGCACTTTCCATTTTTCCCCACGATTCAAAATGTCCGGATGAGGGAATTATTCAATGAATTCTTGACTTGCCACTCTTGGATCTTGAAAAAAATGTATATACTTTTGTTTAATTCCTGTGAGTGGACATAACCAGAAAACATATGAATATCTTTTAATTGTATATTACTTTTTCAATGTTTTAAAAAAAATAATACTAAAAAAAGCTTCACAGACCATTATTGAAAATGGAATTCTTTTGAATAATAAGCGGCAGTTCAAACAAAATACTAGGTTAAACAATCTCTAGATGAATATTTGTCGTTGTTTGAATGTTCAGTAAGTTGATTTAATATATTACGATGAGCTATGTACGAAAGAGGCATATATCTATTTATTCACAATTGCAATTGTCAACTAATCTCAACTAAAATATCTAATTTGAATTAGTACTAAAACATTACTTTGATTCTTGGACAGGTCCCTTCATTTTTAAAGGCTGAATCCAGACGATAAAAAATAGTTTATACCGTTGTTTAAATTACTTAATTCAGTTTGAGAAGCATTTCTTAAGCATAGTTTAACTAGTCAAACTAATGAACATTCATATAGTGATAAACACAAACACACATGAATATGATTCATAATACATTATATTATATGTATAATTTGCAGGACTCTCATACATTCGATACACATCAAAAATGTTCTTTAAATCGGTGGAATTCAGATCACACTTTTCAATATTCACTCTCATTTCTGTGGTTTTCATTTTTTTATATTTTTATAACTTCGGCACAGATATATATATATATATATATATATATATTCTGCACATTAGTTTGAGAAACATACACACACACACGCACGCATGCACACACACACACACACACGCATGCACACACACACACACGCACGCGCGCACACACACGCACGCGCGCACCCCCTATATATATATATATATAAATATATATATATATATATATATATATATATATATATATATATATATATATATATATATATATGTTAACGAAATCACATGCACGGATACTAATTACTATAGCTGAACATCAGTAGCAATAGGTGATGATTGAAACAAATAAGAATATACAATGCATCACGCATATATAGATACCACTATATATATATATATATATATATCAGCATTTATCATTTATCAAAATACATGCACATCAACATTATCTGAATCTATCTGCCAAACGATCAGCATAATATTCGTTCAGTTGTTTATGCTGTTCCGGTCAGTTGGTTCTGCATTTACGTATGGGTGTATGTATCTATGTATCATGCAGACAGGTAACATTGATTGAGCTCAGAATATTTCACCACTTACCCTCTCATGCCTGAAAAAATGGTATTTATTGAGTTCCCTTAAAAATCCCCAACATTATCTTATACAGGTTCCCATTTGTGATGTAAATCTTCAATAAATTGATTCCTGAGTCCGAGACAACATGTTTTTTGACAATTAAACATGTCAGAGATCACTACATTTTTATCTTTCAAACGGGTATTAAAGCACATGATTGATAAGTTATCATTACACAAGGTTAATGATTTATGCTGCATGCATGTCACTAAGAGTTTTCCCTTGGAACATTTTCGTTATTTCCCCTTCCCAGATACATGTCAATGTATTGTAATTTTCTTTATCTGGTCATTCAGTCAGATCAACTTGGTGCTGTTTTTTGCTTTTTTTTTCAATTCAGTGGAATCAGCGCAATTTTGTCACGTTCGATACTGCAATGGTGCCGGGTCTGGGAGAGTGAAATACGCATCAGTGCTAATTGTTTCTTCAATTTATACCATTGTGGTTTGCGAAATGACTTTCAAGGTACGTTCAACTTTCGGATAAAGAAAAAAAACATCTGCTTTTCTTAGTTCAAAATGGTTGATATTCATGTTGTGCCTCGAATGAAGTCAATTCGATTATTTGTATGTTTTATATGAGGAAAAATGTATACGTTCGGAAAGTAAATCACTTTATCTAACGTTAGTTCAATTGGAGAAATACCAGCGTGGGTGAAAGGGTGACCATGCATCTAGATAACTCGATGACAGACAATTGAACATAAGCGCATAAGATTTAAAATAGAGTGCTAATAAGGATATGTATTTTAGTTTGAATACGTCATCTACATCAACAGAGTTCACCAGTGTATTTCTGCAGTTCTTTTTTCATAAAAACGAGATTAGATCAAATTATAGTGATATGACTTAACAGAACTAATATATATATATATATATATATATATATTTTTTTTTTTTCAGGATTGATCACCCATTAAGGAAGGTAACTCGTTCATTGTCAGCATATGTTATGCTTGAATGGATGATGAATATAAGCTAAATAGATGTATTGCTAGAAATCAACTTCACTCACCGTGTAGTTCTGTGCAGCAGAGTTAAGATACCACTCTTCGGATTTGAAGCAAAGGTTCCAATCCTGCCTGGTGGTACTGGATGGGAAAAGTAGATAGTCTATAGCCACACTGAAGAATTGTAATACAACAAAACAGCTGTCTGTGGACGACACTATATATATATATATATATATATATATATATATATATATATATATATATATATATATATCCTCATTGTTGCTATTGACATCATAAACATTTCCTTTTGTTTTCTCTCCTCAAACTCGACTTAGGAAAGATATTCTCCTATTCTATATTCATTTATTTATTTTTCTTTCATCGAAAAAAAAATCTTGGAAGTTCTTTTCCACCCATGTCGACTTGATAAATGTTTATCTTTTCATTTGTTCTATTCTTAAATCTACATTCAAAAATTTAACAATAAGATTGACAGCATTTGAGAGGATTAGATAAAATGCTTAGAAGCTGTACTTTCGTACGACGTATTTCACATGACAATTATGGCAGGCTGCACTATACACCATGAAGTCCAGTCAGACCGAAAGACACACTTTTAAAACTTGAATGTCCCAATCAAAGTTGGATAACCGAATGTGTTTGCTTGAGAACTAAAATGGTCATAATTGTTACAATCAAATTGATGATTTACTATTTCTATCGAATCGAACGTGCTATTGTCATTTTTACAACAAAAACATACTTCACCGGAATGTTTGCAGAAGGTCATGAAAAGCCATAGGAAATACATTAACAACTGAATTCTAGAGAAGGTATATGAATAAATTACTTTGGCAGATATTCTTCGATATATTATATATATCGAAGAATATCTGCCAAAGTAATATATCTATATAGATATAATGTGTACTGTAGAGAGTGAGACGGACTCGGGAGTGAGGTGTTTGGAGGTAAATTTTATCAATCCTTATAAGTAAATCGTCCATACATGTTTCGGGATTCTTCCCATCATCTGTGGTGCGTGCTATGTGAGTGTGTATTAAAATTTTCCATGTGGAACCAGAGTCCACTGTCAGGAGCTATGCATTGTGGGTACATTGTGTTGTTAGGGCTGCTGGAGGCCTCCTGCTGAGTGGGAGAATGTCCAGTAAGGTATCAGGTCTTTGGTTAAGCAGTAGCAGTTGGTCTTGGGGAGTGATGTGGAGTTAGATTTTTTGGTATGTTGGGGGTAGTGTAAATGAAGAGGTGGTGAGGTCAAGGAGCTACATAAGTATCAACCTTGTAAGTTATTGCAAAATGTGTCGGCTATGATTTGGACAGGGGTTATAACTGGCTAAGGTGAAATTTTTCCCATGGGTCTGGGTGACTTTGAAGCTTCCATTATTGAATGTGCCATAGATGTGGGTGTAAGGATATTAATGGTTGGAGTTTTGTGTATTAGGGTTCTGTGTGGTGAGGGTTGTTCAGTTTAGTGTTTAATCTATTAGGATATAGGGTTTTAAGTTTGTTGATCCACATATCTTCGTGTTTCTCTAGAAATTTAGTTATGTGGATTGGAGTAGTTTTATCTATTTTTCTATGATAGTAAAGCTAGCGTCAGTGGCAAAATTGTGGTCAGGTGTGCGAAAGTGTAGTTCTACGGGAAGTGGGCTACGATTGTTTTTTGACTTAATCCTATGTAAATAATTGTTGAGTCTAATATCAAATTGCCACTTTGACTTGCCTATGTACTGTAACTTACATCTATTGCACTCTAGAAGGTATATAATGTTCTTACTGTGGCAGTTAGTATTGTGATATACGTGGTAACTCTCCCTTGTGGTAGTGCTTGTGAATGTGTTGGTGTGCTTGGGGTGGTTGCGACGTACACTGTTTCTTATGTCGCAACGTGTGCATGATTTAATGGTTCTAGGTGTATTCTTGTGTACAACTATATTGTTAACGATATTATTGCTACTGTCATGTCTCTGATGTTTTTAGGTCCGTGATAGGCGAGGACACATGGGTCTGTGAATGTTTCTCTTAGATCTGTTTTAATCGTGAGAATGTTCTATCTCTTATTGATAATGTGTGCTAAGGGTGGGAGTGTGTTGTTGAAGGTTGTTATAAGAGGTATGCAGTTAGGTTTGTTATTGTGGGACAGTATAAGGGTTTCATCTCTGGGCATTCAAGTTGCTTTTTTTATTTGTTTTTTTGTGTCATCTAGCGGATAACCTCGTTGGGTGAAGTATTGTATCAGATTATGTTTGTGTCTGTTGAGTTCACTACTAGTAGAGCAGATTCTTCTAATTGTAAGGGCTTGTGGAAATGGTAGGCTTCTTTTTAAGTGTTGGGGATGGGCTGATTTAGAGTGGAGGTAATTGTGGGTGTCCGTGGGTTTAGTATAGAGGGTAGTTTGGAGGTTTCTGTTGTCATCTATGTATATGCAGGTGTCATATATATATATATATATATATATATATATATATATGCGTGTCTGTGTGTATAACTACTGAATTACTGGACAACACTTTGAACCAGCAAATAGGGATAATTTGAAAAACTTCGTAGCATACAAAGAAATATTTGAGGAAAGTGAATAAAATGTTTCCCCCATCAATTACCAAGGAAAACGTAAAAATGACAAGCATCTTTTTGATGATTCAATTATGAATCTCAGTAAACACGACCTCAATTGTCAAACTTTATGCTCAAAATGTGATGCTGGCATAACTAAAATTGGAGACGTATAGACGAGAAGGAATGATGAATTTCATACTTAATTCTGAATCGAATTATCTGTATATAAGAACAAAATGTTGCCTCAATCTCAATGAAAACATTTGGAAATATAACACTTCCATATATCTGTTTATGTCCGTCTGTCTGTTTGTGTGTGTGTGTCCCTCTCACTCTCTCTCTTCCTCTATCTCTTACTCTCTCTCTCTCTCTCTTTCTCTCTCTCTCTCTCTCTCTCTATATATATATATATATATATATATGTTGATAGATAGCTGGATAGATAAATGTATATTGCATTACAGATAGGTTGGTTATAGAGGCAACAAATTTCAATGTCTCTAATCTGAACTTTGGCATTCAAACAGAAGAAATATACCCTTAATCTTCAGTATAAACCTTTGTCCTTTTTTTGTCTTGATCAAAAAAAATTGTAAAGGGAGATTCGCCTGATTCTGTCCGCGTTTGTGCCAATATCGATTTTGCATCTGAGTAAACACCATATTTTGATGACAGAGGTTAAATAAGGAATAACCAAAATCAATCATAAGTGATTATATTGCCTCAGTACTTCACGCACAAAATGTCAGATTTATATTTGGTGTGTATAGTGTTTGTTTTCGCTTTTCACAGAAGTACACTCGAACTTGGCATCATTGATATTTTTACAACCGAAATAATTTGAGGTTGTTTCCTTGATGACACTACTGAATTAAGAACGATTTTTGAAGTGGAGAAAAATCAACTGAATTCTACTGGTCAACTCGGCATAACACCTAAAGTAGCACACACTCATTGTTGATCCTTTCCATCATCAGTACAACATATTCAAGCTATTTTTAAAGTCTACTTTCTGTTATAAAGCAAATATTTCTGTCCGTAAAAAGGGAAGTTTTACCTTTTAATTATCGGGTTTTATCAACCCTCATTTTATTTTACAGATTCTAATACAACTGACACTAAGATTGAATCCTTCGAGTAATTGCTCCCGGATTATTATCTCACCCTATCCCAACTAAGGCAAATACATTGCAAGACTGAAACAAAAGTTAATGGACATTGAGTAGTTGGTTATGCAAATGCTCATATTTGAGGGAAATTGTGCAAGGGGCATATGTCAATCCTAATATATCTGAATATGACAATTGCCTTCGGAGTGGATGTGTTATGGGGTCCTTTGTTCTGATGGCAGTTGTCCTGATACCCACCTGCTTAATATGTCAGTTTTGCAAACCATGACTAATCAAAGATTTGGCCCATTACATCTGCACACTACAGTCGTTCGGCCTCCCTTTGCACACCATATATTCATATTATTGTGAGAGTTTAGCATAGCCAACTCAAATGAAACCCGATAAAATTAAATACGTCTGCCAAATTAAATACAAATATTAACAAAATGAAGAAATAAACTCGTAGTTCGATGGATGGGATTTTATTTCGAAGAGCAGAAGTAAAAGAATTCTAAAGAAGACAAAAACGTCTGTTTGAAGCGTCTCTACTTATTTGCTAGCTGGAAAAGACCCACATCGTGTCGTGCAGAGGCCAAACCTCCCATCGTCTAAGTATCAAACCTCTACCACAGTTAACTGGCGCTGGTCGCTGAATCCTATCAAATCTTTCCTCAATTGATCTTGCAGCGGAGGGTAGCACAGGTGTTTGAATCGTAAGATATAAAGTGACCTTGTCAGAACCATACTAAAGGACATTTTCCTTTACCCTGCTAAGCTTTGAAACATCAATCACCTGCCTTTCACAAATGCCATCGTAGTTTCTGATTCTTTTTACCTAAAACGTTCCACTTGGATAAATTTCAATTTATCCGTTGAAATTCCCCAAGTAGATTGATTTTTCATTCATATTTATTCTTAGGTCATTTCTTTAACTACAGACTTTCCTTTAAAAAAAGCACATCCCATATTTGTAGCCAACATTATAGTAAACACATATTAATCTTCCTCCTCCTAGACTGCCGTGTAAATTATGTTTCTGTTCATTCAACATATTCTATAATGCAATATTGGCATTATTTTCAGCCGAAAGATTTAAATATTAATTTTATTCTGCAGCAAAGGGAATCCCTTTTGCACTCTTAGTTCTCTCAGACGATTTCAATGTATTATTCTTTGCTCGGCGCTTTTTTGACAATTCCCCTTTTCCCAATATTTCTAGAGGCAGTTTTTTTGTCTTCTTGTATACATTTTTTTATTCATATTAACTTTTGCAATCATGCATTTCCCAAATCAGCGAATTTAGTGACCCCGAATTCTCCATTATATTTATTCTTAGCCTTCTAGTCGAGTAGCAGATGAATTGAACCAATCATTTCACTATTATATGAAAATAGTAAATATTAAGAAAGAATAATTGAAACTGAAGCAATGCTTGATTGATATTTTACTTGGTGGAAATCGAACTCTTGCAAGTTACCTCGTGTGTCTTCATTTTTTGTTAAACTATTGTTCAAAAATATATGCGTAGTGTATAAGTTTGAAAATTTTTTCAAGTCAGGCAAAAGACGGCAACTTCTACTTACATAGATTGATATTAAGTTTTGTTTTGTTGAATGATCACCCCGTAAAGAATAGAATTTCTAATTTTTCAGATTAATTTCATGAACGTCGAAATTCATAGAAAACCTAAGTGTACTTTATCTGAGATTGTACTGGGTCGTATTTTGTAGGGCACCCTGCTGGGATAAGCAGTATCTCGTCAGATAAGACTCTCTGTCAACCATCATATGTGATAACATTGCTTCTGGCCTCCAGTGCATTCCGTAAGTGCTCAGCTGGATTAGAAATGAACATTTGTTGAGAAATAATTTCATTTCAATCTTTGCATTCCAATAAAAAATACCAACGTAAATTCTTTGCATATAAATATTTTGGACAAAGAAAAAAGTAATTTTCTTTTCTTTAAAATCAAAATGCGTTATTTATTGATGGAAGGATTTTTTTCAAGATTATTTACCTGCTCATTTTCCTGTTAACCACACCTCCGTTCTATTTCATGATCACTTTATGAGACTGTTCTCGTCTATTTATATATCTTTCTATCCGTCTATGTCACTTCATTTTCTTTCCATCAATCAATCAGTCTTTTCTTTTGAATCAACTTATGCATTTGTGTATGTATATATGTATTTATCTCTGATTCTTTTCAAATCTACATATTTATCGATCAGTCACCGAGATCTATCTAGCAGCATTCTATCAAAGTCAGACAACACTCTACAACATTATCACTTCCTTTCTCTCACACTATTCTCATTCGTTTTCATTATATTTTCTAAGACGTCTTTAAATCAATTTCAAACGCCTGCAATAATTCACTCAGATATGCCGTTTCTAAACTTAGCTGAATTCCATATCGATATTTTCCCGGTTTGTACACCTGTGCCTCGACTCCATAATGAATGATGAAAATAACTAATTCATTTTCCTCTCTTTTCAATTCGAAAAGAAGACTGAGCAAAACCATTTGTTGCCAATATCTTTCCTTCGATCACACTTTCAGCTTTACTCCTGCTGGTAATCGCTCACATTTTCATAAACACGGTACTAATTTCTTTTTTTTACGTATTGCCTATCGTGAATAAATACCTAATATTATGTATTCTTGTACTATCAACCATTCTTTATATATATATATATATATATATATATATATATATATATATATATATATATATATATATATATATGTGTGTGTGTGTGTGTGCGTGTGTGTATATATATACAATGTGACTGAGACAGAGGGATAAAGAGATGAGAAAAGTTGACATTAGTGTTGGAGAAATTTTGTTTTATTCACTGATTTTGTTTATTGATTATTCAGATCAGTTTTGTTGCCATTTTTGCCCGATATTTAACGTGACTTATAGAACCTCCTATTCGCAGGTGCTGTCTGAAAGATCGACAGACAACATTCAGTTCCAATTATATTAATTTTATTTTAATTAAAGCGACACCTGTGTTTAAGACCAAGTCTCCTTGCAGCCATAGTTTTGCTTTTGAAGTACCGCATTCTTCCCTCAGGTGAAACGTTGAAATTATGATGATTCCATTCTCTATCAACTTTTGAGTGTTTTATCGAACAGTTTTAACAGTTTCCGATGGTCTCCAATGCGCATCATGCAACTTTATATTCATCCAGTCTTTGAATGCTGAGTCGGTGCAATACGAACAAGTATCAAATGGCAATTGGTTTTATTCACTTTTGAAATATGAGACGTATTTGCAGTTATTCTTGATATAGGTTTGAGTATACTATTTTACAATAGAACATTACTATGATACTAACTGTGAAAAATGATATGGTTGTTTACGTATGGATTTGATAATTTTCCACCGAATAAATGAATCTTTGCAATCTGCCGAGGACCAAAATATTACACTATTGTCCTCCCTAGAGAATCATCGTCACTTTTTGAGATAAATTCCGGCTGTTGCATAGATATTGTATCATTTGGCTGCAGTTTCTAGTACACAAGAAGTGTTATACATAAGCTATTGGCTCATCAACTATATATCGTATCTATATTTGATCGATTACTGCACTGATATCTGTTCCACTCATGTGAATATACCGTATCGTTTACGGTAAAATATCATGTTCAAAAAATCAATTAATATCTCGTATTTTCTGAATTAAATTATAAATAGTTTTCATGCATTGAAGATATGAGATGTGCTTGATTCGTGAATTTGATGTATATCATTGGATTATAATTACATGATTTCTCTTGGAAGATCAAGCAGATGAACCACCATGGTACCGGGACTAAGTATACCAGGAGATCAGTGTTCAATCCGCATTACTATTATCTCCAACGCTCTCATTATCCTCATCGTTATTGTAATCATCATCAGCAGATCACTTTATCCTATACCACTCCATGGTTTTCGTATTGTCATTGTTATTCTCATACTTTTTCTTTTTCTTTTCGAATGTAAACCAAGATTTAATTAGGATTTTGCATCGAACAGGGAAACATCACATACGAATGACACAAAATAAAGATTGGAGTTTGTTGATTTTTCAATATTTTTTTAATAAGATTTCAAATCATACTTTGTCTTCATTTTCTCTAAAGATCATGTGCATATTTTTTTTCAATCTCCAGTCATGATTAACTACCTTGGAGGCAGATTACACTGTTCAGGAATATTTACTTTAACTCCTCTTCCCTTCATTTGCCTGTCTAAGAGAAATACGTTCTTACATTCAGAAGAAATTAATCATGGTGGGCCAGACGTTTGCACCCAGTATCAAACAGTAGCAACAGAAAAAAAAAAAAAAACTCAAAGATACACTTATAAAAGAAATACAGCTAAAAAAACTAATGATTTTTTTGTCTGTCAATATTCAAAGCGACGTTTAATATCAAACATAATCATATGGTTCTATTGATCTTCTTAGAGACCCCCTGCATACACAAGGAAAAGGGAAGGTAGGGAGATGATATTTTACGCTGAAAGTAAATCAGGCTATGCTCATCGGGTATAAAACTGACCTTGATGAATATTTGATCGACCATGCGGATAATTAACCAATTTCTTTCGGCTAATGAGACTTGCCAAAAACCCAAAATGGTTTTCTTAAACTGATTAGACAAAATTTAATGACCAAAGACATTTTGTAAGAATGTCTACGCATGTCAGGCTCCGGGGCAGATAAGCAGATAAGCTGGTCTTGAGTATTCAATGTTGAATGCTGCATTGATGGCCAAGGAGAAATATTTTGGTGACTTTCATAAAGTTGAATTGTTATGGCCAGAAGATCTGGTCAGACCAAACGCGAACCAGTTTTTAGGATATTTATTTTATTTCGTGATGAGTATTTATCGACAGACGTCCGAGGAGGGGAAGACCAACAACTGTCTCAAACTGCATATACCCATCAGTGTAGTTGAGATTTTGTAGTTAACATTCCTACTTACCTTTGAATGGTCTTTTAGAATCCGTACCTGTCCGAAAAAGACCGAATGAGAGCAGAACAGCGCTATATTACACTATATTAGCTTTCAATCCATTTGAGTGGTTTTATATTAATCACTTAAGAGCTGTGGCATTAACAGGATTTTTTTTACACCTTGCTCTATACAGATACTACACTTTGTTCCTGAAGAACAGACCAGAAAAAGAGGGAGTGTGCTATTTATCTACTGTTCCCCCACAGCTGAATTTGACACAAGGTCAGGCTAAACGTGGAAAAAAAAGGTCAACCCTTTCCAAAAATGGCTCCAGCCGACGCAACTACCGCTGAAAAGCGCATCGTAATGACTACACAACGTCCACCACGAAAGCGTCCAACAGGGGACCTGCTCCTTCAGCTGCAATGAAGCAGTGCTGCTCCGGGGAAACAAAGACCCTGCAGCGGGGTTGAGTAATAATGGGAGAGCCCAAAGACGAGTCCAAAGGCTCCCCAATGCGCTTAGCAATCACAGCCTCAGTAAAACCTCATTGGCTAACGCTTGCACCGGTGCACTCGGTCTTTGACACCCACCATCTCCGACCCATTCAGCAGGCAAGCGTCAGTACCGACTCCTCGGTCTATGCCACTGAACAGATACTACACTTTGATCCTGAAGAACTGGCCAGAAAAAGGGGGGGTGTTGTTTTTTCGCTACCCCGCCACAGCAATGTATGACACAAGGTCGAGCTTAACGTGGGAAGAATAGGTAACCCCTTCCAAAAATGGCTCCAGACGACGCGGCTACGGTTTGCTTTGCAACCAAAACGACCTCCGCCACGAAAGCATTCATCAGGGGACCTGCTCCTTTAAGTGCAACTGAGCAGTGCTGCTCTGGGGAAACCGAGTCCCTGCAGCTGGGCTGAGAAAAAGTAGGAGACCCTAAAGACGAGTCCAAAGGCTCCCCAATGCGCCAGCAGTGCGTTGCCTCTGTAATACCTCATTGGCTAACGCATTACACCGGCGGACTCGGTCTTTGACACACTCCTCCCTCACCGGCCTATTCGGTACCGATTCCTCAGTCTATACCGTGGAACTGATACTACACTTTGATCCTGCTAAAAAGTCCATAAAAACGGGGGTCTCTGTATTTGTGAGTGTCTCTATATGAAGAAGAGAGGGAGAATGGAGCTTTACTGTTATAAATCAATATCATACAGCCATTGCAATCAATAGACAGCTTTTTTCTCTAATTTTCTAAATACTTCTGACCTTTAAACACACAAACGCACAAACACACACACACACACACACACACACACACACACACACGCACATTTATAACTAGTTTTGAAAGTTTTGTGGATCAAAACACTGAACCCTTTTCAATATATTATTTAGATTACTTCTGTCATCCATTTCCCAATACCTGTCGATACAATTTATGTAATATTCAGAAGTGTTTTTTTGTTGTTTGTTTGTTTGTTATTGTTACACTTTGTTATTATCGTACAATGTATTAATTGTCTCTCGCATGGATTATCATTTTTTTCCACCATGTAGCTGTTTTTGAGATTTCAGAAACAAAACAGGTATGCCACGCCAGCGGTGTCGATCAAACACCAGCTCTGTTGTATGGTTTTTGCCATACATGTAGTTTGTCATTTTATATATGGTTTAATGCGTATGGTACATTGATATAATTTCATGCTACACGATTTTCTAAACGAGGTTTACTTACGAAGGTTACCCTAAGAACGGTATGAGGCATAAGTAAGTATAACAACAAACATAACTCACTGTCCGTGTCAATTCTATTGATGTTCACCCAAGATACTGTCTTCAAGATTACTCATCCCATAGAAAAACTTCTTCAAGTCAATTCTCTACCAAATATTTAAACAAAGAATTTGAAAATTGTTTACCACTCACATCGAAGTTCATTTCCCCGCGATGTATAACATGAAAGTTCTATCAGATGCTTTTTCTTTCTTTTTTCTATCATAGCACTTTTAATTCTTATATTCATAATTCTAACGGAACTACTTTTTAACGGGTAGTAACACCTCAATGGGCGATTTCATTAATATTCTTAAACAATGTGTTACATGGCATTCCATTATCGACCCCAAAACTACCTATCAGTCAGACCATACCCAAATGTTTTCCCCTCCCTCTATCTTTAATCACTGAAAAGTTTTATATATAAAAAAGTTTTATATATATATATATATATATATATATATATATATATATATATATATATATATATATATATATATATATATATATATATATATATATATATATATATATATATATATATCCTGGAGAAGTGCAAACTTGGAAATTAATTCCAAACTCGATATACGACTGCATACCCTTTTTTTCATCTTTTCCTATCGTACAACCATTTTTGTTCTTTTATCTTTCATTTAATTCCAATAAACTAAGCCTGACAGGTGAGGAATATGAAAAAGCCAAGGCTTCGATTAGAGTCTCTCATTTTTCGAGTTTTCTTTGTTCACAGCCTTATTTTATATCTCGTTTTGTTTTGTTTGTTTATTTCTTTTATATTTTCCAATTTTAGAATCGTAGCATCAATTCTGTTCTCATAATGGCTTTCCACTGACGGCAACTTATGGAGCATTTTAATCATCGTCTGAATATTAGTCACCTCTCTGCCAGCCGCCGCCTGTGTGTCATTGGAAAAGTGGATAGATCGATAGAAAAAAGAAATGGAAAAGTCGATTGAATCGGCAGGTGCCTTTCTCTAATATGACTTTACTAGCAATTTATTTGGTGCAACGAGAACCGTAATGATACCTGATCCAAGAGGAGATAACTCACTGCTTATTTATCTTCACTCTATCCTTTGAAAGAGGAATTTAAATGATAAAGAAAAATTAAATTGAATGCTGACTCGTATTTCTGGTTAGATTACTGGATGAAGACTAAAAGTAATAAATAAAACAATGTTGATTGAAGAAGGACTGGAAACAAACAACCCCACGATGGGAAAAAAATGATTTCACAACAATAAAGGATTGTTCTTGTACTTACATACTTCTTGTATTGTTTGGTGTTGTACATAGTTGTGTTTACGACAGAAATGCTAGAATTATTGCAAAATAGGAAAAGAGAACTGAAAAAATATAATACAAATCTATAAATAATGAGATAGAAATATGAAAAACACTTAACCCCAGCGGTACTAATGATATCCCAGATATAACTGGAGACAAAGTAATGTTAGTGATATGCAGGACTCTGAAAAGCTACGTGTGAGATTGGCATGGCGACCAACCTTCGAGAAGATACAGGATAGATGTCTACAGTTACCTAGAAGCCAATGTCTACGGAAAGTTAGAGTAATCTTATTCCATGAGAATGAAGAAATCGGCAATTACAAATTATCTACGCGATTAAAACTATATATATATATATATATATATATATGTATATATATATATATATATATATATATATATATATATATATATATATATATATATATATATATATATATATTATATGTGTGTGTGTGTGTGTGTAAAAAATATTACAAATCACTTTGTTAGGCATTTGTAGATTCTGAAAAAGCAACTGACTCTATGGAAAATACGACAGGTCTCAATCCAATTTGAGAACGTGTTGTTAACGAGAAATACATTCACGTCATACACGAAAATGACACAGCATTAATCAGACTGTTTAAATATATAAACAATATAACAATAACGTAAGGAGTGAGCCAAGGGGATAAAATATCACTTGAACTGTTTAGAACGAGTTTTGAAACCATCTTTTGCGAAACTGACTGAGGAGGAATGGGTATAAACATACATTGGAAACATTGAAATCACTTGGGATTCACCGATGATGATTCAATAGAAACAGAATCATATAAGTTACAGAACATTTTGATAGATTTAAATAGAAGGGGAAAATAGGCCTAAGGATGGAAATAACAAATACAGAAGTTATGCTTAACGTTAATGCCTCAAATAGATCATAATGTAATATATATATATATATATATATATATATATATATATATATATATATATATATATATGTATGACTTTTTTACGAGAAATAAAGTTAGAGCTCACTTCAGCAAATCAAACCATTCTAGCGAAATCCTAGATGGACTCAAAAAAAAAAATGAAAATATTGAAGTCTACATTAACAACTGCAATTACCTATTCTTATCACATGATAACCCCATCACTTTGGAACAAAAGTCTTTGAGAAGTTTAAAAACAATACAAACCTGATAATCACTACACCAGATTTTGGCAGGGGCTATAGTCATTTAAGGGTTGGGTGAACATCTCTTATGGGCGAACACGACTAAATAACATAATTTTACAAAGAACTCTCGAACGATTCAACAAATACAAAAACATTATAACCCATTTCCTAGGAGAATAGTACGATAATAACATGATAGATAAAGGAACACAGTATATACTTAAACCCACCCCTTCAAAACCTGGTAGGTTTTATCTACTTTCCCAAATCCACAAACTAAACATCACAAGTAGACCAGTCTTCTCTTATACTTACTGCCACTCCACCAAGATACTAAATATGAACATCAACTCATCGAACCTTTAGCAACGCACTTTGAATCCTATATACGAGACATTACAGACATTTTAAACAAAATCAAGCACATTAAAACAACCAAAGACAAAGTATTTCTAGTCACTATTGACGTCAAATTTCTATACTCAAACATTAAACATGACAAAGACATTCTAGCCCAAAGAAGCCTTTAAACAATAAAACGAGTAAATAACCCAGAATTGAATTTATTACCATTCTTATGCAACACATTTTAACCTTCAATAGCTTTGACTTTAATAATAAACACTTCTTTCAAATGAAAGGCCGCACCGTGGGAAGAGTATCAGCTCCCTCTTCTGATAACATTTTATTAGGCAAATTTGAAGAAATCCACATATACCCAGAGATGTATATTGATTGCATCTTCTATATTAGATATATTGATGACATTTTTATATACAGAGGAGATTAAACCAAACTACAAAATTTCTTTGCACGCTTAAACTCTGCACACAATACAATGAATTTCGATTATGTGACATCTACTGACTCCATAGATTTCCTGGACACCTGCATATACTTATAATTATCCTCTACACAACACTCACAATTACCTCCACCCTGACGCAGCCAACCTTTAAGAAATGAAAAAGCCAACCATTTTCACAAGCAATTGAAATCAGAAGAATTCTCTCAACGGATAGTGGAGTCAATACAAACAACCATTACCTACTAGAACATTCCACTAAATGAGGATATAAACAATAAAGTCTCACAGAACAACATCCCTAAAACAACAAAATTCTGCAACCGTGCAATAAAAGAAGTGACCAAAGTTACAACCACCTTGAGTACGCTAACATCATCACTGACTCTACTGCAAACAAAAGTTTTTACATATACCATAGCACTACCAGTAGTAGCAAAATTATTATATACTTCCCAGAATGTTATAGATGCTTTCTACAATACATAGGCAAGTCTGAGTGGCAATTCAGCATCAGACTCAATAGCTATAAACAAAGAATTGAATCACGGGACTATTCCAGTTCACTCACAGTAGAACTACACTTTTGTATCCCTGGACACTATTTTGCCTTGGATGGTAGATTCACAATCATCAAAATATCAAAAAAGAAAGCACCTTCTGACGTTACTAAGATGTTTGAAAGGTATGAAGATATATTGAACGACTGACTTAAATTTCCTCCAAAAATGGAATTAAGACCACACTTAACAACCCTAACCACACAGATCTCCAAATCATAATCCTCCCACTTATAACAACCTCACATCCACAGTCCACACCCCTTCAGGTATATCTGGTATTGGGAACTTCACAGTCACTCACACCCATACACACTAAAACCTAAATATAGTATTCCATTTGTACAAAGCAGAGCCAACAAACTTTTGATGACTTGCAAGGATAATATGCATGAAGTTCCTTGATTTCATCATCCCACCATATATACTATCCCTCTACTTACCCAGAAAATCCAATACTAAACCACTACCCTTCAACCCTGACACCCTATGGCCTCTGTAAGACCAATTACCGCTGCTACTACTAGATCTTGCCACAGACAAGCATAGACTTCATCACAGACTGAACAAATTCCCACACATCAGGATGACCCTAAAATATTGGATTCCAAATTTCAGTATCTGATGGTTAATTTATTTTTCATTGAAAACTTTTGAGTACTGATTTGTACACACACACACACGCGCGCACACGCACACACACACACATACACAAACACACACAACACATGCTACAGAATATGGGAATACCTCCCAAAAAATTGATACCTTCAAGGATTAACTAATTATCAAACATACATTTTCATATCTGATCTTGTTTCACCTTTTATGGTTCACATTATATATATATATATATATATATATATATATATATATATATATATATATATATATATATATATATATATATATGGTGCAAACTTATGTGTATGAGCATTTATTAGATTAGAACTATGCATCACAGTAAACAAGGAAAAGCAAGATGCCCAGAATTATCTAGTATTGAATTACCTTCATCATTAGATCAAATTTTGTAAAAACATTCGCCGACCACACTTGGGTAAAATGTATTTATTTTTTCATCCAAAACTTTTTCGAAAACTACCTCTTTTTTAGATGCAATTTATATATATATATATATATATATATATATATATATATATATATATATATATATTGAATCAGCATCATCCAGGTCGGTTATTTTCATCATTCAATCGAATATACTCACATGTCAGGTGAGTTCAGTCCTTTCAAAATTTCCATTTTTCGCAGTAATTCTCAGTCCCTAAGTCATGGCGTTTTGATAGCTGAATGGTTAAAGTTGTGAAAATAGATATGGCGGACAGAGGAAATGTTTTCTCATCAATTTTAATTACTTCCAAACTATTTGTCCTTTAAACATCATAGTTATTTCCAAGGTTTGATTACAATAGTTTGAATCAACATCAACCAGAATTTTTTTTCTCATTAATCATTTGAATATTTTTTGAGTCACAGGAGGATGGGGATGATTGTTCAGAATTTTTTTTTTTTTTCGAGCAGCGATTTTTAGTTCATTGCACTGTCAGAAACCAAGTTTAACGAAAAAAAATTATTCTTTTAGATTTTACTCTGTCCAAAATTCCTTATTCACATTCATGAAATCAGAATATATGTATATCTTGAAGTTCTAGAAAAAGACAACCTCACTATCTAATCTTAATCCTAAACACAAAATGTTGCAATGAAAATTGGCCATCATTTCAATCAAATCGACCACTTTCACAAGCGAATCGCCGCCTTCAAATGAATTTTCAGTTTTCGGAGAACTTACTTTTAGAATTTTGATCATTTACATCCCAGTGTTGTCACATTTAAAGTTCTTTTTCATCTTAGAGCACACACAATCGCATACACTTGTGTGTGCACACACACAAACGTACATGTGTGCGTGCACACACATAGAGTTAGCCATGCTGATAGAGAAGTATCTAAAATTTGAAACTGCAAATGCTAGAATGGATAGAGAAAAAAAGGAATAATTAAGTCATAATTCGTTTTCATTTAGTGAAAATTGAAAAGATTATAGAAGACAGTCTAAAATTTCTAAAAACAATTAAAATACAAATATATATAATGCAAATGAGATCGTGCCTTTTTCTGTCTCAAAATACTATAGCAAAACATGTACCCGGTCGTGCAAAAGATAAATGTTGACAAAAAACAGTTTATATATATATATATATATATATATATATATATATATATATATATATATATATGTGTGTGTGTGTGTGTGTGTGTGTGTGTGTGAGTGTGTGTGTGTGCGTTCGTGTGTATGTGTGCGTCTATACGTGCCAGTCAGACCGTTTGTCTGTATGAATCTGGTAGAAACAGAAGAAAGATCACTTAAAGGAACCTTAGACGGGCATGACAATCGGTTTAAAGCATTATAAATAGAAATATACTGAGAGGCAAATCAACAATACGCTATCAGTAGTTGTATATGTTTATAGTAAACCGTATTTTCCGCTATATTCAAGACCAACTGACTGCTTGTTTTTCTCTTTGCATCTCTCGCTGTCTCTGTCTCTCTGTCCCTGATTTTCTCTCTCTCTCTCTCTCTCTCTCTCTCTCTCTCTCTCTCTCTATATATATATATATATATATATATATATATATATATATATTTACATTGTTGATCGCTTCCCCCCACTGACTGATGCTTTGCAACGAAATCTTGTGATCGACTAGTCGATTTTAAATTGGATGCATGAAATTCTGTGACTTCCTGATATATGTCCATTGCTAAATACAAATACAAATGTCAAAATTAAAAGCGACAAAGGAAAAAGTCTTCAAAAGTAAAAAAACAAAAATGAAAGAAGAATGAAGACCAAAACAGTTTAAGAGGTTAAAAATATACAGAGAGGAGAAACAATATAAAAAGTAGACAAAGTGAACAAAAATCGAATAATAATGTTGTTAGGTTTCTGAAGCAAGTTATCCTAAGTAACACGAAAGAATCGGGTAAGTGATACTCTAAGAATAAAACTGAAGACCGGGGCATCGATCTTGTAAACAAATGGTATCATTGCAACCCAGAGGCCATCGTACAAAGGAAGAGAATACGATTTTCTAGCACCTGTTTCAATTGTGTTCATCGGTAGCTGGATACCATAAATCGGATTAAAGAAATATATCCAGTTCAACCTAGAGGTACTTGAGAGAGTACATGTATAAAATCGATCGGGCAACTTTGTTGTTGGTTGAGTTGCAGGATCAAGAGAAATAATTCATCCTCAAATCGAATTTCCAGCAAACATCTCAGTATTTTCACCAACTTCATATCTGTGATTTGATTTCATTCAGATTTGACTCAGTATTAGAGGGTGGTATTGTCTCAGTTATCTTTTTCAAAATGGTTAGTCTTTTGTCTTTCGGTCTTGCCCCAATTTCTTTAAAACTCACCCAGAACATGCCTCTCACTTTAAGATAAAACTATGTTTTTTTTTGTTATTGATTTGTTTTTGTTTTTTTTCGACGTTCTGTTTTCTGTTCATTCCGCTCACTTAACTCGGCTAACTTCATTCGTCCGTCCGATTCCGACAAAGTTGTTCTCCTACTGCTATATAGCCTTTTTTTTAATTTCTGGCCTGGCATTATTGAAGTAAGACTGCAACAGCATCTTTTTTCTTTAGATTGCTCATTTTTTCTTCTTTGTTAGAGTTGGATTAAGGTATTAACTCATGGGGTCGGGAGGCTGCAAATCTGAACTCCTAGCAGCTGAAGGGTCTCCAGAGATCAAGTGAATGGTTATAACGTTATCTCACTTTTGAATGATGAGTAAATATACGTTCTGTAGATTATGTAATTAAAATGGTAAAAGTACATATATATATATATATATATATATATATATATATATATATATATATATATATATATATATATAATCATTTGTTGTAAAAAGATTCTCTCACTCTCTCTCTCTCTCTCTCTCTCTCTCTCTCTCTCTCTCTCTCTCTCTCTGATAATATTGCTCTGTCTGCCCTTTCAAGCATTTGCACAATTCAAATCAAATTCTATTTGGATAATTAACAGACTAATTGAGAGAGGTTGGACCAATTTGATTAAAAAGAAATACAGGTGAGGGTTCCACTTGCATGTAACTATGGTGCGAATCAGAACCAATACTTATTGTCCACTATTCGGCTATTCATTCTAATATCAAATAATACAAAACAGCTGGCTCTGTTTCCGTGTCAAACACTCCCTCAAACATTGGTTAACATTAAGAAAACTCTATCAAATTTGACATTGATGCATATTCAATAGATCTTGGGAAACATATATTGACTATTTGATTTTTAGTTCAATTTCGAGTTTTAGAATGTGTTTTTATACAGTAATCATATTACACATGTCTCCAATATGCCAAATTCGGTATGCAAACTTTATTAATGTGGAGAAAAGACCTGAAGAAAATATTTTTGTAAAAATTCAAATGTTTTTTACAGGGTTCCTTATTAACTATAATAAACTTTAACATTCTGTTCAAGTCATTTGTTATATCTCCATCCGTCTTTTAAAGTGCAGCAGAAAAATGTCAATATTTAATGAAATGATTCATTTTCTATAGTACATGTATGATAATATCCAACTACAATCGGAGAATTCCCTGTACCATGCACACTCAACAACTGGCCATTGAACGATTTCCCCCATGGCTAAACATATTAATCAGCTCATTAGGCAAGACAATGTTGAGACTTTAGCTTTTTGGACCAGTGGTACTCAAGAAACCTTGCAAAAAATAACATGAAATTACAAATTACAGTTGATCTTGGTAAGTTATTGTGAAGTATCACCCTTGATACCCGCCTCCCGCTTTGATAAAATATAAATTGCATAAAAAAAATATTGCAGACATATTTCTCCAAATACTGACCACTTATGACAGGGGGATTCTTGAAGAACGTCACACGCACACACAAGAATCTGTATAGATATCCGCCAATTGTATATTCTATTCCAAATGTAATTATGATTCCCGACTGAACTACAACTTCCTTTCATTACTTTTACAAATATACGTATACACATCGCTAGAACCACCCAATAAGGCGTGGTTTATTACATGCACACACACGGACACACACAGACACACACACACAGACACACACACACAGACACACACACACACATATATATATATATATACATATATATATATATATATAAATTTTTAGAGTTGGTTTATCTATGCATGGAGATTGCTCAGTATAGAGAATGCAGTATATAGAAAAGACAATACTTAAGCGTGGCCTTGAATTTCAGGTTAATGTAGCAATAGTATTACTCCTTAAAAGTGCTCCACACACACACACATATATATATATATATATATATATATATATATATATATACATATATATATATATATATATATATATATATATATATATATATATATATATATATATGATCATGACAATTCCTTCCTTCCAGGCAATGTTCGCTGTGTTTCGAAGTTAATGTACGCTGGGGCTGTTTTTCTTATTTTCCATGATATTTTCAGGGTGTATCTATTTGATTTTTTGATGTCAAATATATTCTCCAATCGTGTGGGCTGTGTGTGTATTTTTGTTGTTAGTAAGTGTGTTATATGCAGAGTTCATTTGCTTTCAAAGACTTCCCGCCTCCCCTTTGTTGACTTGATAAACGATGGGTTTTTTTTTGAGTATCTATAGTTTTATAGGCATTTTGTTTTACATCTGCTGCATTTGGTGATTACAGACTTTTGCTGATCCTCGTATAATTCGTAGCAAGTTTTCAATACAACTGTAGCTGATTTTCAGTGTGTATTTGTATTTGTATCCGTTTAAACATTTCTATTATATAATGGGTTAAACCATAATTGTTTCTTCAAGTGTTTCATCTTCTTCCGTGTAAATGTTAGGGTGGCGAAAACCCACTTTTTAATGCTCCATTGTGATAATTTTTTCGCTGCATTTTCGATTAAAAGTCCATTGTCTCTGTACAGGACTGTTTCGTTTGTGTGTGTGTGTGTGTGTGTGTGTGTGTGTGTGTGTCTGCGTGTGTGTGTCTGTTTATTGTTTTGGCTTGGGCTGATAGTAAATGTATTCTTACCAGTCAGTTTGTAAGTATCCAGCCTGTTGTAGCTGATCATGGCAAAGTGGAAGGATCTTTACTTACAATCCTTCACCCATGCATCTTCAATATCAAACAGCAGGCACTTTTGGCAGATTTTGATACCATTTTGGTCGTCAGTGGTTTTATGTGTACCTTAGCTAGTGGGATGGCCTTATTTAGTCTATGTTCTGTGAAAACATTCACAAACATCTTTAATATCGATTTATATAAAAGTGCAGTTATGTTTATGTGGTATGTTGCAGAACTACTCTATTACTGAAGTGATAAATTTCTCTTGGTTTGGAATTGATTCACGCTTTATGATTTTGCTTAGTTAACTTTTCTTTGGGTTTATTTGTCGGAATATTTTGTCTTGCAAATCTCTATATGTGGCATTTTAGTGTAATGACTGATTGCATTTTGTGTAGCAGTTTATGCAGTAGTTTATTTTCAGTTTGGGGGTGATTACTTTTGCTTCAATGATGATTTTGCACTCTGTTTCTTTTGGAGCTTCCAGTTTGATTTTGTGATGTTTTCTCTTTGTAATTTTCTCTGTTTTTTGAATTTTAATTCATATATGTCTCTGGTTTTTTCAGCAGGGATGGATACTTCAGATAACGCTTTATTTCATTTGTCTTCCCGTTCGTTTTGAAATATGTCTGGCTTGTTTTTTGAATTTGATTTTTATGATTGACTTCATGAGATCTTCCATAAGGTCATCCAGTTTATCTTGTTGTGGCTCGTATTAGATGTGTATTGGGAGCGATCAAAATGTTTATTGGGGTGACTGAAGAACATTGGGAGTGATGGAATAATGTCCTTGATGTATATTCCTGGAGCAGAGATTATGCCCACAACACAAGACTAACAAGATGCGTATGGGCTGTAAAGAATCCTCAAAGCACACCAAAATTATATGGAAAAAGAAGAAAAACAGCTCCAGCCTACAACTGCACTTTAAAGTCCTGCACATTTTGCTTGAAATCAAAATAAAATCACCTCAATCAACAAAACAGACTGCTCAATTGACTCAGTTGACACAAGTCCATACTGTAGAATAAACTATTTAAGGGATGGTCGGATCTTAAATGAAAATTCTGACATGGAGACGAATTTCCTCAATGATATATAAAGCATCATTATGATTCTGAATTCAATAAACCCTTGCTTGAAAAAAAAAATCCGTCGATTATGATAAAAATGCTCCCTTAGAAAACCTAGCTTAAATTCAGCTTACCAAGCAAACCCCCTGCCCAAAATAGTTGTATTTAGTCCTGAATCGAAAACAAACAACATTTCCTTTTAATAGAACTTCTTAATGTTATAAACTAAAAAAGGTATAATATACAACAATCGACAAACGCAAAAGGATCATTTTTAAAATAATTGTATAATTGTTCCCCTGTGCATTTCATGTATCCCATAAGCCCTGCCTTCACGTAACCCCAAACGCTCGTCATGTATGGAACATCTTTCCAGGAATAGAAAACTATATTCCGATGATATGAGGAAGTCAGTATAAATTGCAGCGTATTTTCTTTATTACACAGGCAATCTTTTTTAAATTTTTTAGCAATCTTCTCTCATGTTCAAAAAGATTAACAGATCTCTGGTTTAGTGTAAATAAATACTTTTCAAAAGATTTACCGCTTTTGGCAGCATCGACTGCCATTCTCGGTATCAGAGAGTAGTATCACTTTTCCATTCTATGATAAAGATATTATTTCAGTATTTGCTTTTCCCATAAAATTAATGTTTGCGGTTTATTTTTGTTAGTTACTATTAGTGATCAAGTGACGTCGATTGGTGTTGTGTGAGCATTGAAAATTTATTCATTTTTGTTCGGTAGAGTTAAACTGAATAAAATCATCGCTGATTCTCGACCAGGATTTCTATATGGTGATGTTAAGAACTATAAACTAGGTTCCTCAATTAATCTGACCACCTTTCCCTTGTATACTGATTATCGGAAGCATTGAATATAATCATTTTCCCAGATTCACTCAACAAGTATAACATATACTCCTCTCGAAAGTTATACATCTTATACATAGCACAACCAAAGACCAGCATTTCAACTACACTTTACATTGACGATCTTTTCACCTATTTACCTGTGAAAGAATCAATACAGATCAACTCTCAATATGTCTAAAACCATGCCTCTCTGCCGCCTCCAAAGATCAAACTTGCCAACCCCTGTAAGGTCTTAGTAGCTTGTTCCGCTAAAGTTCCTTTTTACAACCAAAGTGGAAACGTGTAGACGCGGACTAGAGATGTTGTAATTGGTAGTGTACATTTTTCAAAAATAGTGTACAATTTTTCAAAAGTTCTATATGTCCTCGGTGCAAAACACAATTTTAAAACTTAGACAAGCCATCTATCTGTGTCAGATATGTTTTAACATTTATTCACAATAGCAAACAGCATTAACGAAATCAAAAAGATATAATTTTCTTCTGAAAATTATCCAGTTTTCAAGCCTTGAAGTTGACAAAAAAGAATCCCATTTTGCAATGCCCTTAACTACATTAGTATACCGAAAAATAAACAAATAAAGACTATTTTCACCTTATCTACAACAGTGATGTCACCATAGATATCAAATGTCAGTAATCAAAATAAATTAACATTTTGATTTCCTCTTCTTGTATTTTATTGTTCAAAGAACACGACAACGAAACAGACACTGGTAAATAACGGGTTCCTTTTTATTTATCTAACAACCTAACAGGATTAGCTCTTACAAAAGCTCGATAGCAAACTATAAAACATAACGTCAAAAGAAGCAATGAAAGATAAAATAGATTCCTCCCATTGGAACCAAATGCACAACAAGTATAATAAAAGATTAAAAAGTAATCAGAAATATTTATCAATGCACTTCGATGATTAAAAAAGACAAACAAATATAATTGATAATTTATGATAAATAATTTAAGGCATAAAACTTGATTATCACCAACAGCCTCTCTCTTTGGAAGTCTCTAATTATTCAGACTATTGTCATTTATGAGTTGACTTGCCCTTCAATGATTATCATAACCATCAACCTTGCTCTTGGGTGGAACGTAAAACATTATCATGACACTTGGCCTGCATCTCAGTTTGAAACGCAGTGGAAACACACTGATCAACTCACAGACCCCTTGACCATAATACTCTCATCCACAAAATACCTTGATCATTATACCCGAATACTATATGAAATTGTCCGCAGTAATTGATTGAAAATACTTGAATCTCTCAATCAGCAAAAAACTTATATCTGTATATCTAAGATGAACAATCCTAGCACAGTTGGATATTGTTGAATGTTGTTGAAAACGTTATATGTCTTAGAAAATATTGATTTTACATTAAAACCAGACATGCATCCATTCGTCCAAATCAAGGGAGAATTACTAAAAACAATTAATAAAAATGCTCCTTGACGGATATATATATATATATATATATATATATATATATATATATATATATATATATATATATATATATATATATATATATATATATATATATATGTCAGTCAAGGAGCATCAAGAAAGATACTACTGAAGACGGATCAAATTTACTTTCAAAATATCGTATGCACGAACTCTTATGCAAATTTATGGTTGTCCCCATCACAGCTGCTACTGCTATAAACATATTTAGAGGTAGGTTACTTAGAGGCAGTTAAGTGAATTCCTTCGGTAGAGAGAGCAAATTTATTGTAGTATAAAGCTTACTAGAAGGAACAGACAATCCAACTGTTCCACGTGTCAAGCTTTATTTCGTTAGCAGATAATAATTTCATTTACTTAATATCATATACCATCTTCAAAGAGAATTGTTTCAGTTTCTTTCTTTGAAGTGGGGAATTATAGGCAGAAAGTCTGCAGATTTCCTCCCGAAGACATTGCATTCTACACCTGTTGATCTGTTGATTAGAATTATAATTGGAATTTCACTTGTGACCTACTGTTTTCTGGAATCACTTCTGTTGATCAAAGCATTGGCTTAGACTAAGTTGAGAAATGTTTTGAATTATTTTCAATTCTATATCCCTGAATTGAATTTCAAAACTGAGGAACTCCTAAAAACTTTTCGGGTATTCTGAATCAGACATCATGAGACAGATAAACTGCTTGATATACACTGACTCAAAATGACAGGTGGGAAACTGTACATCCATAAATGAGTTACAGCAAAAGACAAAATACTAAACCTGGATTAAAGATAAGATTTTAAACAACAGATTCAGAATCTGAGCAGTGATACAAAATGTTTTAAAATCATTTGAAAAGAAAAGTCTGAACGAAATATTTCCGCAAAAGTAAAATTAAACTTTGAATTTTGAGCCCGATATATATTTCAAACTTTAAAACTCACTTATATGTCGGGTATAAATCATGATTGTTTGTCATACAGTTGGACTATTTTGCTCGTCTATTTTATTTCTTTCACAAGATTTTGGTCACATACCCTTCGGCCTTCTCAGGGTGGTCTTAGTTTTTCTTTCTGTCTCCTTTCGCTTGATTTGTGTTGCTTAAGGGCAAATCAGCATTTCATGAAACGGAGAAACTGTACATGAAATCCAAAACCTGGATCACTAGTCTTCCCGGAAAGGTTGGTTTGTGATATAAAGTCTTGAATCATCATTATTTGTTCAGTCTTAAAGTCAATTTCTTTATCTTGAAAATAATATACGACCATCATTACTGAGGTTTATCTCAATAATTCTCTATTCAAATTGTTTGAGCAAACTCAGGTTTTTTGATTCATCATGCTAGAACCAAAGACTTGACTGGTGAAACAAGAAGCAAACCTCTCCGGAACTACGTCCAGACTAGGGAGTTTCAAAATTCCTTCAATCCAAACTACACAAGGTACATATATAAAACCAACGAATGATTTGCATATAAAAGTTCTGGTCTGGTCAAAAATGCACTCTTGAGAATTCATATCAATTTTGGTAAGAAACAGATAACACTCAGTTATAAGAAATAACAATGTATTCTCACTTCACACACGTATTCATGTGATTATCACTTAGTTCTAATGCCTCTGAAATGATATTACATCGACATTTAGGGTTCCATATATATCATTATTGTCACAATATCTGAAAGATAATTATTCACCGGCAAAATCACTTCCGTAAACCACTTTCTTCTACACTATATATATATATATATATATATATATATATATATATATATATATATATATATATATATATATATATATATATATATATATATATATATATAACATATGTATATGAACATATTTATATATATCACTTCCCTCCTACCCTGACGCATTTTGTCCTCTCCAAGTCCAACTGCTGCTGCTTGACCATAGATTTCACCACTGGCTGGACTTTCTCTCACACAGCAAGATGATTCCAACAGCCTGGATACACTATTTTTTCTCACAAAGCAAAGCTCTTGATGGTAGTTTCAGGTTTCATATAAGACTTTCAACCTCTAAAACCACACACTCACTCAACATGCACCACCAAAGATAGGAATTCGTCCCAAAACATGTCTGGACTATCAACAACGACGGAAAAACATCTACTGATAAATAAACCTAACTTCAAAACACTTTACTACCAAGTCTGTATCATTCTTCACAGTCCATATTTATATATATATATATATATATATATATATATATATATATATATATATATATATATATATATATATATGTATACATATGTGTGCGTATGTGTGTGTGTGTGTGTGTACATATGTATGTATGTCCGTCTGACTGTCTGTGTTTATCTGGTAGAAACAGAAGAAAGATCATTCATATAATCTTAGATTGGCACAACAATTGGCTGGAAGCACTATATATAGAAACATACTGAGAGTCACATCACCAATATACTTGAAACGTAAAGTATACAAACAATGCATAATACCAGCTCTGACGTGCGGTTATGTGACATGGAAAATCACCCGTCGAAAACAATTAAATAGCATTCTCCCTCCTTTAAGAATTTTGTCTCTCCCTCCTAACCAACCAGTGCACAGCTTAAAAGTAGCTCTCTCTTATCATCAATTGACTCTTAAAACAATGAGACTATGAATGACAGCGTCAGCTACTTTGGAATTCGAAATGTATATTGGCTGTTTTGGAAAACGACATTGGAGCCTCCCCCCCAAACAGCTGGCTGCTAAGGAGGGCATTAGATGAAATAACAAGTAAAGTAGTGTCCATATCGAATAGAGTTTTTTTCTATTCGTGACCGATTTCTTTAAAATTATTGCCCAGCTTTCTTTTTCACGTGTTATCCTGGTCTCTTTGATCATCTGAAACTTCTCTTGTGACTTAAACAAATTCTACAATTCACAAAAGCTTCCCTTTGGACATGCCAATGTACCCTGATGCAAATGGCTTTTCCTTCCAAACGTTATAAACGTGGTTATGCAACATATATGCATCGTCGGGATCGATTGCCATCGCAGTACGACCTTTGCAGGCAGGGTCAATTTGGAGAATAACCTTCTGTTCTTTGCAAAATAAGGATCAAGGGCCAGTATGCACAGGGATTGCTTAAATCGAGGATTAGCATCCTCTAATCCACCAAGGTAGCATGGATAGCAATGGGATTCCTCTCCAGATTCGCTGTGACACCCTTTCTAAAGATTGGCATAATCTAACCACATGGCTGATTTGTCATATGTACGCATACGTAGATGTTTTATGTTCATGGGATTTGAAATGTCAGAATACACGTGTATATAGACACATATTTATACCCTGAAATTTATTATTGCTCAATAAATTGAGAGTTATAACACCCGCATATCCTGGTTCATATTTTACAAGAATTCTGTGGTTAGTAGATCGGTCAAATGTGTCCTGGCAAAATTCTTGCAGACAAACATAAATAACCACTCATAGAACTTGGTTTGAGGGAAATGAAATACAATTTATGTAGGATATACCCTGCACACAGACACATATATAATATATATACATATGTATGTGTGTGTTTGTGTCTGTTTGTGTGTATGTGTGTGTTTGTGTGTGTGTGTATATATATATATATATATATAGATAGATGGAGAGAGAGAGAGAGAGAGAGAGAGAGAGAGAGAGAGCGAGATTTGGTAAGAAAAGAAAGGAGAAAGGAAGGATGGATTGATGACAAATAGGAACAGGCACATTAAAAGATTAAAAATTAAGAATCAAGGGAAATTGGTGAAAAAAAAAACAGATTTCATCTCGTATTAGGAACATGATCCCCATTTGAGCCTTTCACTTGAACTAACTGGCTAATTCTGACCAAAGATAAGATGATCAGTTAGAAATTATGAAATACCCTCCTCATTAATTAATCAGGTTTTCTTATATTTCTCATACGACAACTGTTGTTGATTTTTTCTGAGTTCAAAATATTCGGCATGGATGTAACAAACAAAAGCCCACATACTTTTACTGGCAGACATATATACTATTGGACTATCATTTAATCTTGGACATATTGAAACATATGTTAAAATAAAAAAAATGATATCAGACGAAGATAATTTTCGATTTTGAAAAACATTTTTCTCTGTTCAATTTCAGAACTATGTAAAGATTGATGTACGAAGAAAAAATATGACGATATAAATTAGTATTTGCTCTTCATATTATCGGCCTCATATTTTATATTCAACTAGTTAGAATTCATACACATAGGAGTCAGGAAGAAAGTCCGAATGACACATTTGGTGAAGTTGTTTTTCCAACAGCTTAATGATTGTTCAAATTGCATTTCGAAACTGAATAAAGGAAGGGACATGCGTAGATGAATGTATGTTTCTGCCAATGTAATTGAAACACGGCATATATATATAGATAATGTATAAAAAAGTAAAAGATGAAATTATTTTTATTCTTTCATTTTGTATTTTGAGTCGATAGACAAGGTTCGGCCATGTGCCATCATCAGTGTGAATGAAAGAGAAACCAGTGAAGCTATGAATGTATTGCGGTCGAAATAGGGTGAGGGCAGAAAAAAAAATAGTTTCCCTTCCGAGTTTGGAAGAGACATTTCACGAAGACAAGTATCATTTCAATGAAAAAGGGAGGGATGTTAACGGTTATTGTGAATAGGAGATGTATATTGAAAGAGGAAGGAGGTAGGGCTGTGAATAAACACGTTTGGGTCGACCAAAGAGGAAATTGTTCACTGTCACGGTGGAATTTATCGTGGAATGTCTTGAAAATATAACACTAAATGTGCTTGTGTGAGTGTGTGCACAAGAGAGAGAGAGAGAGAGAGAGAGAGAGAGAGGGGGGGAAGAATGAATAAGACCGAGATAAAGAAAGGGAAGGAAAAGTGATTAGTTAAATGGGTTAACTGAAGAGAAAGGTAGCATGTTTTTGTTTAAGTGACACGTATGTATTATCATTATCATCAGCATTTTATCGTCTATCATTTGACAAGACCCCCCCCCTAAACGAGCCAACACTTTCTGAATCTTTGTACCACGTCACAACATCTTACTTCCTATCGGCCATAACATCGCAAAAGATTCCTTAGGATCGATGCGGGTCTTAATGTCCTTTAGTTGTCTGCCATTCTTGCAGCAGGCCCAGCCAATTGCCATTTTGAACTTTCTATGATAACTTGGACCAACCGCAATTTACAGCATATCAGACACATTCTTTTTAGATATTATAAGCAATGAAATCAAACCTGTTAGACGTCAGGTTCAGGTTCAACATTTTAGTCTATAAATCTTCCCGAATAAGATCAACTCAGGCTATTTTTCCCTCTCTTCATTTTTTACAATTGATTTTATGCGGATTCTGGGTGTGCCCAATCAAACGGGTGTGCCATATATGCAGCCAAAAAAGTAATTATCCAAGCAGTCTTTTGCTGCTGCCACACTTTCATTAGTTTGCTCTCCGTTATATCAAAATTACTTCCCCCTTTTTCTTCACTACATTCCCCTCTGTAAAACTACATTTCCTCAAGTTATGCCAATGGCATAACGTCGGATTTTAGTGTACATGACTTCACAAGAGGACAATGCAAGAAGACCATCAAATTTTCTTGACCAACGCTCAAACAAGCGTAACAAATATTTCAAATTCAGCTGGTCTGGATGTAGACTTTTTACAAATGATCTGTCCATGAGAATACGCCTCGTCTTTAGCAGACTGGAACGGCCGAAGACGGCGAATATATATCGATCTAGCAACCAGGAAAATACGGATGTATAGTAACCCACTAGTTGGGTTAAAAGACGTTGCCAAGATACGGAATGGAGAAAACGTTAATATAATGGTTGACGTCAGACACGAGAAGAGCCGACGGCGATGCTGCCACCAAGAGTTGCCGGCTACCGTTTTATATTCCTTTTATTTTTCATTTCATTACCTTCATATATATTGAATGACTTCATCTCTGTAATTTTCTGCAAGGTTACTGCTTTCACTACTAAAGGATTTTTTATCGTATCTCCTAGTATATTTACACCAGTTACTTCAAATTTCATTTTCTCGTTTTATTTTTTGCATTTTTGGCTTTAATCCTGCATTTCCAGAATTTTTTTTATGTTTTCTCCATCTCCCATATTTTTTCCAGCAAAGTCACCGGAAGACAGTAGATTCAACCTAACAGGGGCTTGTCCAATACATTCATCCGTTGTGCAAATATGTTTTCCGGTCTATTGATATAACACGCGCACATACACACACACACACACACACACACACACACACACACACACACACACACACGAACGCACATTGCCATAGTTATTTTCAAGAGAAAAGCAGTGACTTTAGGAGAGAAAACATCAGATAAAGGTAGAAACGTATGTGAATCGAATATTGTAATTGATGAGCAGGTTACAAATAGTATGTAAATGTTACCAGGAATAATTATCAACACCATTCCACGGCTGAAAATCGAGGTAACACTTCTCTCATTATTCTGCGTAATAAGAGTAGCAAGAGGCCTTGATAGTTCGTAGCAAGAGGCTCGAATAGTTAGTACCAAGAGGGAATTACATCCAGATAGAAGTTTCGTGCTCTCTCTACACTAATGACCTTGGGAAATGCATGATTCTTCCCTGTCTGCACCAGCTATATGAATAATTACTTGGCTCTTTGACCATTGCCAGCTACACATCTAGGGAAAAGGCTCCAAAAATTAGGGAGTAAACCTCTTTTTATGCAAATGCATACCGAATTCAACTCCCCCTGACATCACTTACAGGCAAGATGATGCCAATGTTATAGGATTATTTTCCGTTTGGATTATATTGCCGAGGCTGAAAAAGTGATTTTGTTGACTTGCTACACAGAATCCTCCACACCGTATGCTCTGGTTTGCAACCTGAAGAGGACATTAGTGTCATTTCTTTGTTTACTGGGATAGAGGGAAGCCATTTTCTACTTCCAAACAAGTGATGGACTCTTTCTTCTACTTGTAAAGAAGTGTGAGTGTGATGAACGAATAATAGAGAGTGAGAACGGTCGAATGAGAACACGAATGTCGGATGAAAATGTCAAATGTCAAGGGGCTTGGCTGCAGCAGAGTCGAACTCGACACCTCTTTGTATTCCTACTGAAGATATGCAAATATTGAATTGTATAGATGATTATATATATATATATATATATATATATATATATAGATATGTATATATATAGATAGATATATAGTAAAATGTGTTCATTTATTAGAATGAAAAAAGGATTATCGTATTTCTTATTCAAATTTTGGCATATATATGGGACCTGTGGACAGCTGTCATTAAAAAACACTACTACCAATTAGTTGGTTGTGAAAACAAATTGCAATTGGGATGTTGATTTCACCCACTACTTGAGGATGATCCTTGTTTTTGTAACGGTGGTCAACTTTTTACAGGTTTTCATTTCAGCTCAACGGTTATTTTTTGTCACAGGATTTCATAGGAACGGAAGCAGGCACACATACGGGTAAATATATGGATTTTGGTGTGGTATTGAAGGGAGAATAGATAAATTTATCATTATCTTGTTTATTATTTCTCTTCTAAATTTATATATGAAGCTTTTCCTTTTTATGGCAGTGATTCCTACGGTTAGCTCATCCGAAAGCCGAGGGATATTTGGAAAGCTCAATAATCCCAAATAATTGCTTTTTTGAAACGCTGATGCATGATCACAATGATACGAAGAGACATCATCCATTTGAGAAACTGCATGGTTAACAACGAGCCCACACAATCCACCGGTGAACATGTTTAGTAAGAAGAAGGGATGAATAGATACCTCTTTTACGAATTTAAACTATTTTTTTTTACTTAACCAACCTGACTGCGTAGGCGTAAATGCGATTGGTCAGTATCTTCTGTCGGAAGGTGTCGGAAGAAAAAAGTTCTTATACAATAATGATTCCGTGATTTGGAAGAAAGTTGGAAATAAACTGTTTTATAGGATTTTTTATCAATTTCTAGTCCATCCACCTGTTGGCTTTTTCTCATTTCTCTTTTTAGACACACATGTATACGTCTATACATTTGTGTGTGTGTGTGTGCGTCTCTGTGTGCGTGCGTGTTTTGTATACTAGTGATTAGGAATATTTACTCTAGGCATAATTTGGTTACTTATACAGAAACTAAATATATCTTTATAGAGATGTGTGAGCCTCACTCAACTACAGAGGCTTACATTCGTATGTGTGGTAAATTTTCCATTCTGTATTTATACATATTCCTATATTCTCGAATTGGTGCGTATGTGTGTATGCGTACACACAGATTCTAGTGTGTATGTGCATGTTAATGCATGCACAAATCGAAACAACCTACTGCGAGCGATAAAAGAGTGGGGAAAGTCAGTGAACTGAACACCTAACACTGTAATAGGCTTAATGACCTCGAGGCTAACATCCATTTTTACAAAGCATACAAAAACATAAAAACACTTGTAAACCGACGAATGGGAATATATCTATCCATCTATCTATCTATCTATCTATCTATCTATATATATATATATATATATATATATATATATATATATATATATATATATATATATATGAAATCGAACAGAAAGAAAATAAGCAAATCATTTAATATAAAAAAATATTTTGCAGCCATTACTTGAATGTGAATTTAGTCCATGCATGTTTCCTCATACAGTCGAAGAATTTGAATGCAAGACGTGTCTGGGGAGAAATAAATAGGTTTAAAGATGATCCAATTAAATACTTGTATGATTTTGCCTGACTTTGGCCAGACGTGGGTCATTGAATCAACAAATATAGAATTATGGCTGGAAAAAAAAGAATTCCAAATGTTATTAGATCTTTATTGATCGAGGAAGGCAAATCATTTCCTTATTTCTATTCTTCACACACCCACCACCACCACTACCACCATCATTATTATTATTATTATTATTATTATTATTATTATTATTATTATTATTATTATTATTATTATTATTATTATTATTATCAATAATGATAATAATAAAATTATTATTATTATCATTATCGATAATGATAATAGTAAAAATACTACTACTACTAATAATAATAATAAAGATAATAATAGTTTCTCTTCTTTCACATATTAGTTTTAGTGCCAATAGCAAGGAAAATAGTCTGCATTATTTTTTTCTCTTTATTGATCGAAACAACGACTCTCCCTTTCCTCCAACAGATTTTTTTTCATCTCATTTTCTGAAATATTTTTTCGTAAGCATTTTTTTTTTTCACCACTAGGACTTTTCCCTTCTTGTGGTCCGACCCATTTTCCCCTTTTCCATCTCTCCTACCTTTTCATTTTGCTCTTCTCCCCTTCTCCTTCTGGTACTTTCTCCAGCTATTCTTCCCTTCTTTTTTTCTGTTTTTTTTTCTGTTTTTTTTTCTGGTTCTGGTTCTGGTTCTGGTTCTGGTTCTGGTTCTGGTTCTGGTTCTTCTTCTTCTTCTTCTTCTTCTTCTTCTTCTTCTTCTTCTTCTTCTTCTTCTTCTTCTTCTTCTTCTTCTTCTTCTTCTTCTTCTTCTTCTTCTTCTTCTTCTTCTTCTTCTTCTTCTTCTTCTTCTTCTTCTTCTTCTTCTTCTTCTTCAAGTGTTTCCTTTCCTTCCCTTTACTTTGATTTTCTTTCCTCCTCTAGGAGCATTATCAGGATTTTAAAAGATTAGATCTAAAACTGAGAACCTCGCAATGTACACAAAAAAAAGGTCATGCTTAATATAGCGTGGAAATATTCCAGAGAAGCACAGTGCGTTGGAGATAAAAATTAAAAAAAAGGATTCAGTTTTTATGCTAAATAGATTAGAAAACTCAAAAGGCAATGACATTTTCATATAGAAAGACTGCCAAACAACCGCTGGACATCACAACACACAACATAGATCTCAAGAGATCATACCTGAAAGTGTAACTGGCAAAATCAAGATGGCATACCGATGCTGTCAACTTCTGAAGATACTTAGGCTGTTACGCTTAGATCGAGTAGTCTCTTTCCCTGATAATAAGGATTTGATTCCCTTCTATTTTCACATAATACTAAATGTATAATCTGTTCAACCGAATTTGGGATGCATATTCAGTGGACAGGGGAAAAAATTTTAGGTGGATCATTCATGATAAGGCAAACAAGTATTCTACCATTTTAGCCATCAACCTTTCTTTATTTTCTCATTTTTTTATCGTCTGTTATGTGTCATTTGCTCTTGATTCCAAATCTTTACATCAAGTGATATCATCATTATCCCCTAATTACTAATAATATCATCATTAATATGATTATTAATCGTCTCTCTTTTTCTCTTTGTATAATTGCCAAATGGTTCGCTATTTCTTATTTATAATCGTCATTGTTGTCACCTCAATCTCCATCATCATCATCACCACCACAACCACCTACACCACCACCACCACCACCACCATCATCATCATATTTATGACTAACAGCGTCAGATTGATCGTTACTTTCAATATATTTTGTATAGTTATCAATCCTTGCCCTTATTTGCATTATAACTGATGTTTTTTTTTTTTTGTGCGTTTTTTTCTCTTTTTGCAATCGTTTTCATCCTTAAAATGTTATCACCAACTTTACCGATGAGGATCCATGATTTCTTTTCCTCTTTTCCTTTTGTCTTTATTTCTTATAATTTTTTCTCATAATGTGTTCTATCTCAATGATATTTTAGGGCATTTTCGTCTTTAAACTTTCCAGAAAATACGTGACAGAAGAAAAAAGTGATTTTCATATTAATGTAAGGCAGAATATTTTTTTGGGTGGGGGGTCTTCTATTGAATTATTAAACACGATAGATAATTTATGATTATGTACAAGTGCATTTATACAAACACATACACACACACACACACTTATATATATATATATATATATATATATATATATATATATATATATATATATATATATATATATACACACACACACACACACACACACACATATATATATATGTATATATATAAACAAATGTTTTCGTATTATCAAGTGTTGTTTTCGGAATCTCTTCTTAGATATTCAGGAGAAATACATATGAACAAGCTTCGACCCTGAATCACGCCAATCAGAAACACATCCCCCAACATATTTACCAAAACAAAAAAAAAAATGAAAGTAGAATCCATCAATTTGTTCCCGATCTAAGATTTGCTCTCTACATGATGTAGTTCAGAAGTGACTTTTCCAAAAGCATGTTATCAAAGAAATAAAGCCCCCTTAATCCATCTGTGATAGCTATCGTCATTTGGTCCCATTGAAATAACGATTGTCTAATTACAACAAAAACCATAATCTATTATAACAATGTAAAAGAGATTGTAATGAAACTCATGCAATATACGCATAAATCAATTGTTAAGACGTCATTTTGAAAGTTAAGTGGGTAGCTATTCTCATACATGCATCAAGGGTCGTGATTTTATAAGCAAATTAGTGTACTTTCGCTCTCTCTCTTTTTTTTCATATGTTCATTGTTAAATATTTATTTCCTCTAATTGAAACAACATTGAACGAAAGTATTTCAGGAATATGTTAATTCGGGAATCAATTATATGTGCCAGAAGTCCCCGATTTACGGTAGAGTTTTGCTAACAAAAATGCAATCAATGTTGATCAAAAAATCGTTAGCAGAATCCACATTGTGATATGAGAAGATTAGGTCTATATAGACGTTGAATGACCACAATTGTTGCATTATCTTGACAAACAAAAATAATTGGAATTTTTTTTTCTTGATGTTGTTGTTTTTTTGAAATTTTATCCCTGGTTTTATCTGCTGTTTAAAAGCGAGAAATATGATCCTAACATCGAAATATTGCAAAACAAGCTGTTCCAGATCGGGGAGTAAATGAAAGGATATATATATATATATATATATATATATATATATATATATATATATATATATATATATATATATATATATATATATATATATATATATATATATATACATACATACATACATACTTACAGATAAAGATATATATATATATATATATATATATATATAAATGTATATATATATATATATAAATGTATATATATATGTGTGTGTATATACGTTTATGTATATGTATATGTGTGTATATATATACATACATACATATGTGTGTGTGTGTACATGTATAGATATACATATATGTATATATATATTCATATATATATACAAATATACTTAGAAAGTAGTTTCGCTACACAGACACGTTTATGTTTTTACTATATTCAAACTTTACTTCCAATCAACTTACCACTTAGAGGGTTTGGTTCAGTTTGCTGTATAAGTATATTGCTAAAATGTTTTCGCCTAGTGATCCTCTGAAGATTCAGACTTTCTACTGATTTTTGCCGAACAGACAGCGAGAGAAGTAACTTAGTTATTGATCACCTATTTTCCAACGTTTAAATTGGTTACCCTATGCTGCCAAAAGACGTTTAACTTGGACTGATTCACCTCAGTGACTGACAGGGCCTGTTTACTCATTATTTTATTTCTTGATTTTATTCACTAATGCTATCAAACTCCTGGCTTGTTTTGGCAGAGCATAAACAAAAGAAAGGAGAACTTCATTATGTTTTCTAAGATAAAGTGAAATGGCTACATTATTTAGATATTGGCATCATTTTTCGACGGCATAGGTAAGTAAATAAATAAATTGTTATTTATTTGTTTTCAAAAAAGAAATAAATTGATAATACCTGATCCACCTTATGGATATACAATGAAAACAGTCTTCATTTAATTTGGACTTGTAAAATTCAAAAATAATCCGATTAAATGCGTGAGAATTCGATAGAACTATTTTTGTTCGTTCTCATCAATGATATTTAATTTCATTTTAGGACTAGACGAAAAATTCCAATGTTTTTCAAGAAAACCGACGCCTTTTGCAAACATTGCTACACTATCATATCATTCCAAGCCTGAATAGCTGTGTGCACTTTCTTAGCTGAAAAACAACAAATGAGTGGATGTTTTGAATTAGGCCTTTCACATGGGAAATTCTAATCTAAATTATTATTTCTAATTTGTTTTTTCAAAAATGAATATTTAGCATAATGTTTTGATCATTCATTTCCTTTGCAGGACTCCATCTGATATCGACTGTAATGGGGTAATAAAATGTTATTTTGTCTGTATTGTTTGGTTTTTCATTATCAGTACACTTTGTACTAAATCTAACTGTTATAATGGTAAATTCGAGAATCAACTGTAATTTAGTCACACAACTGGTGGTTAATACCAGCAGTGAGAACTGAATGTGATTTCAATGTATAATGAATTATCTTATAAGACACACGTCCATCAATTATCTAAAATGAGGCTTTGGATCAGATGAAAAAAAATCGTCATAAATTATTGGATACTCTTTCTATGTTTATTTGTATGACCTGCAATATCACAGGTAGGACGTTCCTAAAGAGATATACAGCCTGGATTCTGATTGGAGAAAATCATGTTTTTTTTGTTGAAGAGAATCAATGAATCACATTTAAGCGATAAAATGAAATGAAATAGAACACATCCATTGCCTTAGGTTTCAAAGTTTCATGATTGATGAGAGACCGTGTTCAGCATTTTCGTTGCAAGAGACTCTGTCAAGATAATTACCGCAGAAAAAAAAGCTGACTTTTAACTCATAGGTTTATAATTGAGTTTTAAAATACATTCTGGTTAAATAAACAGAAGAAGAAAAAGGTCACGAACACACTTGCTAAAAGTGCATGTGAATGTGATTTAGTGAAACTGTAAGAGGACATTTTTATCGACTCACTCCTTTTGTAAGCCGTTATAGCTAAGGTAGAGCTCATTAAACAGCAGGTAGAACATTTAATTCACTCTAATGACAGTGATATATCAACTATCACAACAAATGAAGAAATTAGAGAGATGCATCAACTTCCATAGAAACCTTAACACGGTTATTTCAAAAATATTTTAAATTCAAAATTCGACCATTTGGTACTCGAATATAATCTGATATAATACTTACGTGAACTATTAATTTCGGAAGCGGGCTGAAAGGACATTAACTGTCTAAACTAATATATTAGGTTAAGTGCATTAACTTTTGGACAATAAAGTTTAGTAAGAGCATAATTTATCTTGCCTTAATTATAAAGTTTTAGAAAGCATGAAATTGGTTTCGAAATGATATACTTATACGATGTAGTCAACAAAAGTTTGGCGAAAGTAATTTACGCTCCTCATTCGACTTTAGAATGATCCATGTATGTATGTATGTATGTATGTATGTATGTATGTATGGATGGATGGATGGATGGATGGATAGATGTAGCACTCCCATAAAGGGAACTACATACGTCATTGATCAGCAAAAATACGTATTATATCCGGATCTCACACACACACACACACACAGACGCTGATTTTAACAGATAATTTTGCATACAAAGTTAATTATAACCACTCGTTGTTCTGCATAAAAACCACCAATTTTACAGTGGACTCACACACAGAATTATGTGATGGATTGAAATATGTTCTACAAAATCCTGCAAATCATAGAGAAATAGCAAGATAGATCAGGTATTAAAAACTTACGTTACTGACAGAAAAGAGTTATGAATATATACATGGTGATTCTGAGCGAAAATTTAGTGTTTTGCTTTTTTGTTTTGAGAATTGACAAGTTTTATTAGTGTACAAATCTAATTTGAAATGACAACATTTTGTCGTGCATACGTCTGTAAGCGTTTGTATAGGTGAACAGTTGCCAACATAATGTTTACTCATACGTATTTTTGTGCTTCCGGTAAATAGTACTTTACAAAAGAGTACTTTCCACAGAAATAATGGAAAGAAAATTTAATTTGCTTTCATAATTTGTTTATTTTTTTCTTTTTTTGCACTCTGTGTAATTTGCGTCTTAGAGTGTATTTGACTTTTTTCTCGAATAACCTATATTTTAACTATGTAGATAGATAAACACTAAACATTTGACTTTTTGATTAAAAAGAAATGTTCAGGTAAATGCTAAAGCACAAACAGAGGCTTGCAAATAAGTTGTAATCTCGCATGTTTTATTTTGGATGGTTTCCTGAAACGGGGGTCTTATGTCATTGATTTTGTGTTACTTTTTGTTGCAATGTTGAAATTCTGATTGTATCAGTACTGATAAAGGTTACCTAACAGAGTAACTACTATGTTCTGCTATTATCTAGCTGAGTTAGGTAACGAAAAGAGAGTGGGTCACTCAAATGCTCATACATTCGCACATGTTTTTGTCATCTACATTCGAGATGGGATATGGAAAGATATATATGAGTTCAGTTAAAAAGCAGTGACAATTGTTTCATGCTTTTCCTGGGGTCATTGCTCCGACTTTACGCTAACAGACCGTCATATGGTCTCAATCCTCTTTGAATTTTCAATCCAAGTAATCTCAAACATAACGTTTTGACAGGGTTCTAAGGAGGACAAATTCTACAGACACAACACTAACTATGGCAAATAGATTTTTCAGTTTTCATAAAGGTCATGTTATTAGTATTTCAGTTATTTTAGTTTTTTTTTTTTGTCTCTATTCAGTCGACCACTGGTAGAACTATGATTTTTTGCGTCCAGGTTTTCATATCTTTTTAATTTTGATTTTGTAGAGCTCACTCTGTTTGTGCTGATGCCACTTGTCAACATAGTCTAAACAAGAGGAATCAAAGATGACACCTGCAGGTCAGTTTCGTTTTGAACGCTTCCTACGAGGATAAAGTGAATTGTCATTTCTTTTTTACGGAGTGAGAGAATTGTAAATAGACAAGCTATCAAATCAGTGACCAAGGTTGGTTGAGGGGTCAAGTCTATCCAAGCTAACACTTATCGTGGGGCTAAATGAAGTAGCTAACAACTTACTGTTAATATGAGATGGAGGACTGGACGACAAACTATGAACTAGAGAAGAGTTTTAGATCTACGGCACTAATCCCTAAAATCTGTCGCTGAAGTTTCCAACTTCTGATTTCAATCTGTTCTCCCTTTTACCCTTCAAAATTTTTGTCTGACTTTTGTTCCGCGTATTTTTCAATTTTTTTTTTTTGAGTCGTTGAATTTACAATGATTATATGATCGGACTTGCACGTGTGCCTTGATATGCAGAGCTTTTCTTTGAATTTGAGTGCCATAGAAGAAACAAGTTTTCCATATGGCTATACTATTTTCTATACATGGTTATATAATTGTCCGTGAATAATCATCCCAAACAAGGCATTTTTAGTTCTTTTCGGACCAACTTTCAATGTTTTCTTGAGCAAGGCATATCACCAGATGTTACTGGCATTTTTTGTATCATCGTTTCAAACATATGAATTTCTTTTTATTGCTCTTCAAGTACCCGTTTTGTTTTGTTTTTAGTTTACTACTTTCAATGTCATGTTTAGTGTTCAAAGAAAAGACAAAATATCCAAATCTCATTTGAATAAAGCTACGTTTGACTTCTTGACGCTGTGGTATAAAACATATTATTTCTCTTTCAATTATTCAAATTAATCTTAATATCATCTAGGATAGTAATATCTTTTTTTTTTTCAAGTTACGCACACCTCTTGAAGAAAGATTCTCCCCAAGCACACATATGCATTTATATAAGAAAGGTTCCATTCCAGAATTTCGCTGGGTAGATGCATTTTTAGCTTTTATCTAATTAGTTTGTAGTGCATGTCGTAAAAGCCACCGCTGGCAAAATGCCCAGAGCAGAGACAATGATGCATTGGTTAAATGCATATTCGACATGCCTTGAAAGTAACTTCCGCAGTGTGCAAAAGAGAAGACATTCATTTTTCTATATTCACGATGATTTTCAGTTTGTAATCAAGTCTTCGCTTTCGATAAAAAAAATACGTAAGTACTTTGCTGGGATGCCCATTGAATAGAAGCAAATTGCTTGAAAAATGTATTGCTTGAAGGGATCCTCAAATCTGCCTCCACGTTGCATAATGTCTTTTGAATAAGTTCTTTGCCAGAGCGGATTTTACAGAGAAGCGATGGGTGATTTGAAGTATAGCCAAACGCTGTCTATTGAAAAATATGACCGTCCATTTCATTGATCCACATTTTAAGATATAGTTTTTTTAATGGAGTTGATTTGGTTGACAAATCAAACATCATCTAAGAATTATTTGCAGATCTATGTGAGCCTAAAATCCATTCTATCGTAATAAATATGAAATGGGTTATCTCATTGACACCGGTCAAGGCAAATGATTGTTTGTTTTTTTTTACTGCTGCTGCCTGGGAAGATTAAGCATTAGAGGAAAGTGTTTGGAGCAATTGCCCAGTCAAACATGGAATGCCATTCACAAGAAATATAATCAAATATCTTGAAGTTGGACTGAGAGAAGCAGTCGATACATATCATAGAAGAGCAAAATTAACTAACATATCTTCTCTCCTTCATTTCATGTTCCGAATTGAATCGCATTCCTCGCGATTTGGATTAGATTTTGAATCGAAACCTCATGGTTATCATATTCCGATTTATTGTAATATGACTATTTATGGCATTCATGAGTATCGCTTTATGCATTGGTTTACACATCATTATTCATCGTAGAAACTTAGAGCAAAAATCACAGCTATTTTACTCTTTTTCCACGTCTGCAAAAATGTTTTTTTGTTATTTGAATGTTGGAATCGATTTACATCTTTTTTTTATCCTGTTTAAAGAACCAACGTCTTCGTTTGCAAACGTCTGCAGAAGGAAAATAAAAGCATACACGAAGATTGATGACCAAACAAATAAATCGTTTTTTCCTCCTGCCTCAGTCCATTCGCTACTGACCAATGATTAAAACGTTTCAGAATGATTCGTCTCTCTCCCTCTTCCTTCTCTCTCTCTCTCTTTCCGTCTCTCTGTCTCTTTCTCCTCTCCCCTCTCTCTCTCTTTCTCTCTATCTCTCTGTATTCCCCTGTAGACGAGTAAAATCCAAGGTAAAGGTCAATGGGGGTAGGTAAATTCTGCAAAATTAATCGATATTTACGTCGTCCACCTAAGTATTGGAACTAGCCAGATAAGAGTAAATGAAGAGTTCATACACTAAGTGATATCTCTGAAGTCTACATTGTTATAGCACAAGACAAGATTCAAGAAAATGGGATGGAAAGAATTTGATACACTGATATCTACAATTTGAGTCAATCTCCTCCGTGTTCACACATGTTATCAGTCTTTGATAAGTTGAAACAATAATTTACATTTACTCTTGCCATATATCAGAAAATCATTGACTTGAATTATAATAGAGAAATTTCAACAAAAACCATGGGGCCATTTGAAGGACGTGTGAAGATATAACACTTTGAATGGTGTGTTCCGTCATGACATTATCATCATCATCACCATCATCATCATCATAACTCTTTTATTGTCTGTCATTGGGCATAGACCATCCCCTGGATTAGGAACCTCTCTCTAACATGGGTGTCACGGGGCTAGTATTTTCTGAATTTGTCCAGTTCGTCTCTCCATCTTATATTCTGTCGGCCTCACTTTCGCATGTGAGCTCTGAGGATCGATGATGTCCATTATTTGTCTGTCATTCATGCAACATAGCCTGCCCATTGCCATTTAGGTTTTTTAGTTGATTCTAGGATGTTTCAGACTCCCTTCCCTTATATGCTGCGGTGTGTTGTGATCTCTCGTTGTGGGTTGAGCATGATATTCTCATGAACACATTGCATGCCACTCAGTTTACAGGCCTATCTCTTGGTTAGTGCCCATATTTCCGTTCCAGAAGTGACCATTGGGAGGATGTTCCTTCATAAGATTGATGGGAACGTCTGGCTTCCGAAAGTTGAGCTTGCTTTATCGAAAGTTTGTCATCCTTGGGTGATTCTTTGCTTGAATTCTTCTTTTGTAGGTTTCATAAAGATTTGTTGTCCTAGGTAGGTGTTGTGGTTTACTCTCCCCAGTTTTGTATCTTCAATTTAGACAGCTGCATTCTTGATCTCGACTCGATTGTTGCACACGATCTTCGTCTTACTGAAGTTCATGTATAGGCCAACTTTCTTGCTTCTTTTGTTAAGATTATCAAGCATAAGTTGAAAATCGTATAGGTTCTCTGTGAAAAGGACGATGTCGTCAGCAAATTTTGGGTCGCTCGGATATTCGTCGTCTAATTTGATTTTCTATTGTCCAAGTCCAGATCATCTCGAATCAGGCTGTGAAGAGCTTGGATGAGTTGGTATTACCTTGCCTTACTCTTTTTTTAATCTGGAAGGGTTCAGAATTTTCATGTAGCCTGATAAATGTGTTGCTGTGACTGCATTTATGTTGCAGAACCATACAGGGTCAACAACTACTTGTAGATCGATGGCTTTCATGACCATGGGAATTTCTTGAGAGTCTATGAATGTTACAACCAGTGGCATTTTGTATTCTGCTGCATCTCATTTATTGAATGGAGATAGCCTGTTTCCGTGGTTGGTTTCATCTAGTATTTTAGTGATCTGCTCGGTGATGATTTTTGTGAGAAAGTTTGTAGATGAAATTCATTATGCTTATAGGTCTGTAGTTGTTGATGTCTTACGGGTTTTCTTTTTTGTGTTAAAGCACTATGATTGCCGTGCTCTAGTTTCTCGGGACATTACTCCGTTTTGGACACAAGTTGAAGAGAATAGCTGTTTTCTATGAGCAACCTTACCAGATATTTGAGTAGGTAGATGATGATATCATCCTGTCCAAAGGCTTTTTTATTTGTTAGCATGATGACTTGCTTTACTTCCAATGGCATAACTCCTGGGGAGACCCTGAATTGATTGCCTGCATCTTGCCTGGCCTTGCCGTTGTTTTGTTGTCTTGAAGAGTACATTTTTTGGAAGAGGTCTTGGGTGTGTTCAACGATTTCGTTTTTGTCTGATGTTATGTCTCTGTTTTCCTCGAGTTCGCTAGTTATTTATTTCTGTATTATACTAATAGATTTGTTTATTGCTCATAAGTCCCTGATCTCGTCTCATATGATACTATTGGTTTGTATGTTTTTTAGTTTAAACATAGTGACAGCTTCTGTTAGAGAGTTTGTTACTTCGCTTTGGAGTCCGTTGACGTTGGTATCGTTGTTTCCAATGAGGATTTTTTAAAAAAAATGTTCAATACACACTTGAAGGATCGGATGAGTTCATATCGTACGATTAGCCGTAGCAGTTTTGTGTGGAACATTTTTCTGCATTCTTTATTGGCGTTTACTTGTATCTTACATCTTACCATTGTATTATCTCTTCCTCAGTTCACTTGGTTTAGAACTTGAATATCTTTGGTGGGGGACATTTTTGTCCATTTGGAAGTATTCTATTTTGTTTTTTGTTTCGTGGTTGGGGCTCTTCCAAGTCCATTGTCTATTGAGTTTCTTTTTCAAAAATATATATACATAGAATTTTGGAGGCATTCGCGGTTAAAAGATCTTCACCTCTCTCGTTCCGTATTCTGCATCCGAACTTGCCTATGCAGCGTTCGTTTCCTCGTCCTATCTGAGCATTGAAATTAAAGTATTATTTGCTGTAGGGAATTCAAGTTATCATAGAAGTTGTCTACTTTTTCTTTGATTGATTTCGATGTGGGAGCGTAGGTTTGGATGACATTGTACCACTTTGAGAGTTGTATTGTGACGCTGCTTATACGGTCTGGAGCTGCTTTGAATCCTACCTTGTTGTCCCTGAGGTATTTATTGATATGAAAGCCAACCCTTCTTGTTTTGACTGCCCCACTTCAGTATCTATGAAGAATATGTTTTGTTTTCAATTTTATTAGTTCATCTCCTGGTCTTCTCATTTTGCTAATGCCAATGAAGTCTTATTGATGTAATTGATTTCGATTCTTAGACGTGTTAAGTGAAAGTTTGCTGAGAATGTTCTGACTTTTTAGGCACTGTTGTATTATATAGTTACTCTTGGTAAGGGTTTGGGGGTTTGGGTGACGTTTTAGTGGTCGTTGGTTGAGCATATCACTCCCACTAAAGGCACGTCAGAACTCTCGGGATCGATAGCCAAGTAGGAACTGGCATTTTCCTGATTTAGTGCCTAGGTAAACACTGATAGAGCACATCACCCCCACCCAAAGCAAATGATGTGGCTGGGCCTTTTTAGAGCGCTCTCCTAGCAGGAACTTTCATTATGTGAACCATGGGAAATATTGGGTCATACCCTGCCATGCTGGCCCATGACCTTTAGAGGAGGCTGGTGGATTAGTCACTGCTGGTAATAAATGCATAGATGAATGAAAATAAGACAAATACAACAAACACGAATAGCATTGATTTGGATTGAAGTTTCTTGTTAGAGGTTGGGAGATAGTGCACATATATCTTTACGAAAGACGATCAATCTGACATTAACTACCAAACTTGATAACTATTTTACAGAAAGTTACGTGTAAAAATCGTAAAATATAAGCAGCAGCGGCCATATGATGAACTGTGGTTAGATATTATTTTGTTAAAGTAGCATATGCTACGTGCCCTGTAATTTGAAGTGCCCCACACGAGATGATTGCAAGCTATCAGTTTTTATGCAGTGATCCAGCACTTGCTCTATTATTAAGATCTCATGCAGCCCAAAACTTTTTATGAACGATTAAGTGATTGACATTGGTGATTTTCGCAAATCAACACTTTCAATAGGTGTTATTATTTCAACAGATTAAATGATAAGGGTGTGTTGACCATGTGGTACATAAAAGCACTCGAAACTGAAGTCATAAGGATAAGAACAAAAGCGGAGTAATATCATAACTGAATAGTATGAGACATATTTGTCGCATTATCTGTGTTTCACTATTTATCCCTATTTCTCCTTTAAGTTAGCTGACACTTCATATGTGCATTCCCCTAACCTTATCCAGCTTTGGTGGACGGGTTATTCAGGACAATCATGTGCGCAAACCAAAAATGCTAAAAAAAAAATATGGATATAGTAGCGTTGGCTAATTTTCAGGTATAGTGGAGTACTGGATTAAGAAGAATGAAAAGAAAAATGAGCCACGAACCATCAAACGTATACGTTAACATTCTCAAAATCTGCTATTCAAGTATTGGCTGTACCCTCAAAAAAGATAAGTTTACAGAATTCAATGGAAAACCATTTAAAAAGCAGCTGTGAGAAGGTATCAACGACCCAAACGTGACAAGAGAATTTCCTTGTATTGTGTGAGGAAGAATGTGCCTTTTAAATATTAGATTTCGAAGCCACCAAAGGAAACAATGTGGACATCTCCTCAATAAAAAACATTCACTATGATAATGCACTAAACTCCTTCTTTTCCCAATATATTTTAGTCTGAAGTATGCTTTTAAACTTTATGGATGGGTAGGACAAATTGCTGTCTTTTGAAATACATGAACTTCTGCGTCTTTCTCATGGTTTTCTTGGTCAATTGTTCGATTTAGTTAAAAAAACAAAAAAAAACATTAATTTACTCCATAGTCTGACTTCTCTCGGGCTGAGGTGATATTATAGACAGGTTCTGTAAGCCACTCAATGGCATGAACACACATTGTAAATTACCCCCACACGCACACATACCGAAGAGAACGTCTAATGTAAAAGTATCGTGTTTTCTTTTAACTTGGAGGGACTGTGTCCGTATAGGATAATGAGGTAAAACGCGTAAGTCTCCAACGGAATACGATGATCAGTTACGAAATCATGGTTCCTGTTGAATGCATCAGCTTACTGGTCCTTGCTAGCTTCGAATCTAGTCGGGATCAGGACCCTGTGCCTACATGCATTTTCTGATCAAGCCCTTTGCACTGATACTCCCTGATCATTCATTCTGCTTAGAATCTACTCAATTAGCAACTCAATGCAAAGGGAAAATTGTTCCAATCAAAAGTTTTCTACACTTTGTTCATACCAGGAATTGAACTCACGACGTTCTGCATGTTGGGTATATGTATCTGCATCACACTATCCGAGCAGATATTGAATATGCAAATCATTGATAAATATCTGATCACAGGAGACAATCATTGAAAAATATGATGTATTATGATCGTAGAGAGCAGTATGGCATTATTTACGATTAATAGATAATTTGTTCCCCAAAAGTTGATTAACTATTGCTAATTAATCCGTGTCAATTTTTAATTATGTGCAAGGGCACCGGAATATGTATCCATTAGCTATTTATGGAAAGATTCTTTAAAAAAATTTAGACATTAATAGATAAAATAGATAACAATTCATACGTAGAAAATTCTCGAATTCAAACTATGAATAATTGTCTAAATTACTTCCTAACTCAATTACAATCTGTTTGAAACAACAAGCACGGAAAACTGATTTTTAAAACATCAGCAGTTTTATATTTCGCAAAGAAATTTTGAGATGTTTTTTGGTAAAACAGTATAATTTATTTCCTTTTTCCCATAAGAGACAACTAATTATTGATTCAGTCCTAATTGTATTCTCCACCATTTAAATCGAATTCTGATTAGGTCTGCTAATTTTATGTGACTTTTCAAATCTCTCCCCACACCAAAAACAATAACATAAATAACGTGCTAAGATGAATGAATTTCTTTTGATAATTTGATTATTTTTTAAAGGTGCAAATATTTTGTTTTGCATTCGTGTCACTGACAAATATAATCAAGTATGTTGCACGCTCTGTTGTATATTTTCTATTTCTTAATAGTTTTCCATCAATTTTGTTTTGATGATTTATATTTCAAAATATGTTTAGTTACTACTCATAAATTAGTCAATGTTTGAACCATTCAACAGATTTATATCTGAAAAATATTTCCGTGTAATATTGATTCCTTTGTGAGGAAAGATCTCACTTGTGATACACACAGCTTGAAATTGTTTTTTTTAATGATTATCTATTTTATGTTTCTAACTGCTTAGTTGGAATTATACGAAGTCTATCCCAGAGAGTCCAGACTGCTTGAATATCTCGAAAAACCCTGTGGGTGGCCTTGATGTAAGTAGGCATATAATTCAAAGTCTTTTAGTGCTTAAAAAAAAACTCCACAGTCGGGATGATCAGACGACAGTGAAACAACATTGAGCAATGTTCTATACTCTGCGATTGCACATTTCTCAATAAACAGGCTTGTCCATTTATCAAACTTGTGTCTGAATATCATATCATCAACGTCTGCTATCATCTCTCTTGCTATTGTTCATATTCCTATCCCCATGTCTTCTTGCTTTCTCGAAACTAAATTTACGTATTGAAGTTGATGATGATCTGAAAATGGTCATTTGTTGACTGTTTCTTAAAGTATGAGGAACGCTATGATATATACAGATGTCTCAAAGGATGTCTTTTGAATAGGACTGACGCATCTTAGTTAAAAATTGTCCATTTCTTGTTGATATTTGATAGTGGTGTGCTTGCAAGGTAGACCGTACATATAAAATTATTGATACTCTTTAGTACACATCTCGATAGAGTACTATGTTTCCATAGGCGCTTTCGACATTTGGGAGTTCATAACCGAAAACAAATCAATCCAGGCTTATTACCCCCATTGAATTTTGAATGTAGTTATTTCCTTTTACGTCAATGGAGTGGCTGTCATTTACATTGGACTTTGGTGACTTCATGTCTCATCCGTTGATCTTTGAAAAACCTTTTTTAGTGGCAAAATAGGTTTTTCTCAGCTACCTGGAACAAAAGTGTTCCTACAGAATGAATGAAAATGTTTGTTGCCCAAAATGGCGTAAAAGGAAGAACTAATAAATATCAATTTATCAAGGGGGATTTTGAATGTCCCCAAGCTCAGATGATGGCAATCATATATACTGTGAATGGGCATTTGGTGGTTGATATGGTGGTAGAAATTGTACATTGGCATTCAAGATACATACATACATACATACATACATACATATATATATATATATATATATATATACATATAGAGAGAGAGAGAGAGAGAGAGAGAGAGTGAAATTGGGCATATACGTGCTGCCTCTAGAACTGCTTGCTTCAAAACTAACGAAATTTTCGCTCTTTTCTATTCTTTTTCTTCTCTTATGAATGCGAAAAAGAACCATAAGGCTAACGTTAGAAAAGCACTTGGTATCTGCATACAGGGGAGATCAAAGTTATGATTTGAACACAACATGTTTGTTTTCTTTCATCTGATTCATTCAGTATGTTTTACAGAATATAATAAACTACTCCTTTTATGCTATGAATTATCAAGATGAATATCCTTATCTCCCTTTTCCTTCTAATTTCCACAGAAAGTGCACTTTTCAGTTTTCTTTCATAGTTTATCCAATCTGTGAACCTTAAGCAACATAGAAGAGAACACTATAACATACTCAGATCTTTTCCAGATTTTTTAGGAAAGATCTGAACGATGAAGATTCTAGTTGTACTTGGAATTCCAATGTGATAAAAATCTCTGCTAAAAACGCAGGTCTTTTTTTCAAAAGCATCGGAATGTAAACTGTAAAGGAAACGCAGGAAGTGTCACAGAAAACATAATCAAATTGTTCACTACACGTTCCAAAATGTAGGCTTGTAAATTCTATATAAAACAGATTTCGTGTACATGAAAAGAAAAGATCGTGCTACGTAGGTGTGAGAATTTTTAAGGAATATCCATATAAAATGTTGGGAAAA
>OY735208.1:67183689-67358689 GCA_963457665.1 Thysanoteuthis rhombus
ATGACAATTGCCAGTAAATTGACTGCACGGTTGCATTTGTGATTGCAATTCGAGTGATCTGCTCAACTATTGCCTCTAAAGTTTCTTTTTTTTATTTTATTTGGCAATCGTTAACTACATGATTCAAGTCGACATATTTACGACGGTAAGATCAAGAATTATCAGATCCAGCTGGTTTTGGAATATGTGTACTTCTCTAACACCACTGCCTATCGCAAGGTATATGTCCTTTTTTGTAAGAAAATTCTTATTCGGGTGTCTTTTCAACCGAATATCACCTGGTGTTTAAAATTTCCGGACAGACTTTTGATTGTTTGATTTTAGGTTTGGTGCTCAGCCAAACTTATGAACTCTGTCCCAATTTTGATACTTGTACTAGTTCCTCAAAATCACCCACTTTTAAAATTTCATCATTACCTGTAGCGGGTGTTTTGATTTTTGAGAAATCTTCTTGGTCAATGATCGTTCGAAAACCTCTCTAGATATTTCGAGTATTTTTTCATTTGGCGACATTCATTGTCATTACTGAGTTTCTTCCAAACTTTGTTCCCCAGAGTAACCTTGTGAGCCGAATTCAAAAAACTCTCTCGTACTTTGAGAGGTGATTTCTCCATCGTTCACTTCACATTCAAAGTGTCAGTGTTCTGTTGCAACATTGTTTATCCATTTGATGAATTTCTACTTTTCGTTGCAGGTTTTACCCAAGCTGACAATTTTTGTATTATCAATTTTGAACTGTGTTTTTTGGTCTTTTCATGCCAAAATCTCAATCGTTATGATTTTCTGATATTTATTTCTTCATATACCAAGAAAAGAATTCGCTTGGTAAATCATTGTTTATTTCCTTATTACCTGTTTGACACATATTTTTTCCCTCAGTTGATTACTTTTTCTGCTTGTCTTCAAATTAACAATATTTTCCTCGGTGTTTTCCAAATAATTTTCCGATGTTTCATAGATTTTTTCAAGGAAATCTGTTCTGTGTAAATCCATCGAGTCCCTCTGCAAAAACCTCGTTTTGCTCTGTCAGTCAAAGAAAAAACACAATAGGCGCTAATTTCTCCTTATCGTGACTTCTCATTAAGCTATGTTTTCTCCCGAATGAGTGTATAATCAATGCTTGTCATTTTCGTTTTTTTTCCCTCTCAAATCGCAGCAATATCAAGGTTTGCTATATCCGTATTTTTTTCCAACAACGGGAATGATGGCTATATAATAAAAAACGTCAGTGATTTTGATGTTTATTTTCAACCTGAATCTTCTACCAGTGCTAGTTGATGAATTCCACATTCAAAAGAATTTAAAATAACAGACTAAAACATTCTTTATCCATTTTATCATTTACCCGGACACATGTACTTTGTCTCATCACTTGAAAATAGTGGTGGATCCCTTTTAGAGAGTAAATTAAACAAACTTGCCTGTCGAACGAATACTTAGCAAGTTTTACGAATAGTTTTTTTTTTTCAATGGTGCTGTTTTCGTTGATAGTATTATATTCTTTTTAACAAAAAGGGTTTTAAATGTATGTTGTAGGGTATATTCAATCTATAGATTTGCGGTGTGACGCCAGGTATTTAAAAAAAGAAATTGTTCTCAAGTTTACATTTTGATGGAACCTCTGATCTTTCATTAAGCTGATCTTGTTGCTGATGAAAGGTAATAATCGCAGTTCTTCCTTTGCCAGCAATATCCACTATGTTTTTCGTGTTTTTCATGTTTTTTCTTTGTTTTGTTTTGTTTAAGTCCCATACGCATTTTAATAGTGTTTTGTTGTTGAAAGATGTGTTGTGAGCATATTTTTTTTTCTTTTCCTAAGGGCATTTGGTCAAACCAATATATATTTCGTCCGGCTTCCCTTTGCATTTTGCTATGACCTAGGATATGATGTTAATTTGTCGACAGTTACAGTTTAATGGGCATAGGGGTTTAATTCTGCAGCTTAAGTTTGAGGCTGTAGATGCTTGTTTTGTATATATATATATATATATATATATATATATATATATATATATTTTTTTTTTTTTTTGTTAATGATCTCTATTGATTTCCTGGTTAGTGATAGGGTATGATTTATCGTTGGTACAGTGATCGATCAGTGATGATTGTTGAATTCAATAAGAGAGAATCATAGTTGGGTCTGTTTTTGTTTTTGTTTTTTAATTTTTGGTTGCTTCTTTGGTCTGAAATGAACGGATCGTTGATAGTAACTGGTCACGGTCAGTTTTAGTAGTTTTGGTTTGGGAAAGAGAAAGGAAAATGTATGAAGTGAATGCATGCCAACTATGAACATAGATGCAGAGATGAAACAAAATAAAAAGAGAACACATACAAGTATTTTGATATGGACAAACATGATGTGCATTCAATACAAGGAGATTAAAGACAAATTACAAATGAAAATGGAGTACTTGTAATGAGAACATTGATACGATCAATCGCGTGAAGAGATGAGAAGGGATAGTTAAAGGTGGAAGCTTTGCTGTCATTGATAGTACAGTGGTGGAAGTCGGAGAGTAGTCGTCTGAACTGATTCTGAATCCATATTGCTTGGAGCGTACTAAAAAATGAATATGGAGACCGGGTTCATTGTGTTAGCCGAACTGCCAAATTGCACTTTTGACTTTGAGGCTATACTCTGACGCTGACAGACACACAATGGACAGAGCATGAATGATGGAGAACACAGAGATTTATTTATACGTGTTTCCTAAACGAAAATTGGGAAAGACTGATTTGACCATCTGAAAGAAAAAGCATTGTCATTTCATTCATGGAAGTGAGAGGTAAACACGCATTTACAGCACTATGATAACACAGTTGCGTAGCTGCGTAGCTGTGCATATGTGAGATGCCCCAACGTTGGTAAAGTGAAATTGGAAAAGTTAGTACGGAAATTAGTCACGGAAGAAAAAGGGTAACTATCAGATCGGCTAGACAGTCGGTGGAATAATACCGATCTTAGAAGAAGAAGGAAGGAGAGAGGAAGAGTTGTCGGCAACAAGGGCCTCGGCCAAAGGGGTAACCAGCTCGGAATGCCAACGCTATTAGGCGTTTAACAAAGTGCGTCCGAAGCTTTTATATAGAGGTCGTCTTACGAAATGACGTTTACGATATCTAGCTATAAGAAAGTGTTTGCATTTGATTCCCAAGTAAAAGTATACGAAGCGCCACTCAATATTATGGGAGGGTTCTGCAACTGGTGGTTTATTTTCCACTGTTGTTATTAGTTTGGATTCATTCCCTCTTAGTTTATTTCCAAGTTCACATTTTGTTGAGTTCATCAAACTCTCATTTGGTTTGCTGCAATGTTTTATCCGTGGTCTTTCCGAGTGATTTGATATTTGCAAGGCAGTCCTCTTTTCTCATATCTTTTGAGATTTATTTCGCTTTTATTCTGATTCTGTTCTATGCCTCTTTGATGCTTTCCAACAAGTTTTCCATTCATGAAATGTTGCGATTTGGGTTTCTTAGTTCATAAATCGTTTTCTGCCTTTGTCGTCAGAGATGAGTACATTAGATAAACAATCCATCGGGTTTATGTCCTCCATGTTTTTTGAATTCCTCCCTTTTTTTATTGTGATGGGCATTCATACAAAATTCTCTCTCTCTCTCTCTCTCACACACACACACACACACACACACACATGACACGGAAAAGAATAAATGTATGTATTATCACAAATACATGCAGTGCCATAGACAGATCTTTAAAAAAAATTTGATGGACTTTTAAACGATTGTCTTTGCCATCCAAATATCCACCGAACATATTGTCTGTCAACCTTAAACATACAACTGGGTGATACACAATAGTGTGTTGTTGTAAGTGTAAGATATCAGGGGTAATTGGCCTTACTCTGCCATTGTTCATATGGAGTGGTGATAGTGAGGCAGTCGAGTTATTGCCTCTCCGATAAAGCAGGACGTATATTGTACGGTCATAAAATTCTTCACATCACGGATACATTGTTTTATTACACCCGTTCGAAATCTTATATTTAGAGCTTGAAAAAAAAAGTTCGCTCTTTTTTTACCGTTGGACGCACTCATATCCATACTTGCACGCACACGCGTGTGCGTGCAAATGCTTTCTGTTTAGTTGGCTTATCTAAGCTTTCCTTGCATCGATATTATTGACAAATATGCCTGTATTGGCTCAGGCAGGTGGGTTCTATAACCTTTTGTCATTGCTGATATCACAATGTACTGGTAGTGAGTCTAAATGATCGTTTACAAAACATGAGCCCTATATATCAGAGATAGAAAACGTTATGTATGAAACAAGTGAATATCAATAAGAAAATATCCAAATTTTGAAAATAGACTATTTAATTAGATTTTTTTTTTACACATGTTCAAGCTGCAATGATATATAATCTGACTGATATTTTCATTTATGGAAAAAGAACGATGAGTAAAGTTATAAATTTATAAATATATGTGCTTATACGTGTGTGTTTAGGATGATGGGGATTGATGCTGCATCAAATACAATTTCATACACCATCAAGCACATTGAAATGAAGTTAGCGTATTGCTTATCATCGATGACAGTATTTATATATTCAATACAATGTAATACTGGCTGCTCGAACAGGTCGATGACTTCTGGCCTCAGCTGCCAATCAGTCGCTTACCTACAACTCAATGGTCAGAAAAGTCAGCCTGCAATAATGCCAGCGGTTTAAAGTGGTGAATGAGGCTAGCTGTGTGTTGTCCTCCGATTTGGCCGGCAGCAGCAATCGTTTTGGCGAGTGAGAGTAACATGTAAGGGAATCTCGTGAATTGGACGACAGAGATAAAAAAAAAAAAAGGTCAAAAGTGATTACGATGTTCGAATACTTGCCACTGAACGATATTCTCAAATATAGGACATTCTGAATAATGAGTGTGTCGTCCGAACTTAGATATAGCTAATAGTTAATTCAGAACAATAAGTGAAATAACTATACCTCCGGTACATATAAAAGTGCAGACAATGTTTTCCTTTCATTGTTACTTATCATAATACAAGATCTGTCAGCAAAATATCAGGCCATTTTTAATATCTCAAGAACCGGTTCCATAGGCTCAATTTAACTTGGCAACCAATCAGAAGAGTCTTCTCAGCGCGTGCATGAACGGAAGCTTTTCTGTGGGGTTACTCGTTTGGAAATGATTTGCTGTTGAGTTAGTGGTGGAATGTTTGCCCGTCGTATTCACTATGATTGCACGTCTTTCTCCACGTCTTGGGCGGGGTTTGTTTGAGAAGAGGCTCCTCACCTCTGTCAGACAGCAAGTTTCTGAGAGATTAAGGAGACATAAATTTCGATTATTATTTTCAATTTTCGTTAATATTAAATGATTGGATACTTTCCAAACAGACTTCGTAAATACAGAAAGGGGGGGGTTTAATGTTACTTTCAAAAATACTATTACATTCTCTACCGTGTATCAGTGACCCACGTGCTAATATTGCTGAAGGCTTTTCCACTATCTACCAGTAAATCTCGGCTTATTCGTATAACTCTCTCTCCCTCTACTGTTCTCTCTCATATTTATATATAAATGCATGTATGTCGGTACATACCCTCTATCTTCCATTCCCTTTCAATACATATACATACATACATACATACATACATGCATATATATATATATGTATATATATATATATATATATATATATATATATATATATATATATATATATATATATATATCATTCGATTGCACTGAAACCCTTTCGTATCTATGCTAGGCAGTTTATATCCATCTTAGCATTTTCCTATCCATCATCCCTGTTGTGTGATTTGAAAAGACAACTCGGTATTCCTTCAAGTCTTACATACCTAAGAATGTTTGTTTTTATCACATGAATATTACTCCATTTTAATAAATTAGTACAGTAGATGCATATAATATTTTTCTGAATTATATATACAACATTGAATCATCATTTCAGTGCGGAATGGAAGTAAGAGTTGGATCAGACCCTGCTGCAGCCAGTGATGTTCATATATACATATATACATATATGTATATACATGTGTGTGTGTATGTGTGTCTTTTATTCGGCGCATATCTATCTATTAATATTTATCAGTCCGTTTATCCATCTCAGCTATAAGTGTATGTGTCTCTCTGTCTCTCTCTATCTCTCTGTCTCTGTCTCTATCCCTCTCTCTCTCTCTCTCTCTCTCTCTCTCTTTCTCTGTCCACTCATATCTGTCTACTTCAGTTCAATATCTGCCCCTATACGCATGTATCTATCGATGTAATGTAACATTAATTTAATTTTCTTGGTTAATTTCGCATTCTGTGTGATCATTCTTGTCAAAGGTTCACTATGAAATGAATTTTCATAGCTGTTAATTCTAAGAATCTGGAATTTAGATTAAATTATTTCTATTTGTAGACTTTCTAAAAAAAGTATACGGTATTGAAAGAGTCAATAAACTAAATTATCAAGCAGAAAAGATTGGTCCTAATTCATATTAGGGAAAATACATTGTAGAACTCACACTCTACACCTGAAGTTGATGGCTCAAAACTGATAGAAATGGAAGACATCTATCTAGAAACTGCTCAAAATCCTATTGTCAAGAAACTGGAGTATATTGTTATCCGGCAGAAAAGGCATATGACACAGAGTGATCCATGTGAAAGAAAAATCTCTCATCCACCGATTCGCATTGGCCTAATTTCTAGATTTGTGCAACGCATTATAATGATATAACTCTGTGAAGACTATTTGTTGATCTCCTGTATAATAAGGCATTGTTTTATAATGGAGATCTAATCTGCTGTGAATGTATTTTAAGTAGAACTGAAGTAAACATTTATTTTCTTTTTTTGCAGGTTTTAAACGAAGGGAAACATTCATAGATTTAAGCTCTTTATCTTTTGTATTACTCTTTAATAGAATCATCTTGCGTTATTCTTATTTGAGGAATACCATTGCATGCTGCCTAAACACATTGGTGCCTGACGGTTTTGTTTCAGTGACAAGCCAGTCGTGTTGCTTGTCTAATTCTGTCTCTCCATGGAGGAAAACTTGTTCAAATATCAAAATAGTTTTCTAGTTGTCCTACAATTTAGCTAGTATCTCTTTTAAACGCTTTATATACTATTTCAATCAGTTACTTTGTGGTTTGAAACTGCACTTAGTTTTTCGCAATGCTATTTTGGATCGCGTTTCGTCTATAATTTTTACATAATTGCTTCCAAAAGATAACCCTTGCTCAAGTTTAACCACGGCTGAGTTTCAATTTTTTTCTCTCGTTTTCTCAATCTCAAATTGGAAAAGCTAAATTTTTAAAAGGTTTCTTTATTATCTGACTTTTGACTCCTTCGAGCTGCCAGGGATGTAAGAACTAAAATAAATTTGACAATAAAATAAGGCTAATCTATCTTGTGCCGAAGGCGAGTGGGCTCTTTGTTGTCATGCTAATTGAAATTTAAAAATTAATGGTAGCTAATTAGCTTGAATTTAGATCCTTCAGCGGTAATGGCTTCGCGAGTTGAGGACAATGACTGCCATGTGTTGCCATGACAAAAATATTACATGGCAAGAGTGTCATAACATGAACAGTTGAAGATATTCTAAAATATATACTGGTGTACTGCATTTTTCAGATTTGATTATGCTACATTCGCTTATAAGAAAAGCACAGTTTCAACGTTTATTTTACACTGAGCTGTTTATAGGCCGAATGAATCTAACATTTCCGTCTTACACTCATGTCTCCTATACATGTCACTATCTTAACTCCAGACAACTCCGCCTTATATACGATAATAGGGTAAATACGGTTGTTATGATCTGAAAACGCTAAAACATTTTCCCAATATAAAGTCAGAGTAATTGCCGTTTTGTTTCACACGAACCCAGCTAATCAAAGGTATTCATAGGAACACGGATTGTGCAGAAAATTCGCATTTCATGGCAAAACTGTGTTTAATTCTTTATCCTTTTTTTCTTAGCAGGAAATAATCTTGACTTATATTCAATTTTTTTTTAGATTTAGAATTCGCTTCAAATAAGAAACAGGTATCTGAAAATTTAATCACCATAAGAAAAAAGCTTGAAAAAAGTAGGACTTATTGAAATAAGTACGGTCAGTGTCAATGATAAGGTAAAAAAAAAGTAATTTCATTTAAAACGTGTAGATTTATCTAATATCTTAGATTGTAAAAGATATTGCCATAAAAAGAAGCTTCAGTATACAATTCCCATCTTATATTCACATTTCTTTCTCTTGATTTTTATGTATTTTATGAATTGAGATTTTGTGTCAAAAAATCATTCCATTTCGTGATTTATACTTAAGTTTATGTCGAGAGTCCTCAGCCAGGGAGAATATCTATTTCGGAATCTCCGTTCAAATCAGTTTTTTGGACGTTTTTTTAATAACCCCTAGGAACATCAATTAAATTATTTAGCAAGGCTGACGAAAGACGTGTTGTAGGTTCGATCTTCACAAAACACTTTTACGAGAGTCAGGGATCGCAAAGTAAAAAATATCTATTTATTTTATTACAATGAGAAATGGTCTCTCCAGATGTCGATGATGCATCAATGATTTTTGCATCAATCACCAAACGAGTCGTTTTCTTCAGTGTAGTTGTGCTGTTTTAGTGACAAAATAAGAATGGAAAGCTAAAACCACACCAAAGGACGAGAATGAATCGGACAGCCACATCTGGTAATATCCTGGCTATGGGAAAAAGCGTGTGACAAAGAAAAGTCAAGTGTGGACGAGGCAAAATTTTGTCTCAAAATCCGTGTATTGTATAGTTTTATCATAGCACAATATCATCACAGGGAAAAGTAAGGGATGTTCATATTTATCAGATGCTAGGAAAAGAATTAATTTAGTGGTCGAAAGAAATACTGATTTTCAACATGAATTGAGTGGAATTTACCTCTGTGTTGGTGAAAACTCTCAACGCTCACCAAATAGCAGGTGAATAGATAGATAGATATGTCTTCTGCCAAAGATAATAGTAGTTTGGTATCCAGAGTTGACCGAAACACCACTACTGGCTAGTAAAAAAATCTTGATAATAATCATACTGCTTTTCATACGAAGCATGTCCAGAAAGTAACCAGCCATTCAACATTAAGAAAAGATGTCCACCTTGGACGATTGTACCATAGTATCCATCCTGGTACTTCCTATGACACCTCACGCATAGCGTCTCTCTTTCATAGCGTCTCTCTCAGTTTTTAAAACAGTAAGAATTTTATCTTCTGTGAACCTCGCCTTGTAGCGTTCGTTCTAGTTTTTTCTTTGTTTTTCTTTAAGAACTAAAAGATCTAAATGACACAAGTCCTCCTCTAAAAAAAAAGAAAAAAAAAACAACACCTGCATGGAGTGTGGAGAATGCCTTGCTCGATCACTGTGAAGGCGACAGTCACACAGCACACAAACTAGCCTAATGGCGTTTCACTGCCAACTGATTAACCCCAGTGAAAAAGTGTTCACATATGCACAAATAAGGTCCCCACTGATTGCTTGCAAATTTACACCAAGGCCACGGTAAACAGTCTGAAAAACATTAAAAAATCACTAGTTACTTTCTGCACGCACACGCACACGCACACACACACACACACACACATATATATATATATGTTTGGTTTTTATGTAGAATTATGTATATATATATATATATATATATATATATATATATATATATATATATATATATATAATTATTACGTATAATTATGCGTTCTAAATATACCGACACAAATTCAGAGAAATGCATAAAGCTTTATGTTATGATTATGAATACGTATGAGATGGTGCAGCGTAATGTAAATACATACATTCATTCATACACATGGTACCTGTAAGCCTGGAAGAATCACCTTTGTTAAAAGTTCTTCGATATTCTGAAATAGTACGGCTTCTTTAACAACACATCGTGTCCAATTATAGTTTATTATAGTCGTCTCTCCACTTTCGGAAACTAATTCCAGCCGAAAATCAAAGCTAAAACTGCATTAGCAGGTTCAGAAAGTGTAATCTCATAGATTCCAAGACGTCATTTTAATTCATTCAAAAGATGTAAAGAGAAATTACAAATTAGAAATATCCCCGAAAAGTATCCATTAAATTTAATTATGTAAGAACAGTCGCATTGTAAATTAAAACTTTTTCCATCCATAAAAAAATTACTTTGCTACTGGAACAAGTTGAACATCACTTCATTCTTATTTATCGCAGCAATAAGAATTATATACTCTTTTCTGGTTTATACCACTCTTCACTCCTATAGTATCTTTTGAGGATTTTTCAATATAAACCGACCTGTAAAACTGTATTTATTTGGAAATCAGATAAAAAAATTTAAAATCCTATGTGAGAAAACAATTATGGTTCTAGTTCACTCATTTTTATGATCATATCCTTCCTTCTTGAACATTAATTTTTGTACTGAAAGAAACCTTTCAACCGATTTAGAATAGTACATCTCAATGATTTCGATTTATAAAATTAGACATTGATGAAAGGATTTGAAATAGTATCGGATCTCAGAACGAGGCAAAAAGTTAAAAAAAAACATTGAATTCAAAGAGACTATATTTTTCAGTTCATTTTTCAATATTTACAACTGCCATCAAAACTGTCAGCATAAGTTTCTTCCGTTTTCAAGTCCGTCAAACTAGCTATACATGCATGTATCTCGTATACAAGTCACACTTATAGCGATAGAGAGCAGATCATTTGGATATTTACTTCTTATTTAGTCTACAAAAAACGTATTTTTAGTCGAATGTAGTTTGTAATGTAACTATAAACCAAATTGGTTCTTAGTTTGTGCTCACTTGTTTATTGGAAAAATTATTTTAGTGATCACCTGCCAACAAATGTCGGGAAAAGTTATCAATTCATTGATTATACTTTCCCACAATATTTTAATGTTCCATCCCTAATCCAACGTACTTTCAAAAGACATTTTAGAATAAATAACAAAGTGGACCTGCTTAATAAAGGTTCATACGCGGATTCCTGTTTTTTCAATGCACTGATTTTCGAAAGTTGTAGATGGTGACCGTGTTTTTTTTTTTTAGCCAACGTCCAATTGTAATACAAGTACAAAGTCAGTCATGGTGATCTGAGAGATTGCGATAAAAAAACACCATAAATCAAAATGAAAGACATTCTAACAGAAAATTAGAACCAATAATTAGACACATGATCTGCGTAGTTTTGGTTGAAATGGTCAACCGTCGTTTGCAACGGAATCATCAATATGTAAGATGTTGTGAAAGGCCTTTGTTAATTAACACGAACATGAATATATGTTACGATGTTTGTCAGTCTATGTCGTGGAGTCTCTCTTCACACGTCCATTTAGTCTAGGATTCTACATAAACTGTTCAAAGAGGGAGATTTTTGAATTACTTCATACTGTGTTCACCTACACGGTCGTTCGGAAAAAAACAAACAAAAAAACACCAAGCAGAAACATCATAGCTTTTTATAGTTACCATGAATTATATATAAAAATAGACTGTAGTTTGGAGGAGAGAGAAAGGAGGAATGGTAATCTCCGACAAAAACAGCCCTTAAACGTGATGATATATCAGAATTGGGGACAATATTGAGAGTACACGTTGCAGGGCGAAGTATTGTCAGTCGATATTTTCGGCGAATTAGCTCGAGGAAGGTCCAGTAGGGAAGAGGAGTGGATTAAACTTTGGTATCGATGGTTTTGATCGTTGTAAGTGTTTGGTGCTTAGTTGCAGGTTGGTTTCGAATTATTTCAGTTCAGAAGTTTTGATGATGATGGCCTACTTAGAATCCAGCAGTCATCGAATCTACAAGTCTATCGCTTTGAATTTACTCTGTCATCCAGTTATTGATTTTTCAGAGTAACCAGACCAGATCGAAGATACTTCCCCTGACTTCATCCTCGGCCCTTGCAGATTGTGATTGTTGGTAAACATGTTGGTTGCGTAATATCGTACAATGTTATTAAATCATGTGTTTCACATTGTGTGATCCGATCCTTCTAACAAAACTGTTTGTGTCATTGATATTCTATCCGTAATTCGAACACTGCTCACCTTATCCAAACTTCCACATCGTTACACTAACGATTGAACTTAGATTATGACCTACATTGATCAGATTCGCATAACTTGCTAGTGGCGAGTAAAATTTGGACACATGGAATCCAATCACATTGATAGGAGAACCAGCAGCATTAGTCGGTTGAAACAGTGTAAATAAAGTTGATTCCAGTGCATAAAAGGGTTTTTAAAACCGTGACAGTTGATCAATAGAGACATAGCCTCTCATGGATTTATTGGTTAAAATTTAGTTTGAAATATTCACTGTATGAATTTAGTTCTGTATGATTACTATCCATCATCAAAATAAATGCATTGACAATGGAGAAGATTCTGCTGAAAGATAAATATTTCTTTAGGAAAAAATGTTCATTATTATGCTACACGATCAAATGTAGCTATGTAATTCTACCATTGTCATCCTAACCATTATTTTTTTTAGATAAGCAATACCTCCAGTGAATACAGAGTTGGACGAGAATGTATTTTAACTAGGGAGATAATATAAGGCAATTAACACTTTTCTCTGTTTATTTATTGTTCTGTCAATGCTTCTTGTAATAACGCATCCAGCTATGAAATCATAACTGTAATTTTTTCGTCAAGAACGGTGGAAAAACACCTTTCAACATGAAGTTTTGGAAATTTTTGTGTTCACAGATCATCGAAACATTGAATGAAACTGAATGAAACAAGAAATTTCGATTCTGAACATCTGTCAATGGTCTAATTTTCTGTAAGATTGTATGCTAGCGTCATGACAAATACGGCAAACATTCTTGCGACTGAGCTGTTACTCTCTACAAAACGTAGTGTATTGTAACACACTGTTTAATAACAATTATCGGAATAGTTCGTAAACTTACAGACTTTCATTAAGGTCCAGAAGAGGTTATGAAACATTGGTAGATCACGCTAAATGATGAAAACAATGAATCGTCCAAGTTCGGCTTTTCTGGAAAGGGCTCGGTGGCCTGGCATTCAATTTTGACTACATTTCTATATTAGTTTCTAAGACATTTTAGTGAAAGATTCGGATTAATAATGATTTATTTTGTAAAGAATGGATATGAACGATCACACCTGTTACTACCTTGCTGCATCTCATGTTCAAGAAAGGTTGTAATGACTATGACAGAATTCACGATCGTGGACGCTACTATAATATGGTACCAGAGATAAGCCAATTACACTGCAACCACAGATTTTGGGCAGTGGCAATATGGTCGAGATGCAGTTCAACTATTTGTACTGAACTTGGAAACGTGCACTCATGTAAATTCGAAAGCAGAGTCCCTCGACACATTGGTGAGTTTTATCGATCGTTCAGTCTACTAAAGTGAAATTGGAATTTTTCGCATCGTAAAGGAATTGTTATATCGAGCGTAAAATTTGGTCTCTCAGCGTAAGTCTAACTGCACTCAGATCCTACAAAGGGGACACGGGACAAGTTACAATTTAGCTTTAGGCTCTGAAAAATGTAACTTTAAGATTCACTTATTGCCTCTGTTAACACCTATGTGATTAGTTTTACGTTGAACCAATAAATTTACATTTTTGTCTCTCTGTCCGACGCATGGTCGTCGCTTGCAAGAAATGATGAATCGTGTGTTCAAACTGGAGCTGTACTCTGCAGTTTGTTGAGATCTCGCAAAATAATTCGAAAATATCGCAGATTATTGCTAGGGTCGTCAGTCCATTCCTCACCCATAAATGTTAAACTAACGTACCACACTACACAGCAGAGTGAAACGTTTCCGCATGGTTCCTCGACAAATTGATTAGCGTAAGAGCACGTGACAGTTACACAAGATAAATCATAGCAAGATATAGATGGAGAAAATAACATGACATAGAAGTGAGTTAGGTCATATCTATCTGAAAATATGTTTGATCAATGTTGACGAAGTAGACCAAATTTACGCCAGTTTGTTTAACGCCGATCAACACTGTTTTGTTTTTTTTCGTATATCAGGTAGTATTTCATGGATCATTATCAATTTTATATTTAAGATAACAAATGAAAATTATACTTTTTAGCAAAAACTTATATCATCATGTTTAAATTAAATATTCATTTTGCACTGATTTCGTCTCCGCCACCTCCTCTAAGAACGTACCCAATGTGGAACAGAGCAGCTTGTATATGTATATGTGGTGTATCTTAACATAATACATTGAGTACTCGAAATTGTTCCCAAAACTATCAACGTGGTTTTCTTCATGCTTAAAACTGATATGTCGGACCGGTTGGCGTATGTATAGAGGGCTAAAAATGTCACCAATTAGTCTCAATAACCCTTTTTTTCTTTTAAATTTTCCCCCAAATAATGTTTAGTGGACGATTCAATATACAAAGTAAATATATTCTTAAATGATTCTTTATTCCGTGTGCATCAGTATTCCCACTTATTTTTTTTTAAATCGAGAAATTTTTGTGATGTCTACCAAAGTTTAAGTGTTGGAAATAACCTCATAGATGATTCTTTTTGAAATTTTTTGATTGATCACCCTCAACATGGCATACTACCCGGAAACGTGGGTCACGTGATGATTTCTCATAAGTGACTAATCGAACATGTTTTTTGGGGAAAAAATATCAAAGAAATTAAATCCATTTCTTTGTTAACGAATTTGAAATCGAAAGAAGCAAAACTGAAGGCATGTCTTTTTCTCTCACGCCCCCTCCACTTTCGTGTCTCCAACTGCTGGTTCATTGTTCCTATCTGGAGTTAGTTTTGTGTTTGTTTACTCTAAGGATTATTTTGGATACTAAAAACTAAAGCACAGCCGGAAGACTTAAGCAGATTTGACAGACATTTCCTCTTTTCTTTTACATTCTTTTGTTCTCATCTTTCCAATTCAAACTCTTTGTCTTTTATTTTATCATTTTTATCTCTTTTTTAGTTCGAAGACTTAAATTGGATTAAAGTGTCATGGACATTTGCTTCAATTTCATTAACAAACAGATTTAAAATTAATATTTTGAAATTAAAAAGTTATAGTCAGTTCACTACTAGCATGGACTGCCCTATAGCTGATGTTGTTGCATTTTCCAAACCATTGCAAGGAGCCTGTGCCCGGTCCAAATTAACAGATAGAATGTTGATTTTCAAGACAGACTATAAGAAAGGCCATCATAAGGATGAGTGATGTAGTATGCTATTTATACAGCCAATGTATTCCATCTTCTTTTAGTATACTGAACCTGCAAAATGACAATACATAACAAGAGAGAGATAATTGCCGATGTATAGTGATCATCGCAGTGCCCAATTAAAAGAAAAGGATTTTGAAAACAAATTTCCAAGATAAGCACACAGTCCCCACACAAACACCTTGAATTATGAACAGATTGAATTATTCGGTTGAACTTGATTTCTGGAGAGAAAAAAAAAACAAAACAGATTATGAATATCAAGTGATTGGATTTGAGCAACAACTTGAATGTAAGTGAAACAAAACTATGATCATGGATGTTTATTCTCGTAGACTCCACCCTGGGGCAAAGGATCTCAACCCCTCCATTGCAGCTTTAGTTAGAAGTAGCTTTTGAGGGATCAGGTTACAAATCCAAACGACCAACCCCTTCGTTTGCCCGGTATTGTTACCAGCTCTGCCTGCTTAGCATTAATTCCTCCGTCGTATCCGAAGGACTCAAACTGCCCGTCTGTCTTTGAAAGGGACAGGTGCACACACACACCCTAAATGCAATAGTGAGAAGTGAACATGAACAATGATTGTTATGTTGGCCCCCCTCGAAATCATTGCATAAATATCAATTTGTTATTTCAAGATATTATTTTAAAAGACGAGAAAATTGTCTGTTTGTAAGAAGGATCTAATCAAAAGATTTCAACTGAAGACTGTAAATTTAAAATTATATCTACATTGTGTAATCAATACTGGATATTTCAGAACATCGGGAGGACATTTATCGGTGTGTTCATTCTTGGAAGTTTATTAACTGGAAAACTGAAAACAAATGATACTCATTTCAGGAGTACGTCTGGATAACAGAGAAATTGTAATCATTCCAAATAAACCAGGCCAAGAATTTAAGCTTGAGTCAGAAGTATATGGACGCGCATTCGATTTATGTAAATATGTTTACAAAAAAATTCTTCGAAAAAGAAAACACTAAATCATATTACATTCACCATCACAGTCAATAATTGAACATCCGTAGCGTCAAAATGTGTCCCGTGAAAAATTCCTTCTGTGGATAAATATTAGTACGTACCAAAATACTCTTGTTTGAATGAATCACGGGTGACTGGCAAAAATCTGCATGAAGGATAATTGAGCCACGAGAGAGACAGACACAGAGACAGAGAGAGCTACAGTATGCTTTCTGAATATTTTCAAAATGACATCTGATCATTATGTATTCTTTTGGCTGTACTAGGCCTTAGCTGAAACGATCCACGCCCGCCTCATCGTCTCCAAGAATTTGCTGAATTTTACGTATCCCTCCCTTGGATCTCTTTGACCTATAGTTTGTCGGACTCAAAACTGTTTTCTTTCTGCCTCTGAAGAGATGTGCTACTATAATGGCCTCCGCTTTGATTTATACCCTCTTTATCTCTCTTACTACTTTTCATTTCTTTGTTTATTTATTTCAACAGTTCTAATAATGCCAGTCTTTCTACTTCCGTACTCAAGACCATTGTTGTTGCATCTGGGCTGGGATGGAAAAGAAATCAGATCCGAATGACAGTTAACTATTGGCGGCAAATGATATTCGAGAAAGATAAAGTAAACACGTGCAAACGGTACTTTCTATTTCGTAGACTGAGTAAAATGATTGTTACTGTCGATCTAATGATATACTTCACCGACAGTCAACAACAACGATACGACCATTTATGTGAAATAAGAACAGTCATCATAAACATCCTGATGGATTGTGTTTTGCAACATCTCCTTGGAGAAGAAAATATTATTTTTCTTTACTTGTTAGACCCTACATATTTCATTTTGTTCATGAAGGTCAAATATGTTTCATTGTTTTGCAAAGAAGTGGCACTCTATAGCTCTTTTGTCTTTTTTCCCTTATTTTCAAAGTTTATTATATTTTGATTCCTCTTACTTGTAAAATCTTTCAAAGGTCAAGGTTTCAAAATGATTTTATCACTTCTGGTTATTTCAGTTCTTTTTCCTTACAATAATTTTTGTTTACCACGGATATGTAAACAATACCTGATGCGTTTTTAAAAAATGTTGTTTTTTTAGTTCGGTAAACCTTTTACTCTATATTATATGTTCTTAGTGTTGCAGAATAAATTATCCCTTTGGTATACTAGAATTTTTCTTTGTCATTTTTAGTCGGACACCGTCTCCTTTTTTCCGTTTGGTAAGTCCCTTACCTCATGATATTTTAAAGAATCATTATCATTCCGTCTTTTGTGAATGTTTCCTTTATCCTGACCGGTTCCAAATCAGGCTATTCCGATTTTTAAAAAATTCCTCCTTTTTAGATGACATGTTACTAATTTATCTTCCCATTATTGTTTCTATTGGACTAAATCCTGTCACCCAAAATGTCGTACACCGATATACTATCAGAACTTGGGAGGTACCTTATCTTAAAATTATCTTTACTATCTCGACAGCACATTTTTCTTTGCCATTAGCTTTGGGGTGGTGAGGAGTTGACATTGTATGAGCAAAATCACAGCAGAGCTTTATAATTGACCTCTAATGCCATTTATGACTTCTTTCCCTTCGATCAAGATGTCGTATAACTTTTTAATTACAAATCCATAAGTCATAGACTGCCATTTCTATGTAATTGGAAAATAATCAATGACACCGATATATTTGCATCTATCACGTTAAAGATTATCCCGCCTATGATTTACTACGGACCTTATGGAATCGGTGTAACTACGAGTTTCTCATCCATCTTTGTTGGCCTGAAAATATTGTAAAATATACACTTTCCTATATATTTTTCCAGTCCCAGAGATAATCAAAGCATTCATACTGGAGCTTTTTTTCTTCCTGTTATTTGTTTAACGTGGAATGACCTTTACAATGGATCTTCAATATTCCTAGTTTGAATATTTCCTGAATTTCAATTCCATTTAGGAAACAAACCCTTTTCGTCAACTGAAAATTTATTTTGACTTTGGGAATATGCCCCCAGGCGTTCCTTTAGATTTTTTTCTTTTGTCTATCCATTTAATGTAATATGCATTACTTCTTGAGATATCTTGTCTTAACTAGTCACTTTTTATCACTTTAAATCTCTTATCAGATGTTTGTCCGGTTTCCAACACGCAGTCTACAAATAAATCGACTTCCCTAATGGTTTAACTCTCAGGCTCTAGTATAGGACTTCTCGACAGTGTACAATTAATGCATTCTAGGGGAATGCACAACAAATGCTTAATATCTCTTAAGTCTGATTACGAGTCTTTGCTTGCTCAGTACTATGATATTAAAATCATGCGTTTAGCCAACCACCGACACAATAGGCTTCTGATCTGTCAGGATTTCCAAAGATCCGAGTCACACAACGTATCTATCAATTCTTTTATGCTTCCATATAACTGCTGAATATTTATTTTTAATTCAGGCAAATGCTACTGATCTCATTTCATCATCAAATCCTTGGAATAACATGGCTCCAAGACCGGATCCGCTAGCATCGAGGTTTGGCATCGTTTTTTTTTCCTATTGGCTGGTCCCACTACCAGGTATCATCCATTTTGCAATAATTCGAGCATTTGCTGAATAATTTCTGACATATCTAGTAATAATCTTTTAAGTAACTTATCATTCCAATGATTCGTCTTAATTCCGTTAGGTATGTAGGCGCAGATAATATCTGTACAACTTTTAATCTTTCCCGATCGGTTTGAACATCATCTCCAGCTAATCCATGTCTGAAGTATTCTTATTGAGTTTTTCTGGACTCGCATTCTTTTTTAATCAATTCGATACCTGATTTTTTCAGCATTCTCAAAGTAGTGGTCTCCTGTCGAGTGATTTTATGGTTTTCCAATGAATGAAAACATCATCAACTATTGTTTCAATTTCCAGAAGGTTTTTCTTTTGAGTAATTTGGGTGTTGATGATATACCACGTAATGAATGTTGTAAGAGGACAACTATCATCTTCTGATGGAACCTGAGGAAACCAACTAGTAGCATCTAGCTGAGACAAATATTTCACTCCATTTGATTTCGGCTAAATATCGTCTATATTAGCCAGCATGTAATGCTCACCTTTATTACAGGATCAATTTTCCTTCAAATCCATGCATGAACGAACTTTTCCATTTCTTTAGAGAGGTAAGAACAGAGCTCACCAATTTGTAGGCTTCATCAATTTTTCTTTGATTCTTCTTCAATCAACTCAGCCCAAACAGATCTTAACCTTCGGAAATATTCTGAATGATATCCTCCTTGCTCTCTCTTTTAGTGTTATTTTCACTGGATCCCCTCTGATGCATTTGATTCAATTTAAAACATTGTGGTACATGCCCAAATCTTTATGAGAGTCCCATGTGCTGCCTATATCTCTTGAAAATAGGTATTTTGGTCTATTACGTATATCTCTTGAGCGTAACATTTCTATTAGCTATTGTAGTAGGGGATCTTTCTTTGTGCCAAACAAATCTCGTCTTGTGGAATCCCTTTCACATGTTTCAATGAAGGTTTTTCTTGATGTTTCTCTAACTTTTGAGTGGTGAATCTGCCCCTATGATCATTTTGGATTTGACTGTCAACATGCGAATATTCAAATTCAGTTATCATGGGTCATTTATATACCATTATCATTTTCTTGTGTTTGTTCTTTTTTCCATTTCTACTGCTTTGATTTTATCATTTTTTGGCTTACAGATTATTGCATTAGTTTTTCGGTTTGCCGGGTAGTTTTCGAATACTTCTACATATCTGTACATCTGCTTTTCCCTATATTTTTGGAAATAATTTCCCTATTTGATGGTCGTTACTTCCACGTAGTTCTGACCTTATGAAATGTTTTTGCTTGTATCTTCTCCATCTGGGACTTCGTTTGCTAAATACTTTTCATCATCTCTATCTTTTTTTCTTGTTTGAAGCCGGGACGAACATAACATATATCTGCCAGTTCTTTATCCTGCAGAACAATTACTAAACAATCTGTATTATTTGGTAAATTTTCTTTGGGATATCACACTTTTCCACTTGATCATGCAACACGCATATGTTTACTTGGGAATCGAATCCTCAAATAGAACTTTGCACATGAATTGTGTTGGATTTTGGCATAAAGCATGAATTCAATTTTTCTTAGACGTTATCATATAAAGTACCATTTTCAGGTCTGCTCCCAATGCAATAAAAAGCATATGGACCAGTGCTCGGTCATTTTTTTGCATGGTTTCGATGTTTCTCGGAAACGTTGAAATCATGATGACCATCTTTAACAGTTTTCCATGTTCATAAAATCAAAATGCGCAAGTGAATTTATTTGAACATTCTCATCTTTCACGATAAGGTTTTTCTTTTTCGAATTCTTAGAAAAATGAATTTAAGCCAGTATCGGAAGACTTTTTTCGACATATAATCTCTGACTCAAAATTTTTGAAAGATTTCCCGTTAACACCATGTTTCATCAAGGCTAGGATGAGAAAAAATGTAGGGTGAAAGTGACGGTTAAGCATTGGCAGAAAATGAGAAGAGATAAAGTCGACACGTGCAATCAGTACAACATATATTTATTAAACTTTAGCCGAAGTAAACAACAACAACAACAATAACAACAATACGGGTGTTATTAACTGGAAAATATTGAAAACGGGGCAGACACATCTAGAAATATCTAGATTCTAGAGTTCTTAATAATAAATCCGTAAAAGTAAGTTCTAAAGATATTTTTTTTAAATCCCAAAATGAAATATTCGGTACTTCGAAAAGATATAGAGGAATACTGAAGCTAATTTCGAAGTCTGTCGACAAAATTGTGAGACAATCTGCGCCGGAACTCATGAATGCATGAATCTTCATGGAATCCTCTCCTATTTTTTATGGCTACGCTTGTTCGATTACATGCATTTTGTCATGAAATATTCAAATTACAAAAAATCATACACATCGACAAATGCTGGAAAGTCTGGTATGGATGACAAACTATAGAAAATAGTGACTTCCAAAGTTGATGAAAAGCAGTACTTAATTACTAACTTATAAAATGTATCATTTTGATGTTGAATTCCGAGTATATCTTCGGGGTGGATGCAAATAATGTGAAATAAGACCAAATGAGGATTCATAAATTGATACAAACAATTCATGAATGAAGTGAGCACCGTAATAAAGCGCATAACAATGATAAAAAGGCAAATTCCAATGCTACTGGGCTATGTTTTATGCGCGTAATATACAGTTAAAGTTACATCGAGTGTAAAGAAAGATGCGAATGAGAGAAAGGTACAAATGTTTGGAGTTTCTGAATTGAATATTCAAAAAAAGAGACTTAGTTTTGAAATTTGTTCTGAAGAAAGTAGATTAGACCGTCGTAGTACCAGATATTTCCCTGAAGCTACACTTCCCCTTTCCGTTACATTTTGCAACTTTAGCAGTAAAATAACTCCCTTTTCCAAACTCTTATAAAAGTATATAAGCCATCTTTGCAAGCAACTAACAACTTTCAACTTTTTTTCCGAATAATAATCTGAAACAAACTCTTGTACTTGCTTATATAAAAAAATAAGTTATGAATTATATTTTCCGAACCTAACTAACCAAAAATGAACTTCGTTAATAGCATGTTGTGTGTGTTGATTAAATAGAATTATTATCAAATATGAAGATACGATATTTTTTTTTAATTGCAACATAAATGGTGAAAGTCTATTGATGATAGAATATCTAATAATTGAAGAAGTCGATCAGTACATTTCTCATGTAAAACAAAGTTTGGCAGATCCCTGGTAGATTGAAGGTATGAGCAATACTTATTCCAAGTTTACTAGATTGATATCTCTCTCGGATTTTCCTGATTTATATAAAGTTGGACATTTTAGGTGCCCCTTCGGGGAGGTTCTTGGTACGGTCAAAAAGTCTCCAGGGCCGTCTGTGGAGCTTGCATCTTCCATCGGCTACTGACCACCTGCCCTACTCAAGCCATTCCAAACTGACCAATAGCCACGACTGATTATCTTCCTGTTCTCATTCTCACTCAAGCTAACAAGATGCCTACATATGTACCTCTCGCCTCGTGGAAGGGGTGTTGATATTCTTCCAATTTGGCCCTGTCAAACAATCAAACGATTATTGCACACAGGAAAACTCCCAAGCTAGAGGTGGTCAATTTGCATATTTCATGCAAAACAGACTCAACTACGCATTCTCAATTCTTGAGTAGAAACTTTCCCAGATACAAGCATCTGCCTCCCATCTAGGGAATCTATCGATTCCTGCTCCTTTTTGAATTTCCTCTCTATTCATCGTATATCGGCGAAATCCACGATACCCATTATTTTTCCCTTAAAGTGTAAAGGACGTAAACGTAACCTTCCTTACCCCACTGCAATAAGGTCATGGCTCTTAATGTCATCGAATATAATACATAATTAGGAAAAGTTCAGGGCCAGGTAACTGATACTGAAAATGCTACATTTATTCTTGTGACCAGATCTTTTTCATTTGCTTTTCATCATTTTTTATCGTTTTGCATAATGAATTCTATCTCTTATTTTTCTATATATATTTTGATTGTTTGTTTTGTATATAATTGATTGTTTGTTTTGTATTTAATGTGATTGTTCTGCATATAATTTGATTTCTTTTCTTTTGCATTTGCTGATGGAAACCAAGGTTGTGTGAACACTGGTTCATGCCAGTATTGTTAATACCATAGTTCCAACAAGGGCGGATAACTCTTCTGTACTCCTAATAAGCATGATTTCTTTATTAGTGCCAAATAGTGTGTTATTAATAACAAGGCACGCAAAGGTTGATGGAGGACGTGCTATTCAAATTCTTCAGGACCATTATATCGACAGCAACACGCCAAGAATTATTTGATTATACAGAGAGCCAACTTCTTTGAAAACAGTGCCAAGAGGAGCAACTACTAATTACGTTATATAGGCTGAGACTATAGCAACTGCTTTGAAAAATGCTGGGGAAATAATAGGCGATAGGTTATTGAATGCAATGGTTCTAAAACGACTACCAGGAGATTTCCAGGCAATATTTTTCATTACAATAAGCCTAAAGAACAATAATGCAAAAGTGTGAAACAACTACTACGCATAACAAACACTTGATCGAGGTTAAATACAATTCTAAAACTATAAATTGTTACAATTGCAGAAATTTGGTCCAAAAAAAGTTTGTAAGTAGAATTTTGAATGATTTAAAATCATATTGACGGCGCATTTTTCGTAACAAATAAGTACGTGCTACAAATTAGAATAAGAGAAAATTCCGGAAAAAAAATTTCTGACAAGATAAAATGTTTTTCCATCTATTCGGAATAAATACCACGAATTTTGCTGATAATTCTGAAATAAACTCTTGTGATATAGACGTCGGCTATGAGGCTTATATTATAATCGATAGATCTGAAGTTTGCAATATCGACGAGAATTTAACTCACTAAAACATTTCATTGAATTGATCGACGGTGATCGTCCTAACGATATAGTTTGTGCATAAGGTAATGTGGCAATTTTCTTGAATGATTCTGAAGGAATCAAATTGGGTTTTTTCTCAAAGATGCTTCGTGTGTTCCAACCTATAAGCAGCAAATATGTTTTGATTATCAAATGGAATAATAGATATTCTTGACTCTCTTGAAGCAGAAAAGAAAAAGAGAAAGGAATATTTTGTAGAGGAAGAAATGCTCCCTCAATTCTATAAAGACAGTTGACGAGAGCAAAGGATAAAATCCCCTTTATCATATGCAATGTTCATCTTAAAATTGTTAGTTCCTAAACTAAGTGATAGCAGCAGCATGGTGAGGCCTTTTTTACTGTCTTAAAATGAAATATATTCCCATCAAATCAAGGAAAAGCAGAAATAAAATGTGAATTTTTTCTCTCTGGAAAAATGTTCAAATTTTGAAACAAAGATCATCAATTGTTTTTTTCGTTTAGCTATCTTTTTGGAGGATATATTCTTCATAAATTGATGTGTGCATAGACAGCATGCGTTAATAATTGTGACTTGTTCAAATTGTTTGAGAGGTATGTAAGATAGTTCACCTCTCAATTTGAAATGAAAATTCAAGAGAAATTATCCCTGTTAAATAAGCATTGTGAAATAATAGAGGTCCAATGATTTTCGAGGGAAAAAATATTTAGTGATTCTAAAATTTGCTATATTTTGAGGATAAAGATACATATTTCTGAAGAGTTTCGGAAGGTCAATATGTATCAATAAATAATGCTCTCTGGAATAAAATTTAAAAATCATGGAATATCAAATCAGTCGTGAGAGGATTTTGGAATCGAAGTAAAGTTAAAATGCTTACAATTAAATGATAGTGAAATGTACTGCGTAATCGTTTTTGTTGAACATTGATTTCAACAGAAAAGAGTCAAATGAAATATTCAAGCTGATCTAATTCAATATTTGCTGATGAATTTACAACTAAAAGAATATGATTGGAATGGATAATCATCAGTAAGTATTGATTTGAGTAAGTCTTCTACTACCAAATCCACACTCGATAAATCTATTGTTAAAGAAAAATAACTTTAGTTTGAGAGGTAAGGTTTTACGCAAGGTTTTTTTTTCAGAACTAAATATCATTTTACAATAATCAATGGCTCATAATTTTGTTATATTTTTCGTATAAAAAAGTGTATCCTATTCCCAAAATGTTTATTTGATCGCAAGTTTACCTTGCTTGCTTATTTTGCATTGCTCAGCTTCCTTAGCAATTGTCTATGTCAATATTCGTGTATACATTGATTCATAATGATTGCCTCATGCAACTTATAAACATACATTTTTATTGTTTAATTTGCTTATGTTTTGATGTGTTTGTTTTGCATACGTTATTTTTTCACATTAATTCTGAATTGTTTGGTAATTTGGAAAACAATTTGCTGGGAAACTTTTTTTCAGGCTCTTTTTTGTCTCATATTTTTCGAGATGGGTCGCTAATAACATTCAATCATTTTTGTTTACTGTCTGAATCATTCTTGAGAAAACAATTCAGTTCTAGAAAAAAAAGGCCTGTGAAAGATTATTGGATAGTTATGCTCACAAATTCATATTTTGAGAGTTTTCAATACACAATCTTAATCTGAGTTTTAACAACAGATTCTCTATGCCTATCAGATAGCCTTTTTCGGGGACTATCATGGCACTTTTGATCATATTGAAGGTTTCAAGTCTACTCGTTGCAGTTATCTGTGGTATTGAGAGAGATCGTACATGCACAAACCAAGCAATGCAGTTATCAGATCAGAGCCAAATTTGGGGGGGGGGCTATCTCCAATGGGCGTTGTCTCTGTACCACTGGAACTAATCAGGACGACGGTGATCTACAGCATAAAAGGATCAACGTTTCACTTTGAGCCAAATATGTGCCCTGCACTATTGTTGCTGACAGAGCTTGGTATCATTGGGGTCGTATTGAATGGATACTTTATCCAGTTGAGATTTGTTTTATGCATCATACAAGGAAGGATAATTGCAACAAGCCCTAGTGTTGGTGGATATGAATGTTTATTTTCATTTCTTAATGAGTGAAAAACTTTATTCATTCCATCTATGTAGAGATAGACATCGCCCTGGAAATCTATTTCGATTCAATTTTTGTCATAAACTATGGCCTTCCCTATCACTGCGATTGAAATGTTCCAACTGCCATCAGTGATCTACTTCTCACCCTACTTCTCTTCGCCAATTTTGCCTACAATATTGATGTTGGCACCTGGACAGCAGCAACTCTGGACCTTTAATTCTTCGTGTCTCAGAGCCAATCAAATTGTCCGGCGATATCTCTTTTGTTCTTCAAAAATCCTTTGGCAACAAAAAATTCAAATTTTTTTTAACGGCTCAGCCGATCACAGACAAGATATTTCGAAAACCTTGTGGGATGAATAGGCTACCAGAAATTGTCAGGTACACATTAATTCCTTTCCAACAGATATTTTAAAAAGGGAACAAAAAAAACTGTCAATACTTTTTATCTTGAAACGAACCCATCTAAAATTCAACATTCCTTTCTTTCGTTTTTCAGAGAAATGCAATTACTTCAAAATTCAAAGGCATTTTATTATTCAATAACGTAACAAAAAGAATAAATCCATCCCAATAAAAAAAAAAAAAACAAAGGCACGAATCAACCAATACCGTCAACTGATGTCTTCAAACTTTTCCAGTTTCTGGCTTTTCCAGACGCATGAACTCCACTCTAATAAATGTCTTCACAGATAAGGCATAGTATCCTCACAACAGAATACCTGGGAATTTTTCATCGACTATTGTTGATTACTTAAATTCCATTGCAAACCCGTACCATATCCCACACAGCAATGTAGTGCGATAATTATGCTAGGGTGACTTCATTCATTCCAAGCATTTTATACTCGATTCAAAATCGGCACATTTATTGATCAATATTACCACAAAATATTCAAAATTTTTCAAAACATCAGAATCAACGAAATTTCAATGCTGAGACAAGACTTGCATCGCTAAATTGGATCAGACAAACTTTACATTGACTTTGAATTTCTGAAACAGTAATTACGATGATTAAAAACACTGGCACTTTGACCCTTTGTATATTGTTCACCAATCCATTATTTATCATTTCTTCTCCTCACTCACCACGAATGCTTTTACGGATATTTGAAGAAAGTAAAACATAATATCTCCGCTTTGAAAACATCTTGCAATTATCTCACACAACATCAGTCAAAATCATCTTTTCAATTTAATCAGTAAGCAAAATTGCTGTCACTTTAAATATGCTGGGAAATATGCTCCCACACTAAAAAAAGGAGAATCAATTGATCAATTGGCTTTTTTCTACGGTGTTTGAACTCATGAGTAAAACATAAACACAATTTGAAGGCTCTGTAGTCTTTCTCTCTCGGGATTCCGTCCAAATATAATTTTGCAAAGTGCATGTCTCCGTAGCTAGACTCGTAATCGACGTTTTTAATCAAAATCAATCAACTATCAACTCTTAAAAACTAGTAAAAGGTGTTCAAGAATCACAATCAAAACTTAATTATCCAGAAAATGAACAAAAATGCTAATATTTGAACATTTCAGGTATATTTTTCTGGAAAATGAGGTAAAAATTCACTTCTGAATGGGGAAAGCGATACAATTTTTTTTTTTTTTTCAGATTGTAAGGATAAAATTAATGAACTTGAATGACATGGAAATACAGAAAAAAAAGGGAGTTCTGTTTTGAAATCCTTTGTAAATGTTTCCTCCTGTAATCCTTAGTCTTTCTTCACTCGTTCGTTTCTAACGGAATGTTCGTAATTACATCTTCTCTTTTAAAAACAATGCATTAAGAAAATGTCCGTCTTTCTGGTTTTTTTTTTGTTTTTAATTATGTAACTTCATTTCTTTCCTCAGTCGTATTTTGTTTCGTCCATGTGTTAAAACTTGTTATCTTTTGGTTTCAAGCAAAGATGCTTGACTTTCAACCTTTTCAGATTGTCAATAAGTTGCCTTGAACTTTTTGCCCCTGATTTTGTGATTTATTTGTGTGTGTTATCTCAAGTTCATGATATTAAATCACTGATTTAAAACTTGACTCCGTCATCATATTAGTTGCATAGTTGCTGTTGCACACATTTGAATATATACATCTTCCAAGGAAGTCACTGCAACACCACAAATGGAACAAATTCGACCATGTATCGTCGAACAAGGCTGAGAACTGGAATAGGGTTAGAATATATACCTTGATTCTTTTTTTATTCCAATTTAGGTTTTTCTTCTGTGGTTATGATATGCTGCATACATCATACAATGGAGAAAAATTTCAACATATTATCGTTTCCTTTAAAATTAATGTTTATTTTGATTTTTTCTTGAATGAAAAAAAAATGAATCTGGTGTACTATTCGTCCATGTCGAGACGGATACTGTGCTGGAAATACGGGGATAAATTTCAGTCCAGTTTTTGTAATAAACTGAGAATCTTTCAAGTTTTGCAATTGAAATCAATGACATATTTCTCAATCTTTCTTCTCACTCACTCCTCACTTCGAACAAAAGGGTGTGAGCTTGCATGATATATCTAGAATTAAAATGGATTCTACACAATCTTCAGTCATATTCCATGGATCAACAATCTAAATCTGAATTAGAACAAAATATTACTCGCCTATTACTCTTCGATGAAGAACATTAGGAGGCCATTGATACACTGAGTGGCATTGTTGAGCCAAACTTACATGACAAAGAATTTCTCTTTTGTCAAATGACTCAGTGTGGGAAGAGTTTCCTAAATTTGTTCTAGCGATGTAATAGGTGTAAGTATTTTTAACTAACAAATCTGTTAACGGCGTGGAAACAATTCATTTCAACCTGCTTTCAACCATTCATAAAATTGCTTGAATATATATATATATATATATATATATATATATATATATATATATATATATATATATATATATACACACACACACACACACATACCGATGTCAACTCCTGTAAAGTATACCGCTAATAAGGTCACTTTGTATTTTTTAAGAGATTTTATGAATGTTCACGAAAAATATCAACAGGAATACAGTTTATGATATCTAGTTTGGTATCAATGAATTCAACTTCCAGAGGTTACAATGTGTACTGCTGCAACACTCAACTTCAGAGGGGGGGGCAGTCCGTAGCATTTAGAAATGTGTGATGCCAAATAAGCGATCTTTGTAAATCGTACTGAACATAAGTGTCATAATCTCACCGAATAACACTCCTTGACTTGCGTCTTGAATGAATTAATCCTGTTTGAATAATACATTTCCTCAAGCACAGAAAAAACTAGGATGTCGGTATTCTGAGTTGGTGAGATTTAACTCTGAGAACAGCATACGTCGATCAGCAAAAGAAGTGATTCTCTTTCTTCCAAATAACTGTAATACTGTATCACTAATGATATTTTAAACTATTATTGGTATCAGTAATTTTTTGCTGCAGATGTGTCATTTACTCTCCTTTCCAAAGAGGAAAGTATTTTTTGCTGACTGCCAAGTACACATTCCATACGCAAATCTTGATTTAAGTAGCGATTGATGGGATCCAAAAGGTGGTGCCATTGCGTGATTTCGGGACGTATCAGGAAAGAGGTCATCAAATGGGGCCCATATAGTTTGAATAAGGTCAAAAGAGTTTGCCATGTAACGCAAGAGATATTATCTTGGCTCTGCATTATAACTCAACCACCACCTACAATGGAAGGTGCAATCGGTCCACAAAACGCACTGGGGAAATTTGAAAAGTGTCGAATACAGACACGGAATGGAAAAGCCGACTCTTTTGCATGCAAAATAATTCACAGCTTTCTGACAACATAGAGTAGAAATATGAGAACGTGGCATATGAAATAGGAAAGATAAGAATGATCACTGATTATCTGATAGTCCAAAAGCCCAAGGAAATATTAGACAGTAGAAGTGGTTCTGAATCAGTATCTCTGATGAACAAGTTATGACAACAGAGGAATTTGATTAATATATACGAACAATATCAGCTTCTACTTTATTCTTGCTGACTGAGTGCATCGATGCAATCCTCTAGAATGCCCATCGTGATACTAATCCACTTGCCACAAACATTATGATGACTCTGCGAATGTGATTGATAGTGCCAGACTGTAGAATTATACAACTGTTCAATATTCAAATCGTGAAGTCCGTTTACAAAAAAATGTAATCCATGTTTTATTTTGGATATATCTTCACGATTGTGCAACACTTTAAAGACCAGCCAGTGTTGTTGAATCTTGCAGCTAAATGCAGCGCTTTATCACACTTCGAAACATGAAATACAATGTAATTGTTGAAAATGTTTTAAAGTCAAGGACACCCAGCCTGGGTGGACCATGACAGGATGAAAACTGTTCTCCTTACAACCATCAGTTGGTACTCTATCTCTTAGTCTGTTTATAATATGTATCTCTCTCTCTTTATGTCTCTTTCTCTCTCTCTCTCTCTCTCTCTGTCCTTCTCACTCTCTCTCAAAATTCATAGCAATTCCCCAATCTCTCTCTGAATATGAAATGTGTCAATTCGAACACACACATGCTCGCATATACATCTGAGTTGCTTATAACACACGTGTACGCATAAGTTCCCCAAAGCTTTCCAGACTATTATCCCACCTTTCAATTCTAATTGACACACAACTGATATCGGTCAGCAGGCAAAATATCATTTCACCAAAGGTCGACGGATTGATTTTCATTTCTCCGAAGCCTGGGAAACACACACATGTATCAAACGTTAAGCAGGTGCCTAGTGTTTCGATGATCGAGATTTACTTTAAACCACTTGCTGTGTGATTTCCATGCACCTAATTTGTACCACATAGCGGTGTTAAGTGACTTCCCATTTATTACTTGCTGTGCCACATCTACATCACGAAGTTTTGTCTCCTTTACTCGGCTAAAATAGATTCAAAATAGACCAATTGATGTAACAGATTCAAGATGGGAGAGGTGCACATGTTTCTTTGCAATAACAATTATTGTATCTTCATATAATTCAGGGTTCTGAAACGTTAGTTTTAATCTCTCTGCAAAACGTAACATACATTAAACCCCGAGTAATTCCTTGATATAGTGATATAAGAAGGTAACTTGAGTAGAGTATTTCAATCCAAAAGGAAAAATCGTTCAATAAAAAAAATTATCATAAACAACTTAGACTTATCCTCTAACTTCAAGAGATCTCGGGAAATAGAACTTCCTAACGTTCGTAAAATTAAATAAAATGTCAAGTTGTCGTGATGTCTAAATTTTAGAAAAAAAATCGAACAAAAATCCAGGTAAAAGGGCGTCTGCTCTAAGAATGTAACTCGTCAGAGAGCTTGCACTCTTTGAACTATGGACAAATCTAGAAGAAACTGAACTTCACATATTTATCGTCTGCTTCAATAGTTTGATGCATAACCTTTTCTGATTGTCAGTTGTTAATCTTGAGAAAATCAATTATTCCTTCTCCTGATAACGTGGAACGTCTACGTTAATAACCTTCAATTTGATAACGTTATCTCAAAAAACACATTCTTGCTAAATGATTTCATAACACGCCAGCATTCAATATTTCTGATGCTTTAATAGTTCATTTTTTCTAATAACTGTTGTGTGCATCACATGGTTATCGTATCTTTTGTGCGAATTTGATCAAAAGTAGAGTCACTCCTCATCGTGTCAACTCTTGTTCTCTGAAGGCCTGGGAACCGACAACTTTACTGCGTATAACGTTTTTGGTTGAGATATTTTTTCTCTTTTTTAAATAGGAATATAGTGCCAGTGTACCGTTAAAAGTATTAAAATCAATCTTTTGATTATGCTTCCTTTTCTCCATTAGTAGCAACAATCCTTGAACCCTAACATCTCAAACTAACAAGATCATTCTAATGATATCTTTGTTGATCGCTGCTAATGAAATGATTTTTCATTTTTTACATCCAAAAGAGGCAAATAACAAAAAGTTAGCGTATAGAAACACCGTTGATTTATTATCAAATTGAGGGAGAATTGAATCAAAACATCATAATTCTTCAAATGAAACAATTCTTTCCAACAATTTTAGAAGATTTTCTTTTTTATTACCAGGGGATATGTCAGAGACATCATAGAATCCATTAAAAAACTTAAATGGTGGTGGGCTGGCCATGTTGCAAGAATTGCTGACAACCAATGGACATCGTGACTCACGACATGGGTCCCCCCAAGATCACATGCGCAACCGACGCTTGCTGAAAATTAGAAGGAAGGATGAACTAGACAAATTTTTAAGAGTACTGGCTCCGCGACGCCCATGATAGAGAAGTCTGGCAAATCCTTGGGAGTGTCTATGTCCAATGACAGACCTTGAAAGCTTGATGATGATGAATGACTGTATTTTCGCTGACATCCTTTCTGGAGAATTATTATCCACATTCATGATTTGCTTTCCAAAATTATTCTGGCAGAACATAACATCGTCATAATTTAGAAAAGGTAACATTGGCCTCCTACATGTATCATTTTAAAAGGGTGATTTTATGAATAGTTAAAGCACGCAAAAGAAAAAAATGTCAACGTGAATAAAGAACAGGCTGTAGTTTCAGTCTATAGATTCAATTTTTCAATTTTTTTTAATTGTTGATTTTTATCATTGGAAAGTCAAACCTGCTGGTAGTCCACAGCTTATGCTGTTATATTGACATGTTTGAATTACACCCCTTCCTTATTTAAATAATCATCATACCGCTTTTTTTAATGAGTTAACTACAGAACCAAATCAGTACTACCATTCAAAAAGTGTTTACACTGTTGATCGTTGGGTATAGACCTTCCAGAACAATCCATTATGGTTTTCGAAGAGCCAGTACTTTCTGAACTTGTATAGATCGTCACATCATTATATATTTTGTTGGACACGGTTTTGCATGTGATCTTTGGGTATCCTTATTATGAATAGTGATACCTGGTAGTTGTCTGATATTGTATAGTTAGTCATACCAGCATATATTTCATCGGCCACGCTTCCAGACAGTAATGTGAATATTGATGTCCAGCGGTTGTCTGATATTCTTGCCACACGACCAGCTTAATGCCAATTGAGTTCACTAATGAATTTTGACTCCTGATCTTCTTTATACTCGTCTGATTTGTGATGTTGAGCATGATCCCGTCTTCTGCACGCTGCAAGGTTCTTAGTTTGAGGGTTATTCTTTTGGTTAGGTCCAATGTTCCAGCTCTATAGGTGACTATCAAGAGAATGCTTTCGAAGGTCGGGTTTGCTCAATCGAATGTTTGCCATTCTAAAATGACTATTCGCCCAATTTCTTCTTTCGAGGATTTCACGGGGATTCGTTGTCCCAAGTAAATGTAGTCGTCCACTGTCTTGCTTTTGTGTTTAACTTGTTTATTGTAGATGCATGTTGTTTTGGTGAAATTCATGTAAAGATCAACTTGTTCGTTTTCTTCATAACTGATCCACAATCGGTACATAGTAACATTTATCTTTGAACCTAAGTGTTGAAGTATTACAAAGCGCATTTCCAAAAACTGAATGCATCAACTCAAATTAATGCCATTATATTTGGTTTGTGTCGATTTCTTTTTAAGAAAATCGACTTAAATCCTTCAAATCAGCATTCAAAAGATATAGGATGCCAAAAATGAGGCTAACGTATAATTTCCCAAAGGATGATTTGATTAATGTGGGTGAAGAGTCCAAGAACCCATCAAAGTCAATTTTGCGTCAGGAAAAACTACTTTATGAAGTTCTGCTTTGATATGCAGCAACAGTTGATGATAAAGAAGGCAAACTAAATGTGTAGTGATTAGTGACACTAAATAAGTGATCACTTTACATTGTGAAAGTGTAAACAGCACACAACTCTTGTTGCATAACACAATTTGACTGGAATCTGGAAAAAGTAAGTAGTTGGTATGAGGGAAGGGGAACATTTGACTTCCAAGATGAGGAAGTGTTCATGTTACAGTAAAATATTTGATTTATATGCTTACTAATCAAATATGGTGTACAGTAGCTACATTTCTTACTAAAAAAGTTATGAATCTTATGAATATATCAGATATTAATGCCGTATCCTGCATATTCCTGCTTCAAATCACCCCAAACAGATCAAATGCAGGATTTAAAGGTAAGCAGAAAGAATATCAATCTTTGAATCTTGCATTCCGGAAAAACAATTCAGACCTGCAATGCACACACCTTTCGCTGGAACTCCTCAAATGATTCCCCCTGAAATCCGAATTTTTTACAAGGCGAAATATAAAGTATTTTTAAGGCAAAAATTCTCAGAAGCTAGATGATGGGATAGTGGAATGATGCTGATGTTCATCATTTAAATCGAATTTCATTCCTGATCGTTTATCTATTCTGCTTGACTCTCGATATGAATGCCTGTGTGTTTGATATGTAGGTCTACATTAGTGACATTTTTGTGTTTAGTCGGAGTGTAACGGTTACCAAGCTAGTCTTATACACAATTTAAGCGGTAGGGTGATAACTCGGTGCCCTATCCACTAGTTTTAATTTCGAATTAACCGTATGACAGCTTGCCACAAATGAATGATAAATGAGCCAACAATGTGTACCGATGAGAGTTATGCTCAACATCACTTGACAGCAAAATATATCAAACGAAAAGCAGAAGTTCGAGATTCAGGCAATTGGATGTGCAGCTTCCTGTTCCTTTTGTTGTGAGCATGTCGATTTGGTTGATCCATTTCCTGGTCTTTGGAAGGTGTATAATCCGTAAAAAAGACGGACACATTTTCCCAGGCCAACATCAACTGCAAGAAAAAAACAATGTTCACAGCACTTTTCAAAGTTCTAGAAAAACAATGATCTCCTTTTCCACGTGGGTTGTTTCATAAAGGAAATCATGTCAAACGCTAATAACTTTTCGCAGATTTAGAGAGAATACTGACCGTTGATTCTACATGACTTTGTTCATCAAATAAATAATTTAGAACGCAGATGACTCTGCTCAAAGTTATAGAGAACTATGACCACTCTTTCTACAAGGGTTAATCTATCAAAGGAGAAATGCTCTTGCTTACCTCTCTTGCTACACACAGGGTCTCGCAAATCAGGCGTAGGTCTTCACTTATCATCGATCTTTTCATGTACGTCTTCGGCTGTTCCTCGTCCAAACGCTTCATTGTATATTTAATTAAAATTTTGGATTATGAATTCGTATATCTACAATCGTCCGTCAGCCTATAATGCCTAAAGATATTGCAGCCTCGTCTGATTTATGTCACTTAGTTCTTCATTAATATCGACGTGTGATCGACATTTTAATCAATACGATAGGCCGGCTTTTCACAGAAAGGATTCTGCTTACAAGACGTTCAATGGAAGCCATGAAGATTTGCCACGAGGGAAGCAAATTGCCAAATGATTCAGCTGGATCTATATTAGCGATCATATTCAGCTGGTCTATATATTTAGTCTCTCGTCATAATTATGCCGCAAGCCGGTTAAAATGCAGCTGTTGTTAATATGCAACTTATAGGTAATTAACTCGGGTGGTGTATTTGATTACTTATAGGCAATTAACCCAGGTGCTGTATTTGATTGCGTATATGCATGTTAAAACCTTTCTGCTAGCTTATCTACGAATTATATAATATGATACCCGATTTCTGTATGTTTGCTCGTTCTGGGCTTTTATGTTTGTTACCGTTAATCAGCAAAAGCTACACACCATGTTAGCACAATTTTGTTGAAATTTTCTAACTTGGAGAATAAAGCGATATCAGTCAAATAAAAGCAAATTAATCACAAGTGTGCAGTGTGTGCATCTGCACACATCATCTTATGATGATTGGATATTGCAAGTCGAGTAACTCCGACTATATTCAATTAAATGCTACATTATTTTAGTTGGAAAAAATTGCAAATATTGAAAGTATTAATTCAATCAACACGAAGTCGACTTCATCAAGCTTAATGATAACTATGCGTGCTATTTAAGTGAGTAAGTAGAAGGATATGGTAAGCTCTTTGGTCAGCGTGTAATATATAATCAAATAATTAAACAATAAATATAATTAAAACATTATGCAAAGTTCTCAGCCGACTTTTGTCCTCATCCTGGTTATTTTTTCTGACACAACTTTCCAGCTGTTGTACTATTCGACCGTCCTTAATGATGGATATATGTATTTTCTATCATTGGATATTTTTTCACATGTCATAACTGTTAATTGAAAAAAAAACGAACACATCTGATAATAGACGATGGAATATTAACGTTTCTATGCGATAGTCAGGAAGGTTGTTTATTTATTCTCGATGATGGAAAAATTCACTGATTCATCACTTGTAATCGGCCGTAGGATACAACAGCCAAAACGTCGTCTTCAAAAGATAAACCAGGATGAGGACAAATGTCCTTTGAAAACTTTACATAATTATATTCCCTCATCTAAAAAAATTCAGTCATGATTGAAACACTAATCACTTGGGTTACAATGAATAGTTACACTTCAATATATCATGCAACACATGTCTCGGAGAAATTCTGAAACACAAATCGAATCAATCGTACTTGGTGGAAAGTTTTAAAATATTTTAAACTGAGCAGTGAGTCTCCACTATGGAATTGAAATCGGTAGATGTTACTGAAAGCGCTATATCTGAAAGTATTTATTAACATTAAGCCCCAAAACTTGTACGCAAAGAGAAAAGATTACTAAACATTTCGAAGAATTTCCCTCGTCCGTCATTTTTGATAAAAGACGTATCAAAGATTCAAACATATAGATAGAAAGAAATTATGGAGCACAACAAGATCTATCATCAAGCCATATTAGTGAAGAGGGACCAAATAACCTTAGAAAATTGTATGTGAAGATCATTCCTGGGTATCATATCATCCTATGTATGGATGATATATGTAAGTGTGTGTGAACGAATGTCTGAGTAACAAATACTTATGTATATATGTGTGTATGATAGTGTAAATAGAAAACCGTACATTTACTTGAAATTTGGCACGTGTGCGTGTTATATTTTTCTAATTTTCCAAAACATCAATTTCAAAAATAATTAGATTTAAAATGCGGTAAAAAGTCTTTTATAATTGCGAGCCTAATTTCATCATAATTTACAAGGTCTCATTTCTGTCAACATCTTTTATAATTAAGGAAAGTTATGTAAACGGTGAGATTTGTCAGTTTCAGAAGAAATATTTACGTGCATTTAGGATCTAAATCGAAAGGTGTTTGTCACATATTAGATGCGTGAAGGGCACAAAACCAGTAAGATTGGTATTTCCCTGATGCATCGGACAGAAAAACACATGCCTGAAGCATCTTTGGCAGCATTTGCAAAATATTAGCATCTCTTGGCAAATGATTGTGTGTGTGTGTGTGTGTGTGTGTGTGTGTGTGTGTGTGTGTGTGTGTGTGTGTGTGTGTGTGTGTGTGTGTGTGTGTGTGTGTGTGCATGTTTATGGATGGAAAATTTCCATACCTAATTTGAGTTGTTGTGTATGGTTTATATGGGTGGCATGTGCCTATCAATGTCTGTCCGTCTGTCCGTTTGTCTCTCTCACTTTCTCTCTCTCTCCTTCAAGATATATATATATATATATATATATATATATATATAGATGTGTGTATATATATATATATATATATATATAAATATATATATATATATATATATATATATATATATATCTGTAATATATATATATATATATATATATATATATATATATATATATATATATATATATATATACATACTACCTAGCACAGCTCCAGTTGAAAGGTAATCTACATAATTGATTGATAAATGTATGTATTTTCAATTTGAGTTTGCGAATGCATAATTCTATGCGTTGATCCCCAGTAGGGCTAAACACGTTTCATCGATGAGAATTTTTGATACACACACACACACACACACACACACACACACACACACACACACACACACACACACATATATATATATATATATATATATATATATATATATATATGTATATATATATATATATATATATATACGTTTGTGTATGTGTGTTCCTAATTTCATATATTTGTGCATTTTTTCTCTCATCTCTTCATGTATGTGAGTTTGCATGCGTGTACCTGGTGAATCAGTGGTTAATTTCACAACCCAAAATGAGATCGCTGACAACGGCTGGAGGCCCTTTCTTTTCCTCATTAATGAATTTCTTCTCCTGTGTTTATCAGGTGAAAAAATCAGCTCTGTTTATGGAATATCTAAAAGTTGCAAAAAGACAAGAAAATATCATTAAAAAAAGTCTATCGCAGAATAAAAGATACTTATCAGTGGATTACAAATATCGACAACCATTTTCTAATGACTTTCATTTCGTTTTCTCTCATTTTGCTTTGTTTTCCATCCAGGTGCCTGCAGGAAGCACTTCTATTCACATGAAAACGTCTCCCCTCTCATTGTTTCCCGTGCAGGAAGAAGCCTACATTTTTAATTAAACATTTGAATTATTTCTGCGAATCTCCAATAGTTTTCCGTTTTCCATTATCGCTTAATCATCCCTAACTCTGCGTTTAATTTAGTCTTTCTGATAACTCTGCGTAAAAATCGATGGCCACTCTTTATTTTGATTATTTGTCTTCTCGTCGTACAAGAGAAATAATTAAAAATTTCCAAACGATAATTCTTTTCCAGCAAGATAATAGCAACGACATTGTTTTTCAGCTCTACATTTTTCATTCAATTATTTACTTCGATACATCGAGAAGAATTTCAAATTTATCATTTTCCGAAGTCAAGAACATAAAATTGCCCTGAATGTAGGTGAAAATATTCCGTACTCATAAATCTATAAAATAAACTTTGATATGTTTTTCTGAGAACCCATGACAAGTCTACATTTGACTAATCTAGAGTTCTACGGTTACCAAGCACTAACACCTTATGTTCCGTTGAATTTTGATGAAATGATGAAACTATGTCCATAGATCAAATCAAATACTGCATCAGTAAAAACAATGTACATTTTCGTGAGCCGATATTACTTATGCAATTGATATGCTCTGAACAAGTGGTTTTATTAATTGTTTTTTACCCTATGATGTAAAACTTAGAAAAAAACTACAGTTCATAATAACTCAGTTTTTGTCAATGAACACAGTGACACAACGCTATCTTTGCAGTGGTATTTTTTTTGCTTCGTTTTTTTTTAATTTTTATTTTCGATAATTTGCATCGATAATACAGCTATATATTTTTCAGGTGGCCTGGTTCAGTTTGGAAGAAAAAAATCTTTCAATTGTATCCCTTCAGGATCGGGGATGTTGGCTCGATGTTTATTTCTCGTCTGCAGAGAATAGATTTTTTTGCTCCTGAGTACGTCGTATGAACAGGCTTTTCTGGTCATTTCACTTGATTTTCCACATGGACGAAAATAATTGTCACACGGTGTATTTTCATCAAAGCTCATTTCCAAACAAAATAAGATTTGTATTTGCACAGTTTGATCCACATTCGTAAAAATACGTGAATTGCAATGTTTATCCATAGGCAAATACATGAGTTTAACACGTTTAAATGAGCGGTAATTTACACTCTGATCATCAGCAGAGGTGTCGAATACTGACTTTTTGATCTCGGGAAGTGTGCTGTGCTGAGAAAGTATACTGTTATTGTAGGCAGAGGGCTGAGGGCTGAGGAGCAAAACTTCCGTTTCAGAAAAAAATGAAAAAACCGGCAAAAGTGCCAATCAATACTCGAATATAACCTGCATTTCCAACACTTAGTATGCTTGTATTCAAATGATTCAATATGTCAATAATGGTCTTTATTATTGTTCAAATAGATGCATCGGGTTTAATATTCCATATTTTCCTTCATGATGTTTTCAATAGTTTTATTTAACTAATATTCACCCAACAGTCCCATTTTTGACTTATGATTTCCCAAGTAATTGTGAGACTTGTCGATCACAGCGTCTTATGATATTGGGAATAGTGCATATACTAAATTGCAGTTGATATTTTCCTTATTTTTAATCAATTGAAGAGCAACATTACCCAAAGACAAGGATCGAGCATTGCATATACGATTGACTATTTTGTAATATAACACAGCTTATCTTTACAAAGTTACATTTAACGTTCAGGATATAAAACGATGACATTTACGCAAGCAACCAACTATATTCTCAAGAATTGAGAACGTAAATGCCAAAGAAAATGACGTCTTTCGAACTATATACCGTAAACTCTTTCAGCAAGATAGTTCTGTAAAAGGGTCAGGTCATTTTTCTGTACATAAATAACATTTGGTGCCCTTAATAAATACACATGGCAATACAGAAATCTGACCTTTAGTCGAACTCTCCCAGTACTTGACAAAGCACATAGCCCTTACAATCGCCGGTTTATTAATAAAAGAAACAGTGGTGTGCTCCATGAATACGAATTTTGCCGAAAAATCTATTGTAGATGGATCATTGACTCTGTTGGAGTTTTCATTTTGTGCACAGTCATGCATTATTAATATTTGCTCCGTGTCATCAACACAGATGCATTGAAGACGTTTGGATTAGGTTATATGTATAAAAATTAATCAAATAAAAACTTTTATAGATTATTCACTGTTGTATGACTGCAAATGGGACTGGATGTGTATTGCGTTAATTTCTGTCCTATCTCATGACTGAAATTATGAGCACTAACTCGAGAGAGAAGAAAACCCTAGGAAAAAGATTTAATCTTTTGGGACTGATTTTTGACGTTTTTCAAGATCTGCTATTGAGGGCCGACCATAGAAAGGTGTGCAACTAATCTCCAAAACTGGTTCCTTGAATATGCTCGGTTGTTTATATAGGCAGAAGTGTAAAAATACATAGCTTATTCAATAATAATTTTTAGGGTGAAGTTCACCGCTGAATGAGGATAGTTTGGCACGTCAATTCCAAAAGATGCACCTCCCATTGAAAATTACTGTCTTCTGCATCAACACAGTCATAATAAGAATAATCTATAAAAAATTCACCACTCCCCTAATATGCTTGAATGCTATCGATTGATTGATTGCAATAGGTGCATGTAAACAAAACACGTTAGTTTAGACGTCCGAAATCGAAACAGAGTACAGTTATTTCAAAAATATTTAGAAGGTAAAATATGAGCAAAATCAGAAGTCATAAGCATGTAATTCAAGTAAGATTATTGTCGATATGATCCAGCTTTCTCTCAATTAAAGAAAAAAGAGAATTATTTTGGTTATATTGGAACTCTGGAGAGTAATATATATATATATATATATATATATATATATATATATATATATGAGATATTTTTAAAGATTAACGATGCATCGTGCAGCATTCAATTGTTAGCACCTACTGCAGCCACATGATTGATTAAGCACGAAATTTTGCAGATTCTGATCTTTTTCAAAAAACTTAACAGGCAAACAACTATTACCTTGAATCTAATTACACACCTTTTCAATGTGATTTTTTTCTGTCAACAAAAGATGTTGTCCCCAATTTTCATCCTCTTTGGAGGATATTCCTCCCGATTTGAAACATACAGCTCTGTCAATCCTCCCCCCAATTCTGCTGCAACATTAGAAAGTACCCCTCCCCCAAAATTATTCTCAATTTGGAACAGAATGCTATACAAACTCGCCAATCTTCTGAAATTCTAATTATTCCCCTTCAGAGAGAAAATCAAGTGCATCTTCTGCAATCTCCTGCACAAGGTCTGTTGAAACAAAGCTACTACCCTTCACAAGTATAGTTCAGAATGAAATTCTGTCGTAAACTTGATCATCTAATACTCTTGTATGTATATATATATATACACACACACACACACACACACACACACACATATATATATATATATATATATATAGTACAGGCATTTCAAAAACGGAATTCAACATCACCCAAAAGGGAACAAAAAACTGAAGCAGGTTTACAACTGAATTATATTCTGAACTACCCTTGTTAAATGTACAAGCTTTGTTTCAATATATATATATATGTATATATATATATATATATATATATATATATATATATATATATATATATATATGTCTATGTCTGTGCCTTTATACGTGTGAGTGTGTAGGTGGGTGTATTGTTGTTAAAAAGATTTCATAATATGTCTGACAGCGTTTCCTATCAGTTTGTATCGATTCAATATATTATTAAAACCACAGATGTCGAGCTAAGTATTCGGCCTTTTTAGATTATTTGAGTATATGTGTTGTTTTTTATTATATTTTTTTGCAATCTCAAAACAGTTGCCTGGTGTTTACCGCTGGAGATTGAGTGACAGCAAGTCTCCTCAAGTCTCCAGCCCTTCTCTTTTCGTTCTCATTGGCCACAGTAATACTGCAGTTTACAGTTTCACACTGGTTGCCCAGTGGTCATGGCTGAACGCTGAGTGACAATAAGTCTTCTAAGGTCTTGGGCCAACATCTTTTCTCTACCCCACCTATCATGCCAGTGCTGTGGTTCATATTTCCGCTTTCATTGCCTTTTCTCTGTTGGGCCACTTAACAATCAGTGTTTCAGTCTTTATATTTCTAGCACTTTCCTCGGTATTTGCACAGTTCCTAACAGTGCTGTGGTCTGTACTGACTCAATCCTTTGTTTTATCCAGATCTCCTCCAGTCTTGCCCTCAGTGTCTTTGTGACAGTTCCCAGTGCACCAACTATGACTGGCACTCCCCTTACTTTCATGTTCCTCATATACTTCAATTTTCACGCTAGCTCCTGGTATATTCCAGTTTTTCACCCCCCCCCCTTTACTGTATGGTCTGCAGACACAGCCTCGTCTACTATTCGGCAGGTCTTCGTCTTCTTGTCTACGATAACCGAGTCCGGTATTCTTGCCTCAATGAGGTGGTCGGTTTGGATGTCAAAGTCCCACATTATTTTGTGGTTGCCATTCTCCAGGGCTGCCTCTGGTTTGTGCTGATGCCACTTTTCCACATGGTTGAATCCCATACGTTTACTCAGTTCCCCGTGTATTATTTTTGCAACTCTATCGTGTTTGTGCTTATACTCCTTTTGGGTGAGTTTACTAAATTCACTAGTTATGTGATTTACGGTCTCATCTCTTCCATCGCACAGGCCGCGCTCGCTGTTTGTCTGTGTTCTATCGATTTTTGTATTATCATCATCATCATCATCATCATCGTCGCCGTCGTCGTTGTCATTATTATTATTATTATTATTATTATTATTATTATTATTATTTGCAATCTCACACCAGTTGCCTGGTGGTAACCGCTGGAGTTTGAGTGTCAACAAGTCTCTTCAAGTCTCCAGCCCTTCTCTCCGAGTACTCACAAATCGCAGTTTACAGTTTCTCACCGGTTAAAAGGTGGTCACTGCTGAAGGCTGAGTGACAACAAGTTTCTTCGGGTCTTCAGCCAACGTCTCCTCTCTCTTTCGCCAATAATGTCAGTGCTGTGGTTCGTAATTCTGCTTTCATTTCCCTTTCCCTTCCTCTGTTGGGTCACTGTTGACAATTAACGTTGCAGTCTTTATATTTCGAGCACTTTCCTCAGTATCCGTGTTTATTATTATTATTGTTATTTTCTGGCAGTGTTGGTACGTGAATGACGAACACTAGCCTAAATGACGGATTGAAAAATGCATTCGGATGTGTTGGAAAGATGATTATATTAGTATACTAGTCTGCCATTTGTTAAATGAAACTGTGAAAGATTATGATGATTTGATGACTACGTAAAAACTAATAGCAGTACAACTGTACATTTGTGGTTCTTTGCTTTTATTTAACTATATTTCTTGGCAAAATAATTTGTAAGAGCAAGCAGTGAATCCAATTAATCCTTGCATATCAACTTTCTCATGCACATCTCTCTTTTTTTGCTGTTGGTGGTTATTCAAATCATATCACTTACTGCACTCAATTAAAATTCCAATCCGAATCTATATAAAACTTTTTTGAAAGTTTGTTCACGGAATGCACGTCACTTGGACGGACACGATGATGGGAAGGACTAGATTTGATGGAATCACATCAAACAAGGGGTGTACCTAAATGATATGAGATTGCTGAGAAAAAATATGGTAATGAACTAATAGAGAAGTTCCTTTCGGAGTTTCCTCCGCGGTTTTTAAAGCCATCGGTTAAATTTGTTAAGACTATGGACATACTAGAAGAATATATGCGATATAATGACGTCAAATTTTATCGACATGCTCCTGTATTTTATTCCAGAATGATTGCTTCACAACTAGATAGTGTTTCAGATTAAATTGTAAATGTTATGAAACATGAGCTGGCATAATTTCAGCATCTGCCTTCGTAGACTAGTGGCATGAAGGCAGTCAAGGCGGAGGCTGTTATAAAGAAGATAAGATCTGAAAATATATTTTTGTCAGTAAAGCAGCCCGAGTCTAACGAAATTGATTGATCTTCAGAATTGTGTTTAGTCAATTGGCCCTCTAAGACAGTTTGTTACTGACGTGGAAATATATTTGCTTACGTATTAGGACTGCTTTAGACTTGGGGACAGATATTGTTTCTGGTAGAGGTGTTTTAACTTTATGATCATTCCTCAACAAGATCTGGCCGTGGGTAGTCTGCATCTCATAAGCCGACGGCATCCTTCTATCTTCCAACCAACTCACCAGCAGTCATGATTCATCACCGATAATCAAACATGAATGTGGCCTGTTATTGTCAAACATCTGCATCAAGGAAAACATAATTTATAAGCTGATCTTATGATAGTCAAGAAACTTACCGTCCAGTCCTTGTGACTTGTTTTAGATCAGGGCGCATTATATGAAAGGACACCAATGTATTAGTATTTTCATGAATTTTCATTTGAGGGGAGGACTGACAGCAACCGGCCCTATGCACAGAAGGGGTAGATAGTATAATGTGATTGATATCATTGGTACTATAACACACAATGAGAGTACTATATCCAGCATTATAGCAACCAATGTCGTAATACAATTTAATACAATAGCATAGGGATGGAAACTTTGGTGATAAATAACTCCAAGAAGGAATCCAATTGAATTTACTTGCAGATGGTGATGCTTATATTGGCACTGCCTATGAGTGGGGTGCTTCCTTGATTAGTAGCCTCTCTTGATTTAAAACTAAAATCATGACCGAATTTTGAATCAAATGATGGTAAAACGAAAGAAAAGACGTGAAAAATTAGAAAAACTGCACACCCCTTAGGATCTTTGGCCCCTGCACACACGGATGAAGATTTTGCAGAAAACAGAAAAAGGGTCCATTTACTCTCTGCTATCTAGTGCTTTACAATTGAATCAGATCCTCCGAATCGTGATCCCACATTGTATGGGTTGAAACGTGATGAGGAAAGCAAAGTCTTCATTGCAAAGTCTTCATTCCACTCTCAATTTCTGATGGCATTGCACCAGTGCCAAATGAGATCACCAATCAAATAGAACGTAGTTGTACATCAAGTCCACCCTGCGTGAGTAAAAAAATGTTTCTCCGTATCAGCAAATATCGCTCGTTGTTCAATGTCTGTTCACTAAGGATGTGTCAAACTATGCTACAGTGACAAAAAGCTTGTTATTGAAATACCGGGTAGAGATATAAAACACTGAAGTTAATGCACTCTTTGCAGAAGATGACATTCTACAATCAGACACTGTTATAAACTCAAAAACTATTCGAAATCATTTTTTATTGGACGTAATATTGTGGCTCTAATCTTTCTTTTTTTTCTATTATGATAGTGAAGGAGAGAATGAGAACTTTTTTTTTCTGCTGATCTTTTGCTCCTAGGACTTGTGACAATATCTTACAGTACAGAATTTTCTTTCCAATAATGCATCATGAGATGGATTTATTTGATTATAGATATTTTTTTATTTGGATTGCATTGATTTCAACCTCTGTTTTCACGATTAGGTATTTACCGAAATATCTAATTTTCCTCGAGTTTTGACGGATGGATATGATTAAATTAGGGACTAGATTTTGATGGAAAAAAAAAACAAAAAAAAAACAGACTACTGCACACTAAAAGTCAAGGTTAACCCCTTATCTTGATACCACTATTCCACTGGTTCTCCGTTGCATATATATATATATATATATATATATATATATATATATATATATATATATATATATATATATATATATATATACACACACACATATATATATATATATCTTTGTGTGTGTGTGCGTGTGTGTGTGTGTGTGTGTGCGTTTTCCTTTAATCATGCGGTTAATGAATCAGATGTTACTGCGTATATCTAATCAAATCAGCGGTAAATGGATACAACAAGAAATGAGATAATAGCAATTGACCAAAGATCAAGTATCATTGAAATATTTTAGTATAGGAAGTCTCTAAATTGCATAACATGATATTCATGAAAAGAAATTAGAACACATTTCAAATAAATGCTCATCGATTACATTTTTTCCGAGAAAAAAATATTGATCGATGTTTTGCAGATAAAAGAGCACATTGACTTAAAAAACAGTTCTATTTTATTTTTCATTTAAGGAGAATTTGTTTTTCTGTTTTCTGAAACAAAACGTTGTCTGTCTGTCTGTCTGTCTGTCTGTCAGTCTCTCTCTCTCTCTCTCTCTCTATCTCTTGTGAAGCCAAGAAAGTACTTTCGACCGAAAGTATTTGAATTTCAATAATTTTTTTTCATGAAGTACTTATGAGGTACTCATTTAATGATACTCGTTTTTTTATTATCATGTATTTTTTTGTACAATTTAAGATGTGAAACAAAATCATCCTGGAGAATCTTTTTTTTATTTTTTCTCCTGTTTTGTTTTTTCTTCAATATTCGTAAATGGTCAGCGGGAAAAGAAAAATCACCTGTCCACCGTTGAACAACAAAATATAACCTAACATACAAATTAAAAAAACGTGAGTCCAAGTGATTCTACCTTGGGGGTGGGATGCAATGTGTAATATAAAAAAAATATGAAAGTTGATCTTCATCCAGCATTTCTGTCAGCACTTTATTCTTCTATCACTTTTTTCTTTTTGTCTCACAGGTTTTTACTCTCAATCTAGATCTGAAGTTTCTCTAAACATTGCATGTTTGATGTAAATGCAATATTTTCTGCTCTATACTTCGCTGATAACACATGATGATTGGTGCTGAGTCTAAAAATTATTAATTCACGGCAGAAAGGGAAATAACAAGTCAGTTCATTATTTCGAGGTTTTGAAAGCTGCAGTGATCAAACATTTCATTGCATACAGAAAATTATGGCTACAATAATATTCAACAACGTCAATTTAAAATTGTATTGAACAAAAACTAGGGATATTTGTATGCATACGATCATGCATACATACATCCACACATACGTGTGTTTTTGTGTGTGAGTATATACACACATATATATATATATATATATATATATATATATATATATATATATATATATATATATATATATATATATATATTATCCAAAAATACACTTCAACTGTTGATCAAAAGAGAATTTTGTCATCATGTACTATGAAAAATGCAAAACTTACATTGCAATACCAAGGAACACCAAAAGCGATCCCCAGGATGTAACGTTCGACATAATACCGATGTTGTAAATGAATTTTCCAATTTCGAGACCGTTTTTCAGACTGTAACAAAAACAAAAAAAAAAAACGATTTGAATAGAATACGTACCTAAGAAATGTTTTCGGATATTTTGAAGACACATAACAAGTACAGTGAATATTCATCAGTTTTCCAGGAGCCATACAGAACTTCTATATAATTCCAACTCAAATAAAATATCTCAAATAAAGGAAGCTCTTCTGAATAAAGCAAAGCAACCTATTACCGACAAGATATCGTTATTGGCATAGGAGTTTTGAAATGCATGTAGCGTGAACATACGCAGATGACATTGTCGTGACGTTGTGTTGGTTTCAGATATGCTTTTGGAGAGATTTATCTATGACTATGCTAGTTAGAAAACATAATTTGGATAGAGATACGGAACATTTTAGTAATTAATAATTGGATACTACTATCTCATTTTTTTGGCGATGACCAATGATGGTCAGAAGATTCTGATCCATCAAGAAAACTTTGATGACATTGATAAACAGTCAGTCTACTTTTTTCAACAATGTACGATTAATTGAAGGATTACTGTTTTGTTATATCATCTCTCCGTCTCTCTGTCTGTCTGTCTGTCTGTCTCAATCTCTGTCCCTGTCTCTGTCTGTCTGTCTGTCTGTCTGTCTGTCTGTCTCTCTCTCTCTCTCTCTCTCTCTCTCTCTCATTCTACACTATACCCATTCCAAAATTACGGGTTCATTTGTGTACGGATCGGCAGTGAGGAGCCTAGAGCTATTATTTATTTTTTCAATAATTCAATCATCCTAATTTCAAGTTTCTGAAAGTCACAACTCATTTCAAACCGTTTTAGTCTGTGATCAGACATTGAGTCTTCAGAGTGTATACGATGTAATTTTCATTGTTATGTCTCAATAGGAAGATAAATCAAACCAACAAAGAGATTAGCATATATCATATCTCTCTCTCTATTTATATATATTTGTATCCGTGTGTGTGTGTGTGTGTGTGTGTAAGAGAGAGTGAAGGAGCTAGATAAAATTATTTAAGTGGAGCTTTATGAATTTATTACCCGTAGAAAAAATATCGGAAGCACAAGCATAGACAAATGATTTACGTCATAGTCTTTACTTAGCTGAGACAAACAACCACCGGAAATTATCTGACACTTGGAGGAAATTACTTTTACCATAATTACGAATAAACTACGACACATGCAGATGGTCTGAGAAAGAGATTCCAATTCTTGAGCTTCGTTGTTTATATCAATCTACAAATTATTCAAGGAGAAAATATAATTAACTACTGTATATAAACGCATCTTTGAGATCTAACTTACACATTCGGAATATCATTTCTCTACGTCACAGGAATTTATTTAAAAACAGATCATTTTAGCATTTTCTTATCTTGTATATCGAATTATTTCCTTTCCGGTGGTTAATCTCAAAAGCTTATCTACTAAAACATGGCTAAGAAGTATAGTGGTACCAAGTGTACATATCATATCGTTATTTCACATTGTTTCTTTTTGCAATTGGCTTCTACACATAGTTGGAGGGATTTTCAGTGTATTATAACAGAATTTTCATATAAATAAATTGATGAATATTCGAAACTACTGTCACCAGTGTTCAGATTTGTTCAACATAGTACAATCTATTTTCCCAATGTTTAATAGCGGGTTGCAAATGGTTTAGAATCCAGAATAATCCCTTAATTGAAGGAATGCTGACTCATCGGAATGATTTTTAATTAATTCTATCGGAAAGTATCAGTCCCAAATTTTTTTTTGTCTCTGCTTTCCCTCTCAAATGATTACTGTTTAAAGAAGAGCATTTTCCCTGGTAACCTTGCCATGAAAACGCTTTTAATGAAGCTAAACGTTCACGGCCGGCTCTGAACAGCACATTTATTGCTTAGTAAGAGTTTTATTCTCTCTTCTTTTTCTTCTCTCAATTTCCTGTCTCATTGCAGGAAGATGAGTTTCGATGGCCAACTTGAAGATCAACTTGAAAGACACATAGATGTTCGCTTTCCTTCATTAATGACATGAGATCATGTTGTTTACAGCTGAAAGTGGAAGTCGTAATTTCGATGCTATTGACACTCATTCCATCATCAGATTGAAATACCAAGAGATCATAATGTCAGCCAACACACAATCAGTCCACAGCATGGGTCAGTAAATAGTTAGTGGCCTTTTTTAACCAAGATTACAGACTTTATATTAAATATGCGATCTTGAATAGAGAAATAATTTGGTTTACTTCTTGTCTCTCTTTAATTTATGAACTGTAACATTAGGAATCAAAATGAAGCAACAGAATATATATTCTATTTTAGCAGTAGCATTAAACATTATTGCTCAAGATGTTTTAGTGGTAGGTATCAATACTGATCTCTCTCTCACTCTCTCTCTCTCTCTCTCTCTATATATATATATATATATATATATATATATATATATATATATATATATATATATAAAAGATGAACTCAAATTGATAGTTTTTAAACGTTATAATTTACTTATCCTTGTAGTATTCATTCATAAAATATATGCTTGTCGTAGGTAAACCCTTGAAAATAGATTGAAATGTCCAGGGAAGCCAACGACTTGGACATAATTGCTCAATATACAAATGCTTTTGTACTTTTCATTGGATGTTTCAGTACTTTTTTATTGTAACCTTTGGAAATACAGCAAGCATAGCATTAGATTTTTTCAAAAAAAAAATTAAGAATGATTTTTTTTAAAAATTGTGATAAACATAATAGATCAGTTAATCATTTGATTATCAATTCTGAATTAAGATGAAAAGTGCTCAGTATATAAAGAATATAATATGAATCAATATACAAGGAATTTTTGAGAGAATTCACCCGACATATCAGTCTTGGCTCAAACATTGATATAAAGAAGTGGATTCTTTTTTAGTTTTGATATAATTACTTTTAAAGTTGCTGTCAGAACACAGTATTTAAAATTAATCGATATGGATTTTATTTCTTGAATTTCCGTCATGAAAAAATGACAACATGATATTGTCACGGGAATAAATAACTTATTCTTGAATTACTGAACATTTTAAAATTCAGTTAGAAATAATTGTTAATTTATAATTTCCACAATTCTTAATGGTAAATTTTCTCACTTACCGAGACAAACTTAATGTGATGATGTGTTGACTTTCAATTTTGAATTGAATTAAAATTAATATTTTTTTCAAATACATTAGACAAAAAAATAAATGTTAACAGAATATTACTATTGAATAGAATTTTAGAATATAGAGTAAACATTATCATACAATAAATTTAAAGGAGTAGTTGATAGATTTTTCAAAGAGATGGTATCACTAGTATCTTAAAATTGTGTTATAATTACTAATATCACAAAAGGATAATGTTTGAAAGAAGTATATTATATAGAATTAGTGATTATTCTTCTACAGCAGTTACATTTTATTTGATATGTTTTAACTTGTATTTGCCGATGTGACCGTATTTAGATAATATTGGATTTTGCATTTTTTTTAATTTATGTTATTTATGTCTTTTTTTTTGTTTATTTCTGGTTTCATACATACATACATACATACACACACACACACACACACACACACATATATATATATATATATATACATGTATATATATATATATATGTATATATATATATATATATATATATATATATATATATATATATATATATATATATATATATATATATATATATATATATATATATATATATATATATATATATATATATATATATATCCTACATATTAATTTTTAAATACTCCGATGGCATATTTTGATGCTTTTTGTCGAGAACCTGCCAACTTTTTCAGTGGAAATATTTGCAGTCGTTCACATATTCCGATGGAGGGCAATGTGCATTTTAATTTGTTATTGGGTTTTTTAGTAGGGCCAGGAGGGGAGGTGTATGCATCTGAGTAAATAAAAGTGACATTTGGTTTTAAATAATCTAGGTCTGTGAGCAGCGGGGTCAGAAGATTTTTGTTTCCTGTCTTTGTTGGTGTTTGGCTCATCCAGAATGAGACTAATTTTCAGTGAATTTCGTAAACAGCATTTAGATCATTGCATAAAGAGTACACAAATATTGCTAGAGTGTTCGAACAATTTTGGCACATTTTGAATGTTTTGGATCGTCGAAAACAGTCTAATGGCTTAAAAATAAAAGATTTGAATCACTAGTCTAACATAGTTAAATCCATGCATTTACATGGCTTAATGAGAATGGTTCAATTTTAATTTTTAAAAGACTTGTCGATGATCATGCCAATGTCAAAAGCTCACGTGATCAGTTTGTAAGCCACTGTATTGACGTAAGTGCTAACCAATCGTGTCTTTGCGAAATCATTTTTTCTTCAAAGTGCACATCTTAATGTAATTCATCAGAAAAATATTTTGAATTGTAAAAAGTCGATGCAAAACATGTACGATTGAGGAAAACCACACAAAATTCAATTTTGTGAATATTCAACGTTGAATCTGGGATAAATTGGTGTGTGTTTAATAACGGAATGCATCCAGTTTCTACAGGTGCCATTGTGACTATATTGAATTCCATACACATTCATTGTACGCTTAAAATTTAATATAAAATTCAAATTATGTGAGATGTCAAGATACAAATGAAGGAAGCGTGTAAAATAAAATTGTATATTTTAATCAAACTTTCACATTTTGCAGTAATCAAAAATTGATTTGATTCAAATACAGAAATAGTAAAATTAAATTCTGATTCGTACCTGAATATATTGGCAAAAGGACAATATTTTTCTGAGAACGTCAAATGTAATATTTCACGGTTGAAAGTTTACTTAGATGAGATATCCCTTTGAATATTCTTTGTTTGCTCGGATCACAGATTGAACATTAACATTTTACTTCCTTTGAGAAGTGATTGTCAATGCCATACACCAGAGTAAAAAGAGAAATAAAACATATTTTTACAAACGCTTAGAATTGAATCGTACTTCTTATTTGCTAATAAACACATTGGTACCGACAGGATTTGAATGGATTAAAAATCAAATTTTTATTCAATAGAAAACGGCTACTTTCCATGTGATACGCAGTTTATTCACTGATTCTAATTCTATTTATGTTCGCAATATTTTCAAACACTGACCCAATGGAATGAGTGTTAGTGGTTGCCATGAGTAGCAAATACTATGAAATTGAGAATAATACGTCAAAAATTGATAATTGTTCAAAAGAAAGTACGAAAATGTGATATCAGCTCACCTAAACTCTCCAAGGTCTGCTTTAACACGGTCTCCCGAGACTTAGACTGGAAAAATGAATGAATTGGAATTGACGGCAAATATCTTCATAGTACTTTTTGAAGAAAACCCAAACGACCTCCAACAAATGTTAGATGAACTGAATAGAAAATGCATGAAAATCAGAATGAGAATAAAGGTCATGTGCATCGATCACGTCAATTGGCGGTTGTCTGTTAATTGGTAATGTCCGTTAAAGAGATTGTTACCAGAAAAGAGCATATTCTCATCTTCTTTGTGCACTTTTACAAATAGAATCCGAATATAATCATGAAAACGAAGCTTTAATGAAATTAAGAATTCATATTTATTGAGATCATATGTAGGATAAATATTCTAAATCGAATTTAGCGAATGGGATCATCAGCTATTGAAATATACAAAAAATATGGGAAATTTTTTTTAACTCGTAAATTTCTGTTTTCTGTATTGATAAACTTGTACATTAACTCATATTCTAATGTTCAAAATATATTTTTGATGTGACTTTTTCAGGAAGATTCCAACGAAAGCATACATAATGAGAAAGTTTCGACCTAACACCAGTTCTCAGCATAATCTTGGTTGAAATTGTACTTTTACAGTTAATAAACACCACTCGTAGAGGATTGTTATAGAATAAATTAATATCTAATTCTGAAAATATGTTCTCGGAAATATCACCGTTATAATTAATTATAATTAATGGAAATTATTAAAAAAATATATATATTTTGTAGTTTGATTTGTTACGACTGACCTTCAAAAATAGCCAAAATTGACAACATTTGTCCAACTTTCAACTAAATTTATTGTTCCATATATATATATATATATATATATATATATATATATATATATAAATATATCTATATATATATCTATATATATATATATATATATATATATCTATATATCTATATATATATTTTATATATATATATATATATATATATATATATATATATATATATATATATATATATATATATTGAGTTAACAATGGAACAAAATTAATTATTCGTTTGAATATGGACAAATTTTCTGCTATATATTCTTGCTCACTTTTATTTGCTGAATAAGCACAGATTGGCTAGGTCTAGCCGTTTTATGGCTGATTTGATATTTCAGATTGCGTGCAAGCACATAAGATACGCAGTTAAAGTGTCAATTCAAAATGAGAACTTTTTATTGGGGTCAGTTTGATCGAGCGTTTAATATATATATATGTATATATATATATATATATATATATATATATATATAATGTGTACTTTAGAGAGTGAGACAGACTCGGAAGTGAAGTTTTTGGTGGTAAGGTTTATTAATCCTTATATGTCAATAGTCCATACATGTTTCGGGATTTCTCCCATCATCAGTGGTGTGTGTTGTGTGGGTGTGAATTAAAATGTACCATGTGGAACCAGAGTCCACTGCCAGGGGCTATGCATTGTGGGTAAGTTTTGTTGTCAGGGCTACTAGAGGCCTCCCGCTGAATGTAAGAATGACCAGCAGGTATTGGGATTTTGGTAAAGCATTAGCAGTTGGTCTTGGGGAGGGCAGAGTGTGTCAAGGTAGGGGGTAGTGTTGTGGAGGTGGATTTTTTGGTATGTTTGGGATAGTGTAGAATGAGGGGTGGTGGGGTCAAGGAGCTACATAGGTATCAACCTTAAAAGTTACTGAAAATGTTTTGGCTATGATTTGGACAGGGGTTATAACAGGCTAAGGTGAAGTTTTTCCTATGGGTCTAGGTGACTTTGAAGCTTCCATTATTGAATGTGTCCAAGATGTGGGTGTGAGGATATTAATGGTAGGAGTTGTGTGTATTAGTGTTCTGTGTGGTGAGGGTTGTTCAGTTTAGTATTTAATCCATTAGGATATAGGGTTTTAAGTTTGTTGATCCACATGTCTTCGCGTTTCTCTAGAATTCTCTGGTTATGTCAAATGGAGTAGTTTTTTCTATTTTTTCTATGATGGTGAAGCTAGCGTCAGTGGCAAAATTGTGGTCAGGTGTGTAAAAGTGTAGTTCTGCAGGAAGTGGGCTACGATTATTTTTTGACTTGATCCTATGTCTATAATTGTTGAGTCTAATATTTAATTGCCACTCGGACTTGCTTATGTACTATAACTTACATCTATTGCACTCTAGAAGGTATATAATGTTCTTACATCGGCAGTTGCTATTGTGATATATGTGGTAACTCTCTTTTGTGGTGGTGCTTGTGAATGTGTTCGTGTACTTGAGGTGGTTGCAACATAGACTGTTACAGGGTGTGCAGAATTTAATTGTTCTAGGTGTATTTTTGTGTACGACTTTATTGTTAACGATATTATTGCTACTAATCATGTCTCTGATGTTTATGGGTCTGCGGTAGGAGATAACACATGGGTCTGTGAATGTTTCTTTTAGATCTGTTATATATATATATATATATATATATATATATATATATATATATATATATATATATATATATATATATATGATGTAATTGGAATGAGGAAAATATTCTGGAGTGAAAGTATATGCAAATTTTGTTCTGAGAGCAAAAATGGAAATGGAAAGATAGGTCCATGGGAGGTCATTGTAACGAGTCCAGACTCTTATCTCTTTTTGAAAGAAAATTGTATGATGTAGTTGGATATTTTGTTTGAAATAGTAGCAGTATTTATAATTTCATTTGTTGTTCAGGTCAAGGGGTCTGGTTTACTTAAGAGCTGATTTTCATTGTTATTGGAAATTTAAGTCTTGGCCCGGTGGTAAGTTGCCTGGCAACTTCTTAAGGCAATATGAAGTCCGGGCATAGGTTCGAATTAAATTGCCTAAATGTGCATATTTTTATGATAATCTTATAAGATAGATATCAATGATGGAGTAAAACTATGGGCGTATTGATTGTATATCTGTATATACGGTTGGGATTTAATGATGATAGAGGTGGCGTATTTGAAATTATCTATGCGTATTTTAGGGGCGAGCTATGGGTTTGAAGCCCTCCTTAGTTTGATCAAGTTGTTTGATTATTAGTTGGAGGGAGTACTTGTCATAAATGATCGTAATTCAGTTACGAACAGTGCGTTTCGTAACTATAATGGTCATTCAAGATTTTCGGAAAAGTCATATGGTTTTGAATTGTACACACAAGATTTATCATATATTGTTGTCAATTGGTCGGAGCCGAGCTGACTCCGTGTGAAGATCCCATGGAAAATAAGTTTAACATCGATAGCATGGGGTAAGTTTTCAACACTGACTATTTGCGGATGGGGATCCATATGTAGGGCTATTGTGGAGAATAAAAGTACAGGAATATTATGGTGTAGGGGTATAATGGTGCGTATTACAATATAGCCTCGACCCCATAGACCACTACCGGAAAACACAAAATATTTCCCAATACTTAATCCCCATTATTAGCAACACCACCGTATATCCAGGCAGAAAATTGATAAACTTCCTATTCTACCCAACCGTTCAGATCAATCTTGGTAAGGTATGCATGCATGTATGCACCCATGGGAAATTAAACAAACGAAAACATACAAGAAAAGGCCTTATATTGCCTTACTAAGGACCTGATTAGCTCAAAACTGGACCATGACCTAGATTACTAATATCATGACAACCAGTTCTAAGTCCTCGACCAAAACATCACATAAAATGCCGGTAACTGCTGATACTACTACGAATGAAAAAGGAAATCAAAATATCATATATTCTTTTGCATACATAAAACAGCCTATGATCTCCCGTCACTTCCATTTTTTATTTTCATTTTTTATTTTAAAGCAGAGCATTCCATGCTAAACTTCTTTTCAATTAAAACCTTTCAAGCACAAAACGGTACGCACGTGCAAGTAAAGATGTCAACCCTACCCAAAGTACATATAGTATACTAATCAATCCATTTGTTAAGTAATTATTTAACTAATAAAGTATCCACATACTTTTACTCTTGCTTTTGTTTTATTTCCAATATTTCCCCTTTCAAGATAAAAAAAAATCAATTCTGTAGCTCCCAACTTTTTTTTTTTTTGCATCGATTATTTCATTTTGAACTATTGTGCCTGTCAAAGTTGTGAGGGCATGGAGCCATTTGTGCTATTTTTCTATCGTTATTTATATTAATGTTGTCATGGTTTGTGTCTGCAAGCGTTGTTATGTGTCTGTTATGATATTTGTGTGAAATACTTTTCTTTTTTCTATATGTTTCTTTTAAATAATTAAAAATGAACGCCAACCTCCAAATATGAGAAGGCTACTGCAAAAAGCAATGTACCCTGAGAAAAAAGACCTAGAGTAAAAGATAACCAAATGCAATTGACCAAATTGCAGCCTATGTGTACATTTAATATGATATAAATAAACTTTCAAATGTAATACAACCTTTGAAATCAAATTGAGCGTCTTTTGTGCCGTTGAAAACATCATCTACGCCATTATTTGTCGAGGTTGCAACGAGGAATACAAAGAAGAAACTTCTTTCCTCAGAAATAAGATATTAATTCACAGACATCAAGTAAGATATCCCTCGACAAGGATACTAAAAGTAAGTTTCCGCATCTATCAATGTTCTTTATGGGAACCAAAATTTTCAGTTATCCATTCTAGAAAATGAACACCGACAATGTTGCACGGAAAATGGACACATAGCGTATTGGTTACAGAATCAGACAAAATTACTGCAAGTAATCGGATGGTTCTAGGTTCAATCCCAGTGTGAGACAATAATAATACTACTAATACTAAGAGGGGATTGCGGTCAATATACCCCCGTTGGTTAAATAAAGGGTTCGGTTCGTTACTTCCCAACCCTTACCAGATGATACATGATCAAACGTTGTATGAAAAACAACCAAGATTAGGATGCTCCGAATAATAATAGAAATAATAATAATACCTCATCTCAAAAATTCAGAGATATATTAGTTTTATTTGTTTGTTGAATTGAGAACTAATATTCGGTTAAGTAAATTTCTTCATTGATTCATATCATTTACCTACTTTTAAGCATGTTTTTACCGTATTATCCTTTCCTTTTTGCGAGAATAAATATTTTCCAAAACTTTTAGATGGTTTTTCGGCTGCTGTGAAAGCTTGTTTCTGCTTTGCATTATTCTATTTTACTTCAATCTGCTTTGGCATTTTTCTTCGTCAGTTTTGGACGAAAGCTATCATTTCGTAAGGTTATTTTCATAATGATTTTCATTTCATAATTTATTTCCTTTTTTTTAACAACTTTTTAGGGTGGGGATTATCTTATTACATGAACATCAGAGTCACTCTTATTAGTAAATGTCTTGGCCACTTCTATGGCGTTATCCAGAATTCTTTCAGTTATCGTCGTAGATAAAATCAATAATGTCAGATTGTATAAAAGTTGCCTCATTTTCATTTTTCCACTTTTTTAAGCAAATCTTTTGCATGAAGGGTACTGATCCACTGGTTAAAGGCATAGTAGTTTGTTGGTTTGATTTTTTGGGTTTGTTTTTAATTTTTAACTCCTGTGAGAATCTCCGGTTTGATGTTGGTTGATTTTCCTATCACATGTTATGATTGATGTCTGGCTGTTGTTGAAGGCTTTTTAATGACTTTTCAGATGTATTTACTCATTCTTTGTGTATTTTCGCTCTCTCTAGTTTGAAGACCTTTCAGGGTATTTCTGGTCGTAAACTCCCTGTTTTTATTAATTTATTTATTTATCTATTTATTTTTGCATTTCATGTGTTCTTCATTCTTTTTCAGTTTGTTGTAATGTTTTCCCTGAGAAATTTGATATGGTTTTCAAGCTTCATTTCATATTAATTTTTGGTTTTGTCAGATTCCATACGTATTACTTTTGATTATTGTTTAGTTAACTAATCAGAGTTTTGAGGATGTATCCGTGTAGTGTTTGTATTCAATCAAGTTAACCGTACCTGAAATTCATTTTTTAATCTTTCCAGTTATTGTTTTGTTGGTGGTGTTTTTCAGTCTTGAAACCGTAAGTTCCCTTGTGTAGTTGATTCCTCGTCGTTTAGGAGACTAGTGTGTCTTCCACATCTTGGGAATTTTTTTCTACTTTCATTCAGAGAGTTGTATCGTATATCGATTCTTAGATGAGACAGCTATATCTTTTAGTGAGTGCTCTATTACTATTTTCCTAATTTGGCTTTTTGATGAATAAAGTAATTCGGAATATGCTCGACTCTAATAAAAAATATGGCAGCTGTCTTTATGGAGGTGAAATTTTGAAAGGGAAGGCAGATACTTATAATGTAATACGACAAGATGTAATTTGATAAGGCAATATCATACAATGCTTTAAAAGTGAATAATTACTACTCGCTGTGGATGTCACACTGCAAAACACAGTGGAAGTTATCTTCCGAGTATGTAAACTATTGAGCTGAGAAATAGACGGATAGGGGGTTACATATGAAGAATGTGTTGTTGTTGTTGTTGTTGTTGTTGTTGTTGTTGTTGTTGTTGTTGTTGTTGTTGTTGTTGCTATTATTATTTTGAATCTCACACCAGTTGCCTGGTGGTAACCGCTGGAGTTTGAGTGACAGCAAGTCTCCTCAAGTCTACGGACCTCCTCTCCTAATACTCATAGGTCGCAGTAATTCTACGATTTATAGTTTCACACCGGTTGCCCAGTGGTTATCGCTGAAGGCTGAGTGACAATAAGTCTCCTCAGGTCTTCAGCTAACGTCTCCTCTCTCTTTCACCTATCATGTCAGGACTACAATTTGTTGCAGTCCTTATATTTCTAGCACCTTCCTCAGTATCCCTGCAGTTCCCAGTAGTGCTGCGGTCTGTACGGTCTCAATCTTTCCCCTAATCCCGATCTCCTCCAGTCTCACCCTTATCGTTTTGGGGACAGTTCCTAGTGCGCCCACTATGACCAGTAGTACCCTGGTTTTCATGTTCGACATTTGCCTTTTTTCTCTTGCTAGGTCCTGGTATTTTTCCCGTTTTCACTCTCCGTCTTTTTTACTCTATGGTCTGCATATACAGCCACGTCTACTATTTGGCAGGTCTTCCTTTTCCCGTCTACTATTACCAAGTCCGATCTTCTTGCCTAGGGTCATTCCAAATGTTTCAAAACCAAAAAAGTCTAAAACTTTCGTTGGCAAAAGAGTAGTTGATCATGCATCTGTGACATTTCGTGAACTGGATTGATGATGTTGCTGTCTTGAAAATTAACAACTGACTATCATTAATCAAGGTCATCCAGGGGTCAGGTCTCGAGAAGGCAAGTTACTATGGAAACATGCTAGTGTGTTAAGAGAGTATAAAAGATGTATCTGATTGAAACAAGGAAGGGCGGATGTGTTGGAATCTTGAGTTGTTGAAAAACAATATAAAATGATATCGTGAATGCTTAAATTATTCAGATATCCATACGTGACTAGAGCTTTTTTTCCATCCTTATCGAAGGAATTGGCTAGGTACACTTTTCTATTCATATTGGTATCACTTACGAATTCATCTGTTTATTTGATTATTTAAATAAATTCATTATTACCCAATCTCAGGTATGAGGGCGGCTATCATATCTTTGAGGTTGTGAATTTAAACACACACACACACACACACACACACAATTGGGGGTAATTGTGAGCTAGTGTGTGTGTGTAAACATTTATTTAAAGAGTGAGATATATCATCATTTGTATGAATTTAGAATTATAACAACAACAACAACGACCACGCATTCCATTTGACGTTGGACAGGAGGAAAAACCAATCTTCCGACGCACATCCTGAAAATAAATACAATCTATTTTGTGTTTCAACATCGTCTATTAGATTCCCTGCCACTCTCTCTTTTCCCCCCTCTCTCTCTCCCCCAATCCCTCTCTCTGTGCATCGATCACATATAACGAAGTAAAATACCAAGCATCAGTTATCTAAACCAAAAAACAAAATCTGACTAAATAACCAAAACATTGAATAATGAACAAGTATATATAGAAAATAATCATGATGTACGTAAGTATATGCGTCCACATGGACCGAATATTTCAGCTAAAAATAGATAAGCCCCCCCCAAAACAAACAAAATAAAGACCTAAAAAAACATCATGGTATATACAAACTAAGATAAACTTAATGTGCATAAAAACGACTCTCACATCAAGAATGTATGAACAAAATTATATAAAAACAAAATATAATCGTCGAAAATATACGTCTGATAATTTGGTTTGTGAGTACATATATCTGTGTTTGTATGGATGGGTTTTGTTTGTATATATATATATATATATATATATATATATATATATATATATATATATATATATATATGTGTGCATGTATATATATATATATATATATATATATATATATATATATGTGTGTGCATGTATATATATATATATATATATATATATATATATATATATATATATATATATATAACAAAGTCATATATGTGTATGTATATATAAGGGGATACAACACAAACAAATCAGTTCAAAATTGAACATCATGAAATAAATAATAAGCGAAAAAAATGAAAGATAACAAAATGGATATCAGTATAATTTGAGGAATGTTTTTGAATACAAAATACGTAGTTAATTTAATTTATGATAAATGCAAAACACAGGGCGAAAAATTACATATGAACATCTTAACCTAATGCTGCTTCTATGTTTGCAGGAGCAACTAAGGTAATCAAGCGGATAGCGAGCTATAAGGCACCAAGAACTGATGGTATTCCCAGTGGCAGACGGAAAGTAAAACCAAAAAAGCTTTAAAGGATCAACTTCGATACAGCACGAAGAACTCAATTATTGACCTATCATCCATCCATTGAAGTGCAATGGAGACAGGTGAGTCTCTAAAGTCCATAGAGGCATCCCCATGCTCTGTCATTGATAGCAAGATCATCGTCAAGATCATCATCAACCGCCACCATTCCGGGGAGTCAGTGCAGCTTTGGACCAAACAGAAGAGCCACTGGAATTATGCTTTCAGACAGACGGATCATGAAGAGCAAGGAGCAGAACCTTGACATTTACATGGTCTTTGTTGAACTCACAAAGGATTTTTTGCTCTGTCTATAAGGAAGGTATGTGGGAGCTCCAGTCTAAAGTTGATTTCCCTGACAGGATGGTCAAAATCATTCGAACCAAAGGGAACATGTCAGACCCCCGGTTACCAATGGCGTGAAGCAGGGATATGTAACCAAGTCGTTCATGTTTGTCATCGTCTTCTCCGCATATTCCACGATGATTTCAAGGAATGCAAAGGAGCATAAACCCCCAAGGCATGAAACCAAATAATGTTCCTGTTTACGTTACTGTTGACAACTGCACATCAATTCTTCACAACCAGAGTGACGCTCAGAGATTCGTCGACAAGGATTCCCGTTATAGGCGTAGCATCGACAGCAAGAAGACTAGGGTACTTTTCCGGCCAGGACCAGCAATGCCGTCTCACTATCATTGCAATTGGTGACAAGCAGCTGTTCTGTTTGCTGGGAAGAGTTCTGATGCAGGATAGACGACGAAGTCAGAGCCACAATTGACAAAGCTATCGGCGCAGATGAACTGTTGCAGCAAAACGTAGTCATGGTACCGACAGTACCCACGGAAATTCGAGCTATCCCACAAGGGATGCCTCCAGATATGTGCAATAACTCGCAGCAGGACTGCATATAGAGATTGTATGGTCCTCAGGCACGGCAAAATCACTGGACTTGGGCCGTTCGCAAGCAAAGCAGAGTGGATGACAGCTGCATACCCAAGGTTCAACTCTACGGAGAGTTTGTCTATGGCCTGTGATCCTGCGGGGGGGCAGGACAAGAGTTGATGAAGAGATGCCTACAAATTGTGGAAAAGCAGCAGCACTGACGCAGGAGCGGCGACCACCTGCAGATGAATTTTATTTGTCTGGACTACCTGCACCTGTGCCACTCAAACATTGGTCTTGACAGCCTCCGCAGACACAATCATCCTTATCATCAATTGTGCAGGAAATAAGGAGATCCATTTGTTCCAAATCAGTCTATTATATGTAAATAGATGGATAAATAGATAGATAGATAGGCAAATATACGGATGAATATACGAATATCAATTAATATACAAATAATTAGGGAATAGTGATGATACTCAATGGACACATTACGTGACCTCTGAAGGATTTTGTTTTTTGTATTAATATTTGCTTTCAAAGCATGCTATTTTACACTTTTTTTTCTATTGAAGCCTAAAATGTTAAACACTGGAAAAGACAAACATGCTATTCTAGACCCATCCTGAAACATATGATACATAGAATTTTTGTGTTCCATTATTTAAGGAACTAATAATGTCTCCCTACATTTTTTACTCGTGAGTTTGTTTGATCCCCTGATCATTCAAATATATATATATATATATATATATATATATATATAAATGTTTCTGCCTTGTTTGGGCATCTTCAGGCGGACGATTTGGTTTACTTTAGATTATTATTTGGGATATTTTCAGATGTATGTCTATTCTTCAAGATTGTCTTCCTTCTATTCTCTCTCTCTCTCTTATATATATATATATATATATATATATATATATGTGTGTGTGTGTGTGTGTGTGTGTGTGTGTGTGTATGTGTATATGCGTGTGTGTGTGTGTGTATATATATATATGCGTGTGTGTGTAATTTTGGTCATTTTATGTCATGTTTCTTCCTATCTTATTTTGTAGGGATTTCGTGCTTGCTGGTGGTCATGAATCATTAATTAGGAGAGTATTGTGAAAGAATTGTTGCTATCAGTATGTGCTGTTAATCAATCCTATGAATGAAAAACATAAAAGCCAGTTACCAAGAGAAAAAAATTATATACTGGCACTGCTCAACATTTGTAATAAGAGACAGATAGATATACTGATAGTTAACCAGCACAGATATTTGAAGCTATATGCAACTTTAAAGATCAAACTGATGACCGTAATTATCTTAGATATGTGGGAACAGATCTAACCTGGTACAATTAAATAAAGAACAAACATCATGTTGAAGGGAAAACTAAGATTGAGAAATACATTTAAGTGACAATAGAATTCTCTCAGAGAGGAAGCGTACCACAAAGATATGTTTTATGACCGACATGAATAACTAAAATGCTTACTTTTTACCCTCTTGATTTATTATTCGTAACTACTATCAATCATAGCATCCTCAATGAGTAAAACCAAAAAAACATAACAAAGACCAACCACTGAAAAAATATGTGTATATAATAAAAAGATGACAACTTTAAAATAAAAACAACTCCAGTCCCCCCAAATGTTCGAGATTTGAATCCAAATTACAACCAAAAAAAGGCCAAACATGACAGAAATATAAACGTGTATGTGTAGCTAATCCTTCATCCTTTCTCAAGATCTACTCTAAATCAACTTTATGCTGAATGTATTGTGTACTTTATGTAATGTACCAATCACGCATTGAACATTATATTATATTTTATTCTGTATATATCAGAAACAATGTATCGGGATTTTTTCTGTCACCCAAACTATTCAGACGCCAGTTGTTTATATGAACATTACGGTGACATTTCCTCTTTCTCCTCATTGCTTTAAGCACATTCACGGCAATGCTCAGTTGTTTCTTTTAATAATAATAGCAAAGTGTCTCAAGTATCTCAAGACTATATACAAGGCAATATTGAACACTTAAACTATCATCCTGTTATATTCCAGCAATGATTTATCTCAGTATTAGATCTAAGTATGATACTGAATTAACAGTGAAAAAATAATTACGTCGAAGGTAAAATACTTGATCAAATCATAAAATGGCCAACTAGACCGCCAGAGAACAATTCTGAATCCTTATTCCTATTTTTCGGGCTGTCAAGTTTATTGGCGCTGTGTACCCACTCTCCATGTACCACGCGACAGTTCCTTCCAGGTTATATATTGAAAGCACGCGGGATACTATCTATTGTATAATATATCTATGGTGAAACATCATTATATTCAATTTGATCTCTTCAAATCAAACTTCATTAATATTTGATGTATCACCCTTTATCTCAAAATTGTTGGTCGATATCCTTGACCAATAAAGTGTGGGTGGTGAAATTGATCTTTACTTACTTCCTCTATAAAGCTTTTACCCACTTGAGATAAAAATCAGCGATGAGATTAATACAATCCAGCCAAACACTAATGATGAATTTACTTTCTGACCATTTCACGATATATATATAAAAAAAAATATGAAAAATATGATACTATTTCAACATAATTATTATATTACATCAGTTATGAAACAATAATTGGGTATTTTTTACGAGCTGGTGTTATTTATCCAGCATCTCTCACATTAGCTGAAAACCTTTAAGATACAGAGATATTTCACCGATGCAGAGGTATCTAGTTCTATTATTTGCACAGTATCAGAATGTCTCAAATATTATCTCTTCATCAATATTCTGTAGTAAACCCCTGCAGCAGGGAACATTGAGAGATTTGACCTAAGCCATAACTATCGATATTAGCATCAAATAATAGCTTTAGATAACATGTTTGTGTCACTTTTAAATCGCTCGGTCATCCTGTTTAAGATTTACGAGTTTAAATCATGCGGTATCAGCTTTCTTGCTAGTTTTAAATTTAGAGATTTTTCTTAGTTGTCAACCATGATAGAAAATATTTCACTTAATCCCTTGTCTTCACAAATTTACATTTCTCAATTTAGTCAGTCTGCAAGTATCTGACTCGATAAATTGTTTCACTGTAAAGCGAAAAGGAAATACTGGTCGCTTCCAAACAAGATTAAAAGTCTCAAGAAATTGATAGGATTTTTAAAAACCTTATCATCCGATTATGAAGTCAGATTCTTTGCTGTCAAATGTTGCTGTGAATATTTTTAAAATCATAACTTTATATCTGACAGAAACCATGTTTCTGAATATGGAAGAAGATTCAATGAATTAGTTCACAAGAAACACCTAATTTAAAAACTGTGACTCAAATAAAGCAAACATGATACAATTCTGGTCAAAGAGAAGGCAACACTGGGAGTAATGACGTTTTCCAGAATTTATGTAGAAACTGATATCAAATGTCAAAGTCTAGATATTACTCCTGCAAAAAATCACTAATATAGTTGAGCTTCCACGAAATTAATATATATATATATATATATACATACAGCTAACGTTTTCAGTACAGTTATCGCATGTCACGGGTGTGGTTGTTCTAAATCACCAGGGATTTTAAATTTCTGGTGTAGAATTGATTCACAAAAGATTATATGTTGCGTGCATATAGTGTGCAATTTTCATATATTCTAGCATGCTTCGTCAGCCATCCTGCTGACTCACATCCATTCCCATTGAGACGTGACAGGTGTTGTGATCAGTGGCTATTTGATGATTGACCTGTTGTCACTTTTCATGGCTTCAAAAATGTATTTTCTTTTCAATTTTCCAGAGCTCAAGTTCGAATTATCATTTTTGTTGCACGATTCTAAGAATAACAATCACCTGCTAGAATCTTGCTGTCATCAATTGAAATTGTTGCAGTCCTGAGTGACACCTCCAGACAATCCCTGAACGTTGAACATTAGCAAACACTCCATGCAGAATATATTTGGAGATTCTTTTTTGAAGTGACTTCTCCATTATAGCCAATTGTTGAAAGGTGAGGCTTTAATACTTACCCATTGTTGGTGTCTTTCCACCATCTATCTTATAAGAAGGCTATAGTTCCCTGAGTTGTTACATTTATTAAGTAAACAGCTTTTTGATTTGTTCCTTGTGATATGCAACGCTGTACTCTATTGCCTTGTTCCAGCTTACCAGATGCATTTCTGTCTTCTTTGAAAATCCCTTTGGATATTACACCACGAAGGGTAAAAAATAACTTGCCAGTGGTTCCGAGATACATAAACTTGTCCACCATTACCAGGTGTTTGCCCCATACTTAAGACATTTTTTAAAAAATTAAAGTGGGTTGTAGAGCAGTACAAAGATATGCTGCTTTTCATAACCAGTGTTTACTACAACATCACAACCAATGATGTACATTGCCAGCGTTACGATAGCAAATACAGACACAATAATAATAGTCTTTAACGTCATGCGGGAAACCATAGCAAAGTGCTGTGCAAATAGGACAGGTGTTAGAATATTCCTTGTTTCACTCCTTGTTTTACAAATATTGGTTCTGACTGTTTTTCCCGCTATATCAACCCATGTTATAATGCCAACATGAAATAATGGCAGTACAGCAATAAACTTTCCACTACAGCCAAGCTTCATTAGAATCTCCCAAAATGTTTACAGTTCACAGTATCAAAGATCTTTGTTGACTCAAAAAAGACTTGGTAAAAGTCTGTATCTCATTTGATACACTTTTCCTGTGATTTGAACCTCCCATTACAGATCTCTTACTACAGTATCTTATTTGAGTCAATAAGGACCTGGTACACGTCCTTAACTTGTATGATACACTGGTTTGGTAATTGTTTCTTTTTTTGAGATCATATCAGTGGTCCCAAGAGATTGTGATTGGGGTAGAACATCACGAGCGAACGATCAAACAGTATCCTGCCTCAAACTTTGCTGACTAGGAATATCCCTCTATGATATTATCTTTACCACTCCTTTACTTTGGATGGTACACCCAGAAAAATCCCACAGAAAACATTCATGGAAAACTTCATCAGAATAAAAACATATTGCTGGATCAGATCACCACCATAATTTACCAAATTGGCCATGATATCAACCATCATTGGTCACTTTCCCCTATTCAATTTCATAACAATAGCTTCAACCTCTTCCGAATAACGAGGTTATACAAGATTATCTTTTGCAGAACTACTTTGATCGCTTTCTGCGAAATACTCATTACAGTTTAAAAAAGATATCCCATTCTCACCTTTTTAGGATTGTAACCGGGTCTGAACAAGTTCCTTTAAATTTTTGGAGCGTAGTTGAATGACTTGTAAAGTAAATTGTTCATATACCTCTCAGATGATAAAATAAGAACTTTGTATTATTAGAGTCAGATGCTACTTTTATTCCATTAGTTTTTTACTCCATTACTTTTTTTAGTATAATGGAATCTTTGTTACACTGAGATGTCTGCTTCTTTCATTGCAGTATTATTTGGTTCTTCCTATTGCATGCAGCCTATTACACAAACTGAAAAGTATTCTTTTTGTCCAGTAATAAGTCTTTGAATTTCATACTATATTCAATCCCATCTTGATGATTCTTCTGAAGGGACCCAGGAAAAAGATAGACTGGAACATGGAAAGTTGCCCAATCATTTCATGCCGACATCCTCCATTGTACTTTTTCCCTCAAGTTGGATCTTTTCAGCTTTGATATGAGGGTCATTCAGCTATTTTGGAAGTGTAAAACATGCTGAGCCAATCTTTCATCTTACAGCAAACTCCAATCTGGCGATTGCTAATCGTTGATGAGCACCGTGGAGAATTTGCAACTTGAAGATGGCTTAGAGATCATTCCGTCTTTAGAGAATATAATCCTCTAAATGCTATTGTTTTGATCCAGGTCGTCTTATACTTGTTTTCCGTCGGAAAATACTGTTAGTATTACACATATCTAAATCTTTGCACATTTGAAGCAGTAAAACACCGTTCCTGTAACACTCCTCAAAGATGTAACTATCTAGCCCAATCGACGTTTCGTTGTCTCTGCTAACCCTTGCATTGAGATCAGTGAGAACACTGATTCCATCTGTTATGGGAACACTGAGTAAAAACAACATCCAAATCATGATAGAAAGATAGCTTATCTTCTTCAGTGCACATGGACTGAAGTTACGTATTGCCCCATTGCTAATATATCTGAAAGAAAACTCAAACAAAAATGTCTTAACAGCACAGCTATGTCCAAGTCTCAGCTTCCATTCTTTTTGGCTTTGAGGGCAAAGTATCAAATAGCGTCAAAGCATTCCAACAACTAACATTTATCAGATTTATCAGAAACACAGGATGACAACTGGGTGCAATCTACTGAAATCTCGGAAACATTCTTTTGCCCACATTTTTCAATTCCAGTACCTTTATTGCCATTTTCATTTATGCTGTTCTGAGCTTCCATTGAGCAGGTTTAGTTATTTCAAGATACGGACAGCTTTTTCATATTCGGTTATGGATTTTATTGAGATAATGAATAATTCATCTCTAATAATGAAACACTCATTCCAGATGACCCCCTGTTAACACACAGTGATTATGTCATTTGGTCTAAAACAAACAATAAAATGAAATCAGGCGACTGCAGGAATCGATCATGCAACAGATACAGTTCCTGCTTCAATTAAGCGCTGTTCTTACCATTGGGTTAAACATCACCTGATCCTGCAAAGGCTAAGAAAACTATTTTCACTCAATTTCCATTTTTTGCTCAGTCAAGACATTACCAACGTTTGGTAAAGGAAAGTAAACTGCTTCCAGGCTTTGTGTAAAAAAAAACTAAAGTAACGCAGGTGGGAACTGTTGAAGTCTGACAAATTCAATCGAAAAAACAGCAAAGATGATAAATAATACATATGCAGGTAATACAAATGGAGAATTCGCATAGGTGACATTAGAACTGATCAAAAACAGGAGAAATAGGACGATGGAGATTCAAATGAACCAAACCAAGAAGCAGCAAACGAACAAATTGGTTGAAAAACAAACGATTGATGAAAATCATGAAAAGAATAGTGAAGAATATCGAAAAGTAGAAGAGGCAGGATGTTTAGTGAAACTGACAGATATTTGTACCATTCAGAAATTAATGTACCACTTACTTTAACCTGAACAGACTAGTAATGTGCTAGACATAACAGATGGAGTGGCTTTTTTGATACTAAGAAGACCGAGGTAGAAAAACGGGGAATCTTTGGAAGGTGTAGGAAAGTTATGTCCCCAAAGACTTGCACTGCTATTCATGCAGTGTCTATAAAAAAGAAAGGTACCACACCTTTCAGTCCAAGAATAGATCCTACTTCCAAAGGAAATAGATCTTAACCTCAGCAATTACAGTTCCATCATATATATATATATATATATATATATAGTAGAATATAGATTCGCTACATAAACTAACTCATTTTTCTGCCCTCTCTTAGCCTCATTAGGCGAATTTTTTATCCAGTTCACACCTGTTAACAAAATGAATAACCCAATACCACTCACTACCCCTTTCAAAGTATTCTCACTAATTTCTCCAAAACTTGAATAAAAGAATACAAATAATTATTCGCCTAATGAGACCTGGAGAGAGCAGAAACATGAGCTAGTTTCTACTATTTAATCCTAATTTAACTTTCATAAAAAAAAGTTTTATGTATTGAGCACTCGATCAGATAAATCCATTACATGTCAGAAGTTGTTTTATATTATTGATATATCATTATATCATGTTATACTGCTAGCCTGATTTGTACCATATGTATTTTATATATATATATATATATATATATATATATATATATATATATATATGTATATATATATATATATATATATATATATATATATATATATATATATATATATATATATATATATATATATAAAAGTTCTAAGCAAAAATATTCACAGACTAACGAGCCCTATCGTTTAAAATCTCTCAAGTGACCATACAGGTTACTAGAGTGGATAATGACGGTAGAAATATTAGATTGCATAATAATTCCAGCAAGATACTGATCAGAAATGGACTTAGACGATAGGATACAATTTCACTTATTTCACCTATTTACAGTGATCCTTTGGAACTTTATCTGGGAAACCTCTCGGGAGAGAATAAAGAAAACATAAATGGAGAATATTTCAATCATTTCAAATTCTCAGATGACTTTTCAATCACTAAATAAACATTGAATATGAAAAAAAACGTTAAATAATCTTAAAATAGGAAATAAAAACTATAATCAAAGGTGAATAAATCAAATGCTAAAGATGTGTTTAACATTGAATTCCGGACAATGATAGTAAGTTGAGGTGATGGGGCTTAAAAAACAGGTCAAGGAATACACATTGCCTAATTTGCAATAAACAATGGATGTGAAATAAAATAACAAATAACTGTTTGCTGGGAATAATGATTGGTCTGATCATATATGTTGCCAATATGCTAAGAACGTAAAGTATGCAATGAATGCATCATACCACGTATAGCATACGGATGCAAAAAATAAAGACTGAGTAAGATGGTAAATAAACAATTAAGTGACAAAGAAAGGAGGAGGTGGGCACATCCATAGAAGAAAAAATGGAGCAACAAATCGACTTTGGAATCAATCGGATAGAAAACATAATAGGAAAATACCTGTCACAGACGTGGGTGGGGAGAAAAAAGACTCAACAGTCTGAAAAAGATTTAAGCAAAATCGAAGTTTTCATGAGAGGACATTGAAATCGTCTTCAGGACGCGATTGTATATTATGGCTGGCGCTGATGATGATGATGACGATGGTGATGGTTATGGTGTCGCTGCTGCTGCTGCTGCTGATGATGATGATGATGATGATGAGGAGGAGGATGATGATGATGATGATGATGATGACGGTGACAATATAATTCCAAAACAAGTTAAGCATTAGGAATTTAAATCTCTACTATCACATTCCACGGGAAAAAAATGGTCGAATAAGAAGGCTGACTACCATTAATCTATTTTCATTTGGTCTTTTGGAAAATTACTTGCATTGGGTGGGAAGGAAAACCTCATTAGAAATTATGTAAACTGTCAATAAAATTTGTGGGAATAGGAATTTTATTTTCTTCGAAGAAATAAGCGACATTCATAAAAAAAATTATCCTCCTTATAGAACGACAATGAATGAAATTACTCTATTAGCTAAAGGACAAAACGACCACAATGATGATGTTCAGTCGTGGTAACTTTCAAATTATTTCACGAAGGCGAGTACTCAATCACTTTTATGCACGACGTATGAGTTACTGTTCCATTCAAAAAGAACATCATTACCTCCAAAGCTAATGTGACTGCATTTCTTCTCCTGCAGTTGTCATACATCTATGTTATTGTCTTGATCATTAATATAGCCATCTGCTCCTTTTCGAAAAATTGCTTTTCCCCACTTTTACGGGAAAAAAGTCAAAATAAAAATTATGTTCATTCTTTGTTTCGCAACGAGTTATCCTGGTGGTGATATGCACAACTCCCCACTTTGTTCCCTTCATTTTGGCACTCTCAGCCTCTGTCAACTATGTTTGATACATCACCATCCCTATTTTGGGGACTGGGGAGGCTCAAATAGTTTTTTGCCATAGATCAATGCAGTTGTTGATTGATGTTACGTCATTTTGGCTGAAAAAGGTTCCTATTACTGGAGCACTACTTTCGGAAATCGCAGAAAACCTGGATTATTCCAATATATAGTATCAGTTCTACTATTTCTAATGAATATTGGATAAAGTTAACAAAAGTTACTGAAACTTGAAATTCTGGTAAACGTATTGAAAAGTTGTCGAGATCTGCTTTCGTTCGTATGCAGTGAAAAACACCGACCAGATACGGCTATCGTGGAATTTCAATAATAGCAATAATGCAGTAGTAAGTAATACACAATACATACAAGTGGGTTGAATCAGTAGTAAGGTACACTCAACTATTCTTGAGATGAACGAAAAATCTACAATTGATGGTTTGTCGAAGCAGAAGTTTGATTACATTGCATCATGCCTCAATCTGCGTGTTGATATCAGCATATGTAAAAAAAGAAAAAAAAAACTGGTAAGAAAAATACCCATAGACATTATGGGCCGTGTTCTAACTGCTAGATAGGTTTGGTGAAATATTGGGGGCATCATGAAAACTGCTTTGAACAGCTCGGCGATTGACGAACAGACAGTTGAAGACACAAGCGAGAGAAGAAAATGATCATAAAATAAATTCTACCCGGAAAATTGAAGAAGCAGTTAACAACAACTGCAATTTGACATAGTTGCTAGGAAGACACATGATAAGAAATGGAATTTCATGGCAGCTCTGGACAAAAGCCACAGCATCATTTACGTCGAAGTGAAAATAAACAAAATGCAAAGAGTTGAAAATCCAGGTGTTGTTGAGGAAGAAGTTCAACTGTAAATCGTTGTATTAGTGAATTATATAAGGTGATAAGACCTAATACGATAACTAAGACGATAGAGTAATACTGAGAATAATTTGGGTTCAAATATAAACAAAAGATAATGACATCAACCAGAGACACTAATAAAAGTATGAGGAATATAATACTCGAGGACAATTAACTGCCCATAAAAAAAAATACGTCGAATCGGGGATATAGTAAATACAGAGAAAATGGAACAAAGGAATATGTTTAACCTGGCAGCTAAGCCCAAGTGCATAATAATTAGCGACTTTGGAACCGTTCCAAAAGCACTGAACTCAAGATTGGATCGAATTAGAAATATTTTTCACGGTAAATTGACACTTTACTTACACAGCCATTTACACGACAACAAGATTTTTTTTAGAGGGGGACTTACTGTAATAGACTGGGGATTTGGCAAGCAATTTATGATTGACCGTTTCAGTAAATGGTATCAGCAAAAAGCACAATTTTTATCGATAAAATCTAGACACCCAGTGTTACTTGCATACTACTACTACTACTACTACTACTACTACTACTACTAATAATAATAATAATAATAATAATAGTAAAAACACAAAAGAACTTCCCTCAATAGGTGATATAGATAAATTCTGAGCAATGGAAAAACGTTCTTTGCAAATGTAGAATGGCTTAGAAGACAAGATCAACGACTCGAAGGTAAAAGCTTACAGGAATGGAACAATACAATTCGAGGAGACGTTCATGATGCTCAGGAACAGATACCCAAATGAAAATTGCCAGAAATGGATGATTTCCCCAATCTCTGGCGGAACACAGTCATATGCCCACTCAAAGCGATACCATTTCTGTTCAACTCCATAAATGACCCACCTGAAACACCATCGAGGTTAAGCTATGGCACGATTTACTCATGCCAAGAAGCTGTGAAACAAATCACCAAAAACTACGGACCCATCACCTGCCTCACAACCGCTTGAAAACTGAACACAGCAGTACAATTGGAAAGAAAGCACATCCACCTTGAAAACTACAATATCTTCCACCGAAAACAAAAAGTCTAAAAAAAGAAATTCTTACGGATGCAGAAACTAACATTTCTTCCATGAGATCATATTCAGGTCAGTTTCAAATTTCGTAATCAAAGTACAGCCAGTGTAGATTGTCTAAAGACGTTTGGTAGTGAGCAACATTCTTGGATACGAAAAGCCTTAAAATATATAAATTGAACCAGCTATAATTGATTTCCTCAAGCAGGTCATTATGAAACACCAAACTCCTTCTAAACATCAATAGAAATACTTCTGAATCTGGGAATATAGCCATTGACTGTTCAATGTATAACATTCTCTTTCACCCTTCTCTCCTCTCTAGCCCTGATTTTTCAACCAATTGAACTCAAAAGCATCACTCATGAATTTAAAACTGGTATCAGAAAAAGAGAAGAAACACTTACTTGACATGGATAACCTTACATTCTATTCAAATTATCTGAGTGGACGGAGCTGTTACAAACTGATAAGTCGTCTACTGATGATATAGGAGTAAAATACGCCCTGATAAGAGTGCTCGGGCGACCTTCAAGCGAGGGAAACTATCAAAAACAAAAGGTATCCTCTTCGATCTGGACACAGCCATTCAAGAACTTGAACGAAAAGACGCCTATAAATATAGTAGAATTAATGAAGGCAATGGAATAAAACATACATCCATGGAAAACAGAATAACTATCAATACCTTGGCAATATCCGTAGTATAGTACAGCTTTGATATTATTCATTGGAACAGAACTGACATACACTGGATGGACGCAAAACAAGGAAATCACTCATCAACAGAACACACCGCCAAGTGGCGGACGTCGATCACCTCTATTTTCCCAGGAAAGAAAGTGGTATGCTATGATCAGAGCAATCATACAAAACTATAACCATTGACTTACATGCTAACCTTCAGGCAAGTGGCAACTGGATTTCAACTTTTGTCGAAAAGCATGTATCAGGAAAAAGACCCGACGGTTGTAAAAGGAAACCAACACATTTCGAGATGAACCTAACTTGGCTGACATAGTCCAACAAGTCCTACACTAACTGCAATTATAGTTGCCAAAAAATTTTTAAATTCTGTAAAATGACAAGAACATTTGGAACAGAATCCCCTAACCTGCTATTACCAACTTAGCATCAAAGACTCTGATTTAGATTATACTAACATCCATCAGTGGCTACAAAGTTCAGGGCTGAAAAACTAGACAGAAGAATGCATCCTCGCAGCCTGACCCCGCCTCCTTTGCAGGAACTACTTTGTAGGCATTATCGAAAATGTTGTTGACCCTAACTGCAGATTTACATTTTCTGTTGTAGCCCCCGGTGAATACAAACTCAGACATGGTACACAGTGCCAGCGTATCCATTGGGTAATATTTCAAGAATTATGGCTCACAACACAAATTGAAACACACGATGTGCTAATACTATAGGATTTCCCAGTGAAAATGGATCAAAACTTCAAAGCAAAACACCCAGGCATAATTAAATACCCAAAGTAAAAATGATGCCAGTTAAAAATTAAAAGAAAAGGGAAATGAGATCACAAAAATGTTGAAATTGGTGACTGTAACAATATCCGTTGTAATAGAAGCCTCTGGGTCCATTAAAAAGAATTTTGACGAAACATCTGTAAGATACAACGAATTATTCTCACAAGCACCGCCTGAATCCTCCGCAAAGCACTGTCAATGAAAATATTTTTCTGTTATAAAACGGTGTACTGTTCCTTACATGGGCTTCTCTATCGGACCTGTATTGTGTCTCACTTTTGCAGACATAGAATGAAAAAAAAAATGAAAGTGTGTGGTCAGTCATAACATCCTTGTGAGCCAGGTTTTGAGCCAATGATAATAATAATGATAATAACAATAATAATAATAATAATTATAATAATGATAGTAATAATAATTTATTGATTTTCTCAAACAGAATGTGAGAAGTATGCAGTGAATATATCATGCAAATCGCCCTGAGCAGAGCAACAACATCAAAGAAGTAGCAAACGAGGTAACACTGAAAAGACAACAATGGAAATGGAACAAAAATGATTGTAAACACAAGAGACAAGATCTCATAGACATATCTACACAAGGAAATCTGACAAGAGGGAAAGAATTGCTTAGCATGTCAGACAAAAAAAAATGTATCAGGACAAACTACATCAATGCAAACATAGGCAAAACCCAGAATAACAGTAAATGGCATGATGCAGGGATAGGGACCAGACAGTAAAATACGTAACCAATATATGTAGTTAACTGGCCAAAGAGAAGTTTAAGAATAAACACCACAGGGTATCTATTGCTATATACTCAGAACTATGCAAACGACTCAGATTTGATCATATGAATAAACGATGCAAATACCGATCAGGGACTCTAAAAGTGATGGCCTCAAATTGCTCTCGAACTTTGACGAACAAACGGACAAACTCATCCAAGCAAATAAATCATGTTTGGTAGTTCTACACGAGGGAAAAAGAACGATAAAAAAATAATCGACGTTACTCTGCTTTCAAACCACCAAATGAATTTGAAGAAGAGTGAACAACATTGAAAATCTAAAGCAAAAAAGGTTGAGGAACAAGAAGGTCATGGTACTATAACAATAAGCGGGCCGGTGTGCCAACAATTTTGGGAATCAAGATTGGAGGAGTTGGACGTAATAGAAGGGTTCCGACCTTACTATTTGTGTCGGCACAATTATTGAGGGAGATTATGGGAATATGAAATACACAACTTCCAGATGTCAGCAACGGCTTGACTGGAATGAAGAAAGCATTGGTAGTTAGGGTGGAATAAGGCTGATATAGTGCCAACCATAGCGCTGAGTGGATATATGATGACAGAGAATAACTGGAGACCTAAACAGACTTACGGTCACTCAACATTCGGTTGTGGCCAACAGACAGTGAGTGAGAAAATGCAAACCACTGCACTGTTATAGATTTGGACAGCAGAGATGCTGAGATGAGTGCTGAAGATTCGAGGAAACTCACCTCTACTGAGTCACAATCAATGTCCACGGGATATGCTATGTGAACTTGCCGAATGAGAATCAAATGACGTCTGCCAGATCGTAGACGTTGGTTTTTTAACGTCAATAGTGGTCGCTAGGACTCTAAGCAAAATGGCATAACAACAGGAGCTTGAATGATATTCGGATTGAAAACATGGAGATGCAGTTTTACCATAAAAATCCATGTCTAATTATTAATCATTCTCTCTTTTATGTTCAATGGAAATAAATCCGGTCTCCACTTTTGAAGTGTATAGCTTTTCAGGATTTGTATAAAGCTATGCATTGAGGGCAGCAATTTTGAAAATGATTTAGGGGTAGAGAACCTCATTTACTTTGCCTTTTTGAGGGAAGTGAGTTGCATTCTTTGATCTATGTTTGGTGTTTACAGGCTGTAGTTGTGGGTTCTCTTGTAATTGTTTTCACCACTTTAGATGGTACTGTTGGAACACTGCCAAAATCGCTTAACATCGAAATTGGACGAATTAGAAATTCAAATAAGAATTAAACTCCATACCACGGGGGTAAGAGTGTCTTGGACGATACTCAAAATGGTTTTGGAAAATCAAAAAAGAAAACTCTCATTCAATCTCCAACATTGTCTATCAGGAATCTGTGGTTTCATCTGTGAATAAGCAAATACATAATATAATAAGTTCAAGAATGAACTGACGGTGGTAGTACTACAGTTCTGCTTTAGTGTACCAAGAAAAGTGCTGGGGATTAAAGGACACTAACTGCCACTTGATCACTATCCATAGCTATCAGAAGTCTCGTGGGAACATGCAAATGTAATTAATATGAGTCTGCATTCTGCTGGGTAAAACTCCCCTTTACTTTTATTCGGACTGAAAATGATTGCTTTTTGATAAATAACCAATTATAGAATGTACTTTTTTAGCAAAAATGTATTCATCTACAGGGATTGAATTATGCTACATCATTCATGTATTTTTGTGACTAAATTTTTGTGGATTTGTGAGACTAGTCACTTTGGCTCAGCCAGTAAGAGCATCAACTACCAACCACTCAGTAATATTTCCAAATCCCTGAGATATAGGAATGCTAAATTTATGCATCAGGTTGGTTTAACATGACGATACTGATGAATAGTGTTGAGTTGTTTCGCCTGAAATTTGTGGGGATTGTTCTTATTTTTTACGATGGCGATACAAATTCAACACCGACGTTGAAAAAAGTAGTGCTGCTAATGACGATGATCGTGACCGTCAGTTAAAACTGATGTATTAAAATTTGTAGATTAACGCAATTAGATCTTACCGAAAAAGTTTTTTCTAAGCAAAATCACAGCACCACGTATGAGCCCCATAACGGAGCTTTTTGAAAAAAAAAATACTAAATTAGTATACAATAAATACATATATATCGTCATCCACAAACAGCTGTTTCGATGTATTACTTATCTTCAGTGTGGCTATAGAGTTTATCCCATCCAGTACCACGAGTAAGAATCGAAACCCACTCATCGGACCTGGAGGCCGATACCCTACCTCTGGACTACGGAACAGGATGGTCAGTAAGGATGAATTTTAGCGATTTTTTCATTTACGCAGAAACTCATCATCCACCAGAGTGCTCTATTCATATGGAAGAGCATTGCATAAGCTTAAAATGGATGAGTTGCCTCACTTGAAGAGTGTTCAACCCTGAATAAAGGAGCATTAATTATTATGTCATATATATATATATATATATATATATATATATATATATATATATATGATAAAGATAACATAAAATTCATTGGCAGATAGTGTGGAATCAAACGAAAAGGTCTGTAATGTTCAATGTTTAAACCGGTAAAGCTCTCTGGACGGTTTAAGAGAGATGGATCAATAGATAGATAGAAATGATAATTGGAAAGTCATCTAGAGATACATGTTACATCTTAGTTTTTCACAATTATCATTCTGTGAGTGCAGAACAATGCATTTCAACAGCTTTTTTTTTTTTTTAAGAGAATGAAATAATTATAGTAGTTGCATGGAGAGAAATATGCTATTCAAATCTCAATCCCGAAGAGGAGAATGCAAATAATTCTGTGTTTGATGGGAGCTGGAGGAAAGGTGCTGGTATCTGTGTTAATTTTATCGTCTACATTCTGTTGGAAGTCATTCATTCATACGCACGCACGCACGCACACATACACACACACATATATACATATTAAGACTCCACCTGGAATGATCTTCTGTTATAATGCATGTAATGAATCACTCAGCCTAGACAGCGTAAAGAGAATATACAATTGAAGAAAAGAGCAATTCATTGGGTAATCAAAACTATGATTGATAAAGTACATGCTCCAATGTACCTTCCTTTTTTCCCTATTGTGCTTCACAGCCTGCCGTAGACCTTATACTTACGACACGTCAGCAACATACATCCTCTCCAGTTATGAATAATAAAGAACTAAGAAACCAGAGCGGATTAATACTTTCCTTTGGTGTTCAGTTTCGTCCAGTGGTCAATATGAACAAGATTGTACGTGCAACGGGTTATTGTTCGGTATGTAAGTCTCGTTACTCAATAATCGAAGTCATATACAAAAGAAAAATGAGGGGAGGAATTTATGAGAGGTGAATTAGAGACAGAGACAGAGAGAGAGGGGGGAAGAGACAGACATCAAATGTACCTATAGTCAAAAAGAAAGAAAGAAATTATCATTCATTTTGCAACTCAGGAGAAATACATACGTACTGGGAAAATTTTGAGTAAACACAGACAGTGAATATTTGAATTTTGAAGTTTTTTATGATAATGCATTAATATCAGAAACGCTTGATGCTTTATATAACATGTACAGTGACCTAAATAGAGAAAACAAACAAGTATGGTTAAGGATGCACAAATATAATAGTAATATATATATATATATATATATATATATATATATATATATATATATATATATATATATATATATATATATATATATGAGTGTGTGTGTGTGTGGGGTGTTGTTTGCATATGTGTTAGACCTTGTTAACGTGTTCATGTAAGTGTAAGTTACAACTTTAAAGTTTGTAGATATTAAGTTGCTAAATATCTTCTTCAGAGTGAGATAAAAGGTTAAAACCATTGATATCTCCATTTACTGGATGAGTGATTTCTAGAGATGTGTGAAATATACAGCAAGTAACGGGTAACCGGATATTTGACTGATAAACTCTATCAGATCTTTTTGTTTGCTACTCAGCAACATATAAATACACACACAATCACACAAATACACACACACATACACACTTTTCTCCCCTCTTTTCACTCTCTGCCTTTTTTTCTCCCGCTCTCTCTCTATCTGTCTTTATGTATATATATATCGAGGGAGAGAGAGTGATAGAGAGATGGGAGAGACAGAGAGAGAGAGAGGATGCTTTCTTCCTATTGAGGATTCCTATTGAGAATCTTGGCTACTCTAAGGGTTGTATTGCCTTTCCAAAGCTGTGTGACGATAGGATTCTCTTCTTCTGCGATAAATCACTTTTACGACCTTTAATGTGATAATTTTGCAGTTCTTACTAGATAATCTATACTATTAAGAATTCAAAGCGATAACAAAATGGCTTCTCTTTGTTTATCAGTGCACAAAATGTATCTGTTGAGTTGTACAATGCAGATCACCGTTGTCAATATTAGTGTCGAATCATTTTCTCTATTTTTCCCGAAACTAAATTTACAATGACACAACGCCTTTGTAGGATTATTTGACAGACACCGCACAAATACAAAAACACGCATACATATATAGTATACGTATTTACATACACCCACACACATATACACGCAGTCACACACACATATGTGTACGTATGTATGTATGTATGTATGTATGTATGAATGTATGTATGTATGTATGTATGTATATATATATTTATATATATATATATATATATATATATATATATATATATATGAGTGTGTGTGTATTATTGATATGTTTTACACACACACATAAACACATTCACACACATATGTGTATGTACGTATGCATGTATGTATGTATATATATGAGTGTGTGTGTGAGTGTGTGTGTGTGTTTGTGTGTGTGTGTGTTGTGTAAAACATATCAATAATACACCATAATGTGATATGACACGACATTCTATGTATGATGCGTTTATTTAATAAAGTATTCGATACATCCCCATTAAACAGTATATTCATCTGGGTTCATGAAATAAAGGAATACAATCCATGCTGATGTATATACAACGAACATTGAAAACACCTTCCAGAATACAGAATTAGGAAGCTTGGGAGAAAACACAGTGATTATTTTAACCTTTTGAGATTTTCGATGCTATTGCATTGATACCAAAAATGTTTGGTGATTTATAAAGTGCAAAGTGATTTAGATAGAGGGGAATACAGATATGTTTAAATATGACTGACCAAAGACCCAAGATCTGTTCAATTATACAGTAACGAAGAAGACTTCCGATACAGAGGATGAAGATTTGTAATAAATATAGGAATCCATTCACTTTGGTTAAGCAATAATGTCAGAGTCTACAACAAGGTTCAGATACAGAACTTGGTGAATAAAAAACACTGAACCCCCCTCCCTCATAATCACAAAGATGACACCAGATAGAGCAATGTAAAGAGGTCTCTCAGTGATAAAAACGAAAGACTTCGTCATGAGGACCGTGATAAATTATACTGTACAAGTAGTTAAGTGACAACAATGTTGCTGGGCTGTACACTCAGGAAAGGAAAAGTTCATGTATGGAGGGATAGACTAACTGATTGGTTCAAATGAGACGATAAATGCAGTAGAAAAAAACCAACCACAATATGAGGTATGGTGGAAAAGTTTGCCGGTAGGACAATGCAGATGTTGGTTAAGTTGCAATCGTTGTTAGAGGAGACTGGGAAGTCTTTTTTCTACAACAGACTTTCAACAGCTTATGATAATGGCGATGGCTATTATGATGATGATGTATAATGTGTGTGATTCAATATGTACGGTCTGTATTTATGCATTTACTTACAATTCATATGTTGTTTTTTTCTAATTGCTTCACTAAAGCTTTTTGAAGTTCTGACACGTGAGAACACGGCAGTTGTTCTCATAATCATTTGTATTTTTTAGAATTTCTTTTCACTCTTATTTCAGATTTTCTCTTTTGCCTCCTTGCAACAACTATACCATTTGTTCGTCATTCCAGTTAATTAATATCTTGCCTCTGGCCCAAGTTTTGGTTCCTCTTAAAGTTGGATAATTAGTTAAATTCTGGAGTTCGATGCATGATTCGAGAACTCATATTAATTCCACTTTAATTAGCGGAAAGGAAATATCAATTAATATTTTGCTTTCAGGTTGCTTTTTACACTTTATTGTCACTGATACAAATTCTCCCTTGTCTGCATTGAGAATTGGATTTTTTAAGAAATAAAATAACAAAATGTCCAGGATATATTTACATTTTCTCTTGTACGATAAGACGATAAACTGAGATTTTATTTGCATGTAATATTTATGTTCAAAGTTATGAAAAAAGACCTTATATAACATGATGCAAAATATTTTGAATCTCTGCTTCTTCTGGGATAATGATGTTATTTTCTCATCAATTATGTTTGCAAAGTTTACAAATTCTTGATTATATCTCAAAACTTAGCTCAGGTGACTTGGATAGTGCTAATTCGAAATTTACATATTTCGAATGGAACAAAAGGCACGTTTACACATTTTATTCACTTATATATTGAAGTGACCTCCTCATGAATATCACTGTCTTGGTCAGAATAGCAAAAGGTACAAAAAAATAAAAGATTGTCTCAATAATCTCTGCATATAGGCTGTAAGGAAATACTAAATCCCCCCCCCCCCCGATAAATTCATTGCACGGGGTTATGAATTGAGATTTGTTTGATGGAGCCAATATTCATTACTCAACCAATGAAAACTTAATACATAAATACTTGAGGCATTGCATATTCATATATATATATATATATATATATATATATATATATATATATATATATATACATATATATATATATATATATATATATATACATATATATATATATATATATATATATGTATATATATATATATATATGTATATATATATATATATATACATATATATATATACATATATATATATATACATATATATATATATATATATATATATATATATATATATATTATATATATATATATATATATATATATATATAGATATAGATATATATATATAGATATATAGATATATATAAAGTTTCTATGCGGTGCTATTCCAAACCTGGAATGGAGCACTTTGGCAGATTGAGAATTTTGAGAATAAAATATATCACTTGATTTGGTGCCCAGATTCTGCGTAAAATATCTACCTCATGGTCTAAAGCAAAGGTTTTGATTCCATTTCTGTGTATCGGAAGGGATATTGGATAGACTATAGCTACGCTGAAGAGTGATAATACAACGAAACAACTGTCTGTTGATGGAACAGTTATATATATATATATATATATATATATATATATATATGTATATATATATATATATATATATATATATATATATATATATATATATATATTAGTGTGTCATCCACACACACACAGCAGTTTCGTTTTATTACAACTCTTCAGTGTAGCTATAGACAGTCCATTATCCCATCCAGTACCATGAGGCAGGATTGAAACCTTCGCTTCGAAGGCCAATATTTTACCTCTGAGCTACGGAAGTGGATGGTCAGTAAGCGATATATTTATCATTGGTTGAATTCGTCGTCCACCCAAGTGCTCTACTCCTATGGAAGAGTATTATTACGACACGTATCTAATTTGATAACCCGCTCTGATAGTATAATGGGCAGTACGTCTTTCTCACACAATGAATACCTGTGGCTCGATTCCTGGCGCCAGCAAAGAATATGGAAAACTCTTCAATAGGACAATTTTCCATCTGATCTTTGTAGCTAACTTACTGCACTATAGGATGTGCTGTTGAGATCGATGAATCTATTAGATGGCTCTGCATAGGAATGGTTACAGACAGTTCTGGGAATAAAGCTTTGGCTTTGAACAGACTTGATTCTTGCAAGAATCACCAAGCTGACGGATGTAAGAGACACAATTCTCTATTTAAACAATCTTCAATTCTTATGTGTACCGCATTTAATTAGGACATATGAGAGGAATTGAAGTCACTTCAGTTTTACTAATCTTTTAAAAAATTGCAAAATTTGTATCTAACAGACTTGGTTGCTTTTAACAATTAGCAATATATGTATGTATACACACACACACACACACACACACATACGCATACACACACACACACACACATATATATATATATGTATATATATATATATATGTATATATATATATATATATATATATATATATATATATATATATATATATATATATATATATATTGTACAAATTGAAAATTGAACAACATTTGGAAAAAATTTGAAAATATGATACAATTTTTCGCCTTCAAGATACTTCTAAGATATAAATCCAGAAAGTGAGGACGATATTATTTACTGAAATAGCGTGTATACTTTATCAATCGTTAGACACACTTTATCATCAAATATTTCCCTTGTGATATCAAACCGTTAAGATTCGACCAACTAGTTGCATTATCAACCTAAAAGGCCGATCTAGCTTTGACATTGCGACAAACAAACACATTTATAAATAAAGTTTCCGACATCTTGTCTCCGCTGAGGTGGACACGGCTAAATTTACCTTAGTAGGCGGGTAATGTCTATTCTTTCCATCCCCACGTGACACATTATTTTTGCTTGATAGTTCATTACTGTTTATATTGTGATCTTTATTACACATGAACTTTTTTTTATATAATCTATAAAAGGATCAAACAGTTTTGAGACGTGAGTAAACGATGTAAACCTTTGAACCAATATATTGAGAATATTAATTGTTCAGTGTCGGTCAGTTTGACGTTGTTTATTAAGTATCAAATACATTTAATAGACAATATTGACCGTCTGTATTGGTTTAGAAAGATCGTTAAAATGCGGAAGTTGGTAACACTTACAGGGTACTCTGCTAACAGAGTCAGATACAGCTTAATCGTAAAAGTTGAAAAATCATGAACAAGAAATCAATGGTTATGAGCTGGAATGATTTATGCTTTTCCAAGAAAAGACTCCAGTGTTGGGCGGAACCAAAATCATCTATAGGTACATTTTCGTTTGTGCTTTTTACTGGTGATGGTGCTATTTACTATCTCCAAATATAGTAGACAAAATTAGCTGAAAAGTGACATGATCAAAATATCCACGCCACAAACTCGAAACGAGTATGTCAAGTTAACATTGGGGTATGATTCAATCAAAAGAAAAATACGGTCAAAATAAAATCAATTTTTGACCACTGATGTTTTGAAAGGAAAACATCTAAAATCGAACATAAAATCTAGAAATATTGAGATTCTGGATAATATAAATGTTATTGATAATCCATATCCACCAAAGAAAGCCAAACACGATTTACTTTTTTAAAATAAAAAACACTCTTATAGAAAGGCTTTAGTGGTGTACTGATGTCAATTCTCAAGTCTGTACACAAAATGCAATGGCGAAGGGCACTGTATACACGAATTCATTGAGAGATAACTGCACAAATTCTCCATTAATGAGTGGTCCTCGATAAAGTAAAGAGTTTTTTTTTTCAAAAGCTGGCCAATCTTCTTCACTGATTGCTTGATGTCGATATGATACTAAGAATAGCTCTGGCACATTCAAGTTTTGTTGGAACTGCAATCTTGGGCTGTACACACATTCAATGATCTGATACCAGTAGGTTCACTCTTTGGATTTTTGATCTTCCTCCATCACGATCTTCATCTCAATAATTTTCATCTGAGTGATTTTCTATCTTAACAATTTGCTGGCCGATGGTATCTCAATCACACGGAGTCAGTTTGGTACCAACAAACTATAAATATTTGGAGTGGATTTTCACAGTAAGCATGAGGTTAATTTGGTAATGTTTCGTGCATATGTTTCCCAGGCGCGGTGCTGGGAGACAACCAATGAATGCCAAATTTTTTTTTTTTTTTTACTTTTTTATAAATCATTTTATATGACTATTATATATACAATTACTGGGGAAAATGTTCTTGCAAATGACACAAACCATATTTATGCGTTCAAGATCATTTGCAAATAGATATTTAAAGATATTCTATTTGAGAGAAGCAAACCAAACAATTTATACATACCTGTACAATTATAGAAAAAAATCGGACTCATAAATCAGCAGAGCATAGTGTACAAGATCATTACAATCAAATTACCAATCACATTTATACGGTTAGAAATGGGTTGCCTTTTTTGTGATCATAATAAAATTAAAATAAATTCAAGTCTCAAAAATATGATAAAAAATGTAGTCAGGGCATCATTTGATAATCATGCATCTGACTATTTCAGCCTGTGGAGGGTTAATGACAACGTGGTGCAGCACCATATATATATATGGTTTCAATTTGTTATATATATACAAACGTTATCAAGGCTGTATTTGACACGATTCAGAAAAGTTGGTCCAAATTGTAAATTGCAAGTTCTAACAAAATCGTTCACTCAATATTAGAAGAAAAAGGCTTATTTATGAAAGATTTACGATCGAAAGTAATAATGCTTGATATTTAAAGATCAGAAAATCTATATACCTTTGTTATTGTCGACTGCAATAAATGAAAGCAATTGCATCTCTTGATTCTGTCAAAAACTGAAGACGAGAAAATAATGTTAGGTTACATTGACGTGAAAAAAAGCTGATATTACGCATTGATTTGAAATATAGTCTGGTGAAGATGCATTCCAATAAGTAGTCAACTGCTCTGATATAGTAATGAGATGTTTTGGATATTCTTAACAAAGTCCTCCTGAGCAATTAAGATAATGTTTCTTTGATTGGGAGACAATCACTTTTATTCCTGATTTTATTCTTACGGGAAAAAAATGTTGTTTTAAATGATAGCTTCCTCAATGTGTGATTTCCTTTGGGTTACTTGAGAAGGCTTTAGAGTATGAAATCCGACGAATGTGATGATTTGTGGCACCGAATGGATATCCACCGGAAAAACGGATACAATTACTCGTGTCTTTTAAAAGGTTGAAATAATGAATAGCAAGGATTCCAAACTAATCTTTGCTAATGATCGTAGACTTCACATCAAAGAATGAGGTTAATCAGATGGATGGAATTATTTAGGAGTGTATGAGACGATACACATGAATGTAAATAGAGGGTGATGAGAAAAGGGGAATGGAATTTGAAATGGAGGTGAAACTTGGGCGATGGAAAGAGACTAAATAAGTGAAAGAGACTACGACGGGTGAGTGGAAATAAATGGTTGAATGGCACTAGAAGGGTGAATATGAAAAGGAATGGATGAGACTAAAAGGGTGAGTAACACCGGTAAATTATATCTGATGGGAAGATGAGACTAGGAAAATTGAAGAACCGTGAATCAAACATAGAATGACCAAACAAGGAGAAAATAGGTTTTCAAGGGTGAATAAGACTAAATGGGACCTTCGGATGAACGAGACTAGCGACGTAAATAGTTTACATTACTCAGATATTTACACGACAGATCGATATCAAAACAATCAACAAACTGTCAAAAAAGTTCTTTTTTTTCAGGTTCCAATATTGCTGACTATGTATGTATACACCAGCATTTGTACAGGCCACCTCAACAGAGCTAAAAGGCTACAACTTTTAACATTTACTCTCTCTCTCATCTTTAGAATTTGGTTATTTTGTTGTAAATTCTCCCCCAGAAAATATTATCTAGGGTGGGATCAATTTGCAATATGAATTCTAATTAATCGTTAATTTTCTGTCAAGCTGCCATTACCTTTTTTTTTTAGGTTTTTAATTAAGTCGTTTATAAGCAAACAGAGAAGAACAACAAAAATTGAAGGAGTGACAGCAATTGATTGCACTTCTGTTCATTATATTTTACTTAAAAAGGGAATCGTCATCGTATTGGTCTGTAAAATTGTTTTTTGATGGCAATGAAAGTAGGAATCTGATATTTTTATCACTGTACCTTTTTTAATTTGACAGTTATAGATTATTTCCTAAACCTAGAAATGTAAGCTTTCCTGAAAGACAAACTCGGCTCATGATACAAAATGGATTATGCGTGAAATTATACACTTGAGAAAACAAAACAAAATCTATCAAAGACAGAAGAAATATATATATATATATATATATATATATATATATATATATATATATATATATATATATATATATATATATATATATATATATATATATATATATATATAAATGTGTACTGTAGACAGTGAGACGGACTCGGGAGTGAGGAGTAAATTGTCCATACATTTTTCGGGATTTTTCCCATCATCTGTGGTGTGTGCTGAGTGTGTGTATTGAAATTTCCCATGCGGAACCAGAGTCCACTGTCAGGAGCTATGCATTGTGGGTAAATTGTGTTGTCAGGGCTGCTCGAGGCCTCCTGTTGAGTGGGAGAATGTCCAGTAAGGTATCAGGTCTTTGGTTAAGCAGTAGCAGTTGGTCTTGGGGAGTGATGTGGAGTTAGATTTTTTGGTGTGTTAGGGGTATTGTAAGTAGAGGATGGTGAGGTCAAGGAGCTACATGGGTATCAACCTTAAAAGTTACTGAAAATGTTTAGGCTATGATTTCGACAGGGGTTATAACAGGCTAAGGTGAAGTTTTTCCTATGGGTCTGGGTGACTTTGAAGCTTCCATTATTGAATGTGTCCAAGATGTGGGTGTGAGGATATTAATGATAGGAGTTGTGTATATTAGGGTTCTGTGAGGTGAGGGTTGATCAGTTTAGTACTTAATTCAGTAGGATATAGGTTTTAAGTTCGTTGATCCACATATCTTCGCGTTTCTCTAGAATTCTCTGGTTATGTCAAATGGAGTAGTTTTTTTCTATTTTTCTATGATGGTAAAGCTAGTGTCAGTGGCAATATATATATATATATATATATATATATATATATATATATATATATATATATATATATACACACACACACATATATATTTTCACACACACACATATATATATTCACATATATATATATACAAATACACACACACATATATTTATAGACAAACATATATATTGACACAAACACATGCATATGATCATTAATCGTGTCAAATAATATTTCCACCGTGAAATAACAAAAATGTGAATTGTTAAGTCACAACTGACAGTCAGATTTAATTTGGAACAACGGGAAATCATTCCAAATAAGAGTTTGAATGTAATAAAATACAATTTATAACCATTCTGTCTGATTATAAATCCATTTTTCAATCATATCATTGTCGTGTTGAAAGATACGAATAAAGAAAATATAGACCGAGAATGAATTGGAGTTCGTGTTTGAAACAGTCTTTTAAGTCTCCGATTGTCAATTTCATTCATGTCTTATACTCTGAATGATACATTCACTGTGTAATAATGGGAGATTTACTGTATAAATGGGCTTATCTACCCAGAAACCGTTTAGGGTGTAAAATAAAATTTACTTGGGAAACAAATTGTTGCAGATTTTAGCAATTTAGGTTTTTTTTTACAATGCAACTATAATACTAAAATTCAGACTTACTTCTCGTCCAGATGAATATTTCCAATCTCTCTCACATGTCTTATCCCCATCTCTCCTCGTCTTTGTATTCCCTTTCTATCTATCTATCTATCTATCTATCTATCCATCTATCTTTCTATCTATCTATCTATTTGTTACATCTTCTCTATCCATCTATTTATCTAGATGTCTCTTTCTTTCTTTCTTTCTCTCCCTATGTATAACTACTTTTATATATATATATATGTGTGTGTGTGTGTGTGTGTGTGTTGCATACCCTTACTATACAAGTGAGCGATTCTTGTTTGTCTATCACGCTCTATCATATATCAAAACATGGGTGTAGTCAAACCAAAGTAGGCAAACGAGCACCATAAATATCGGTGGTGGTGATGGGGGCACAAAGACTCATGTGAAATCTTTTACTGATATTGTGCAATGAATACTTTCACTGATCGTTGTAGAAAGGCCCTAAAGGGACCAAACTCTCCCTACCATTAAATCTTAAGCTACAACCTTGAGTGAACGGAAACTTTTTTTTACACTCCAGATATGTTACCTGGCGTAGACGGAAACTTCAACTCTTATCTTCATTAATAAACACTCAAAAAACAAGACAAGTTTTGGAAAGAAAGTAATGAGTAGAGTTCTCTTTCAGATTGATTTTTGACGCGATGGGTGGAAACTTTTCCCCCTTCTGAAAAATCTGGAATGAAAGGAGTTTTTTTATTTTATTTTGCTCTTTCCAATTCCCTCTGAAAGTATTCATGATTTGAAGCATCAACGTTGTAGGGGAAGTGAAGGAACAATGGAGAATTCCGGTCTGAAGGGTCAGCAGTGTGAGGAATCTTCTCCCACTTCTTCCAGAACTGAAAATACTCTATATACTTTCCCTCAAGTGGTTGATGGTAGACGGAACGTTTTTCCCTCAATAAGAGATAAGAAGTGCTGGGTGACACAGTCTTACACGTTTGAAAGATTTAGTATTTATAGTTCTACCTTAAATGTTTTACTTGGCGTATGCAGGTATTTCAGTTATACGTATATAACATTTTTATGGGTTTTAGACAGGGATTTTGATAATCAAGATGTTTAATATGACTGGACCAACCCCTAACTTTCAAAGGCCGTAGGTAAGCTGGGACTGATTTTCTAACTGACAGTTTTATTTTTTTTTACAAAATGGGTTAAAAGTGATGGTGAGATTTTTCTCTATCTTTTAGGGGTGAGAAATGTTTTCTCAGTTAAAAGGTCGAAAGTGATGAGAGACTTTTCCCCCCTTTCAGAAGATCATTATAAAGAAGAGCACACCCCTAGCCTGGAACAGAAAAAAATATACAAGGCATTGCAACAATTTCAATGGATCAGCACAGACGGAGATCATTTTTATGCATACACACACACACACACACACACACACACACACACACATATATATATATATATATATATATATATATATATATATATATATATATATATATATATATATATATATATATATATATATACCTCGTAATGTTTTGCGTCGTTTTATATGGAAATAACGGATGTGCTAAATTTAAGAATGTGTAAGACATATATCTACATTATGATAATAAATAATTGAATCATCCACAGACAGCTGTTTCGATGTATACAACTCTTCACTGTGGCTATAGAATATCCAATATTCCATCCAATACCACGAGGCAGGATCGAAACTTTCGCTTCCGACAGGTCATAAGAGAGTGAGATTATATATATATATATATATATATATATATATATATATATATATATATATATATATATATATATATATATATATATATATATATATATATATTATACACACATATTTTCAGGCAGGCAAACTAAAGATGACAAAAAAACCTAATTATAGAGAAGCAGTGTGTTTGAGTTATGGAAAATGTTTGAATGAGTTGAAAAAAAAATTACATATTGTGTCTATTCTAAATGAATAACGAATTATAGTTACTTGCTTTGTTGTAGCTTTTAGTGAAACTGTTCCTAAACTTTTTAATTTAATATAGAATCGAATAAATTCCATATCAAAAGTAAATTCTACAGTAATTTGAATCTCCCCTGGGTAGTAAATAGTTATATACCCGGTAAAGTGGGAAGGTCAGGTGAGTTTTAGTTGTATGAGTAGTATTACTGGAAGGTATTGGAAAAGATAAAAACCATTTCGTTGAACATAAATGAGAAAAATGTGCAGATCTTTTTACTGCGGAATTCGCAGACTTTCTTAGATGACTGTTTTTTTGAAATAAGTGAATCACCATAGGGAATTCATACTGCATATATTTTCATTAAATTCATGTTTCCGAGGCAAATCTTCCTTTAACTAATCAGATGAACAGGTTTAGTTAAGCAGAGCGTACGCTTTGGGCTAAGTTGCCAATTTAGCTCTTTTGGGATTAGATTCAGCTTTTTTTTTGTTCAGCTATGAATTCTGAATCTTGCGTCTAGTTTCAAGTCATATAATTCTTTTTTTATATAATTTTTACAATCAAAATATTGGCCTGTGTCAGATGCAGCAGCAGTAGTAATATCATCGCAGGTTGAATTACTGCTGATGTTTATAGAAGCTGTCATAACAAAGTGGGAATAAACTTTGATCCACAAAAACAGCTAAACTGACATAATTGGAATAAAGAAATGAGATTAAAAGTCAGCGTACGCAAAATGCTCCGATCAGAAATCTCTTAAATGTGTTTATGATGACGTTAAAAACGTCAAATATCAATTAGGATTTGCAATTCTGTGGGTTTAATTTTTCATCGATTATTCCATTTATCGTATATCAATCCCGTTGCGCAACATAGTAAAGTACAAAAAAAACCAAAAGCGTAACTTAAGGTAATTAAGAGCAAAGCATAAGAATTCAAATTGAAGGATTGTTTCATCACTTTAACATTGGGGACCGTTTATCGAACGTTTACCATTCACAGCATGTAGTAATCCATGTTAAATGATGCATGGAACTATGAAAAGATAGTGCAAGCTAGAATTGTTTATTTCACACTGAAAATTGTTTCATTAACCTTGTGAATGATCAATGAAAGCGGCAAAACAGGTCAAATTTTAGGGAATTTGATAAAGTCTTGACTAAACATCTTGATCCCGATTAAAAAGATAATCTAGATCATAATTAAATATCAACAAAAATTGTAAGTTTTACTATCTGTTACAATTACAGGCGCAACTTAAATGTTAACAAATACTTGACTGAAATTACAGTATTTTTAAAATAAATATATATCATATGTATGTATGTATGTATGTATATATATATATATATATATATATATATATATATATATATATATATATATATATATATATATATATATACTGGCCAAAGTTGTAAAAAGCTATCTAGTCTTCATATCAACCAACTTACACACACATATATACTTACTGGATTATATATCCATTTCTAAATAGGCCACATATAATTTGAGACTCTATCCGTGAAGACTTCCTGTTGTTGGACTGAGGATTACTTGCTTGGTAGACACAACAAAAGTGAAAAAAGTGGACATGGGGCTGCAGCAGGACGCAAAAAAATGACCATTGTATCTTCTCTCTTCATTTTTTCTTTGTTCACTGTTCATCTTTGCACTTGAAGTTTCTAACACCGACAATTATAATTATAATATATACATAGTCGATTCGATGACTGCCATCGGGTGTCTCTTTCTGTCTTCCCTTCTTGATCCATTTTTTTTGTTCAGCCTCTTCAATTTTCTCTCTTGTTGTTGTCAGTGGCTTGAGGTTTATATATATATATATATATATATATATATATATATATATATATATATATATATATATATATATATATATATATATATATGCAGAACAGGAAAGTCAGTAAGTGAGTGATATATATACTCAGGCACGATTCCCCATCCATAGAGTGCTCTATTCCTGAGTTGGAAGAGCATTGCAAAAGCCAATCAGAACAAGTTACCTTACTTAAAAAAGGATCAACCCTCACTAAGGAAGCGTTAGTTATATCGACAGAATGCTCGTCTATGCTTTATATAGTTTCAAATGACAACCCGTTATTATACGGTCTTTGCCTAGAGACTCATTTTCCATGTAACAATAGGAGGTCATTTCAAATAAAGTGTCAAATTAGATATAGCACATATCATGTTGAATGATTTTTTTTATGTATACACATACACACACACTAACATACATACATAGAAGTAGGGAGTGATTGATATATGTGTATGGATATTGAGAGTAATAAATGTATATATATATATATATATATATATATATATATATATATATATATATATATATTCAAAGCAGGAAAGGGAAGAGAGTTTTCGTTTGATGCCGTAGCAAAAATATTGTTCAAATTTTGAATGTCGATTTTCATTGTTACAGCTCTCCCTTCTTACTTTGAAGATTGCTGCAACATACATTGTGCAAATGTGGGCATTGAGATTCTCAACCCCCTCCTTTTAGTCTCATTATGAAGTATAATTACTGTCAAACTACTGCAATTGTTGTAGTCTCCCCGTTTAACAACAATGACATACATTTCAGGCTCCTGAAATCCAATCCACTATTCGAAGTAATGATAATTCCATTTAAATTCCTGATTATTTGAATTCATAATATTATTTTGGTAGTTTTTTGACAATGTCTTCATAAGAATAAATATGAACGACCTTATAAACCTTCTTTTCTGAGTGATTTTTATAAAAAAGAATTCCATGTGAATGGAGCTGATTACATTGGTTTCTTTATCACAATCATAGAAAGAAAGTGAAAATCCCTTTCATATCTTTCGTTTATCATCGGACCTATTATAGAGACTAGTCGAATGGGAATATGATAAATAATGAACGTGTGTTGGCAATAACTTTTGCCACCCTGGGGAGATGTGAAATTACATTGGCTATTCACCATGAAAAGGACAGCACACTGTTCCTCTTGGCAGGGGATTTGGCGCACAAATTAATCCGCTTAGACTAAATAAAATGACTTTACTAGTGGCTTTACTGATATAAACTGTGTCTTGATTATATAAAAGTACATCTAATTGAAGATAATTTCCAGCTTTTGAAACTCCTGACTTTGACGTTTTACCCATGAGATTTCGCCAGAGCGCAGTTCTACGGTAGATTTTGCGACAAATGAGCATGAAAAACATTTTCAATCTACAACGCTACGACTACTATTGGAAACTAAATACTTTAGATCAGCTACTGTAGTAGTTGAAGATTGATATTTTTCTCGGAGACGAGTCAGCTTGAGATCATCATAGGCTTTCGTAGTTGACAATTTTAATCACTCAATTAAGAATGAAATAAGGATTTACACTGGAAGAGAAACGGTCAACTATGATATTCGCTCAACCAGTAAGTTTTTATGGTACAGAATTACTAAAAAAAATTTTTTAAATAAATGCATTATCGATTGCTAAAGAGTCAAATGCAGATTCAAGTTCCATCCCAACTGAGGATAGATAGTGCAAATTTCTCTTTTGTATGCATAACTGATGAAAAAAAACACATCAATGTATACATATTTTGTATGAATGTATTTACCTATTAGAATGAAGTAATCCTTCACATATCTGCAAGATAAAGTTTCGTAATCATCTAAGACTTAACATTTTAACTCCATCAGTGAGACAGCCGCCTGAACTTCAGTTGGCCATGAGTTCAAATCGGGTTGATATCATGCGAATATGGCATATCAATTTACACTCTTAGTTCTGTTTTCGTTGCTGTGGTTGAATGGGTAGAAAATAGAGTATATCCAAGTTTAACAAAATCGGCTATAACATCGTTTGTTTTTGATGAGTATGAAAATTCTGCATCAATTATCAATACACTGTGCTTTGTATGTCACCAGATCTAAGGGATACAAAAACAGAGGGATATTTGAAACATCTGATTCCTTCAAAAATCAGCATTAAAAATTTGGATATTTGATCAAAACTTGAACATATCCATCCATCTATCTATCTATCTATCTATCTATCTATATACATATATGTGTATATATATATATATATATATATATATATATATATATATATATATATATATATATATATATATATATATATGTATATATATGTATGTATGTATATAAATATTTTTTTAAACATCTGACTCCTTCGAAAATCAGCATTAGAAATTAGGATATTTGATCAAAACTTGAACATCTATATCTATCTATCCATCTATCTATCTATCTCTCTCTATATATACATATATATAGAAATAGATATAGTTGTTATATATATATATATATATATATATATATATATATATATATATATATATATATATATATATATATATATATATATATATATATATATATATATATATATATATATATATATATATTAATCACAAATCAGTTCTCATGATTTTTAAAGAAGAAAACCTATTGCTATTGACGTGAAAATTGCAGCATCTTGTATATGATTGTGTGATCCAAGTTTGTGTGAAAAACAGGGATTTGAAATCTGATTTTCAAGATTGGCACATTACTATATCCTTTTCCATATCCTACAACAGTCACATCTGCCAGTCTATGACATTTTTAATGAATAACTTGGATTTTGTTTGTTGGTTTCTGCAAAACTGTAATATCCATAATTTTAAGAACAGAAGTTTAAATTCAAAAAAGAAATGTTGTGTTTTGCTGTTTTTTCACCAAACAACTTTTTGGTGTCATTTTGGGTATAATCTCAAAAGTAATTCGAACTGTTCAAGATTTCCTAAATCTTTAAGCTATCTTTCCTGGTTGGCAATCCGTAGTGCTTACGTGTCACATCAATAGAGATATTTGTCTGCAAAGTAAAAAGTTGCTCCTCATTATGTCTCCAAACTTTCTCCCATTTTTTAAAATTCACCCCCTAAAATAGCTTTTTACTAGGGGCTCAATTTACGATGTAATTCTATGGTGATTCAGGCTTTTGTTTGTATTTAACTGCTTCAACGCTTCTACTTCAAAATTCAAACGTTTCAACAATCACTGTCCAACGAAAAAGTAACATAAGAGGATTATTCTTTATCCTATTTATCTATTCAATTTGAGATTGATCACCCAAAGAAGACTGCTGAAAGACGTTGGTCACGTGACAGTTTTCATTGAGTGACTAACCAGACAAATTTTTTTTTAAATTAAAGTTTTTTAGAGTTGCTGCAGAACAATGGTTCACAGTGTATCTCCGCCAAAATACTTATAGTACATTTTTATGGTCTTCAGCGGATGAATCTCGAATATTCTATTTGTGTCAAAATTCCCATGATCAGGAAGGCCATCACTCTACAAGGTATAGGTCTGGTATACGTCAAAGTACTGCAACATACATACAATCACAGCAACTTTTCTATCAGGCTACACCAAGTCTCTGAACCCTTCAAACCTCAAAAAAGAAGTAGGCAAGGTGATACCAGCACATCTAAACTCTTTACAGCCTGCAACAAGATGCTCTTCCGTAACCTGGACTGAAATGGTGAAGGAATTGAAATAGACGGCAAATATCTCAGCAACCTTAGATTTGCAGACGACATCCTACTTTTTGCAGAGAAACTACACTATCTCCAACTAATGCAAGATGATTTATCAAATCGAGAATAAGAATATAACAGTCAAAATCAAAGATGCAAAACTAGGGAAAGTAGTCCACTACATCTACCTAGGGCCACAAATCTCTATGAAACCCACAAGAGAAGATGAAATCAAGCAAAGAATTACCCTTGGATGGCAAGCCTTCAGTAGAGCGAGCTCAACCATGAATAAAAACAAAGGGATCCCAATAATCCCAATAATCCTAAAAAGAAGTGTATACAACCAATTCATCATCCTAATGATCACTTATGGAGCTGAAACAGGGAATCTAACCAAGAGACAAACCCACAAACTGAGAAGCAAGCAAAGATCACAAGATTGCACAGTATGTCAGGAAGAAAACAGGTGTCCGTGACATGATAAAATCTATAAGAAAACCCAATTGGCATGGGCTGGTCATTTTGCTAGAATGACAGACAACCGACAGACATCACTAATTGCAAAATGGATCCCCAGAGATCAACCGCGAAATCAAGACCGACAAAATACGAGACAAGCTAGTCAAATTCAGAAGAAATAGGCTCTACAACCCCTGTGAATGAGAAAGTCTGGGGTTCAACCTTAACTAAGGGCTTAGATTTCGGATAATGACTTTTATAGTTGACGGGTGCTCTCAACTTGAGATATTGACCAAAAAACATAAGTCAGTTTTACAGGCTTATCCCAAAGCTAAGCTAAGCTTACATAATTACTTGAACCACGTGGGAAATATCAACCATTAGCGAAGCTGGATCAATCTCGAAAAGTGTCACTCTGATCACGTCTCATGTTTTGCATTTCATCATCGCTTGGAATAGTTTTGTTTTTCTTAACTTAACTGAGATTCGAAAATAGAGCAAAGCATCAAATCAGAATGTTTGGATAATTTTGAACTGAGACACAAGGTCACATTGATTGATTAATGGCAGGATATTGGAAAACGAAGGGTTGAACCAGAATTCTAATCCAAAGAGGACCTTGCTGTTTTGGAGATCATAATCGATCGGAAAAAAGCTTTCTGCGGGGTTGAACAACGAGGATTCTTGAGAAATTTATCCAGGAGGCAAACTGATATCAACAGTCGCCGTAAAACCTTCGCGTAGGTGAAACATTTTAAAATGTTGTTCTATCCATGATAGTCAAGAAATTTGGGGTGCATCTTTATCGTAAGACGAGTTTGAATCTATTTTTGACAGTGGTAAGAGGTTTCAGCTCCATCGATCAAATGAGAGTTTAATTTCTCTCACAGTGAAATTATGGTTCAATGAAAACTCTCAAAGTAAAGAATTATTCTTTGTTAATTTGAAAAACAATAAAAATAGATGTTTGATCCACATTGATGAAATATTTGCATGAAGCTTTTAAATATTCTCCTCGTATTGATTCTATCATACATTGAAAAAAAAAGCTGTAGAATTAGAATTTCACAAGGACTTAAGGATGACCCTGTATAATGTATCAACTGCCTTTAAGCAGGGAAGATGATAGCATTTTATACATAGAACCAATGGCCGTCAGGATCTTTGCTGTCCTTTTGGCTTGCAAGTGAAGTACATTAGCCAACGACAGGTGGTCTTTGCAGAACACATTATACGATCAGCCGCTGTGCTGTTCAACTGAATTGAATGATAATTAGGTAACAAAACGAAATTAAAGAGGATGGAATTGAACATTCAATGAAAGAAAGCAGACAAATCAGTTGGAGTCCTTTGCAAATTTTCTGCGTGCAACTCGCGTCAACTACGAAAAGGCCATCGTTTTCTAAGGAAGAAAAGATAGTTAGGTTGAAATTCCTGTTCTTAGAAAAAAATCTTGCAGTTGATTACAATCCTCCTGAATGAATACATATATATATATATATATATATATATATATATATATATGTGTGTGTGTGTGTGTTGGGGGTGATAATATTTAACGCATCTTAAAGAACATTTTTTTATCTGATAGTAGTCTTCTTTGGTTTCTCGTACAGGTTAACTAACTATTGAATAAATAAAGTTAGTTTCTAAAGTTAGGTCGCTTCTTGCAGCACAATCTGCCATATGCAATATCATGGAATTAAACAATGCAACACTACCCTGATAGCACTCTATCATTTGTTAATATCTGAATTCATTGACATCAGAGATCGGTTCACTTGTCCAAAAACGAGAAATGATTACTAAGTAATTAGAGAAATCGTACTTATTTATTATTTTTATCGAATAGAATTTTATACATACACACACACACACACACACACCCACACACATATATATATATATATATATATATATATATTTGTGTGTGTGGTAATGATTTGACAGAATGATCATAAGTGGCGTTATTTTATATTGGAACTCAATTTGAAATATTATCCTGTTATCACCTGATGAATGCACAATCTGGCTGTGACAATGTACATAGGAAAAATAGTTAGAAAATTAATCTGCTGCAGTAATCAAACCTTCGACCGATAGGGTAGCTGCTCCAGCTAGCGTTGCCCCTATTATTGAGCTAATCAGTCGCCTATAATGCAGCAATGTTTTAACACTAAACTTTTATTTTGTTTACCCACTGTCTATATCTATGCCATTTATTTGTTTTAACGCGGACAATTCTGTTATTAAGAAACGGATATATGATACGACAGAAAGCTTATAAATTGCTTTATATTATATAGATACTTTATTTGAAATGGAATGAACTCCTGTTGTTTTGCATAAAATTTACCTGTCTGTTGTATTTTTGTAAATTACATTTTTTTGCGTGTTTGATGCTGTTCTCTGGCGTAGCAATGCAGCTCTTCCCGACAGATTACATGTTTCAAAGGTTTTGTAGAGCAGATTTATTCACAATGTAATTATAGCGCTGAAGTTGACCATTGTTTCTTATTTCGCGCATTCCATCCCCAAAATTTGCTTTTAGAAAGTTGATATTTGGTAAAAGGTTCATCTGTTCAGAGCAAAGACAATGAGCTATGCAAGATGAACTTGATGGTCACTGAAGGTTATCAACGTTTATTTGTTGCTATTTTTAGCTTGCTGGTGCAATTTTAGGCAAAATTCTGACCCCAAGAAGCTATAATTATGGCATAGAAAGAAGGGTCCTATCTTTTCACAATGCTACTTAAGAGCTAAGTGGTGATAAATTTGGAAACCTTTCCAGGATCAATCATAATAATACGCAGTCAATTTAGGCAATTGTAGGACACACTTTTGCGCATAAAAGGGCTAATATTTGTCATTCGGGTATATCCTTTCACATCAAGGTAATGAGCAATGTATGGTTGGCCCCAAAGGTCACTCAAGAACATCAGAGGTCATTATGAATTTTTTTCTGCATTCCACCAAAAATTTGCAACTCAAACCACTGGGCCAAAATTGGATTTGTTGAATGATCATACAGTCAGTCAATGCAATATTTTTTTAATTTCTATATATTTTCAGCAACATATTCGGTATTGTGCATCACAAACATATCATTACATCTCCTCTGACTGGTCCATAGAGCGAGTATTGATGTGAAATGAATACTTAAATAAATTTGAGATAAAATAATTTTCACCTGTGATTTTTATGATTTCAATCCATATGCTTTCTGTATTTTGTCAGTTTTGTAGAATATTTCAGTTGATGGGGCTCCTGTCAACGATGAAACTGCAATTCTAAACATGACGAGAGGATGTGCTCAAATAGTCGACTGGAATGATGAATGAGTATACAGAAACGAAATCAATATGCATTGCTTCCTGGAGTTGTTATTCTTGAAATTATTTTGATAAAGCAACGGACAAAATATATACATCTGAACAGTACAAAAATAATTGCTATTTTTGACCATCACCTTCAACGTACCGTATCTCAAAAAAAGTTATCAAAATAAGGACTCTCATAATCTACATGTATTTGCCAACAGAAAAAAAATCTATTTATTCTGGAAGTATACGATTCTTTAGTCCTGGAACCGATAGATCTTTTTAAGTTAAGGTTGCAATTGAGAAGTTTTTTTTTTATGTATGTATATCAAACAGAATGAAAAAATAAAATCAACGAAGAAAAAATAATTAACCCCTCCACGGATGTACTCCTGTTTTGTCTCAAATTTACTTCAGACTCCCCTTTGTTTTCAATTGGGATAATAACATATACTCATGACATTCTTCTCGCCAGTTGGTAAAGATTCACAATTTTCCTGTTAACTGAAAAGAAGCACATAATATTCATTAAAATGATACATTTTTTCCAAACTTGGGAGAAAATCCTGACAATATTAGCAGTTTTTCGATGTGTATTTTTCATAACGTATCTATTGCATTTTTTTTTTGCAATATTCGTTTCGACATTTATTCTACAGACGTCGAGTAAAGACTGAGGATCAAATATAAGGAGTAAGCTACCGGACAGACTTTCAACTCGGTTCCTTTATCCCCGGGGAGCCTCCCTTGTTGCAACAGAGTCTTACCAATAATGCTGTATACTTATATCATTGTTCCACTGAGGAATTCTGGTAACTGAAGACCATTGCATCATTTCAGTTGGTATACTGTCAGATACTTGCATCCCTTCAGTATTCCCGTTTCTTAATCAAAAATGATTCCCATAGTGTTATTCAGAAAATTAGAGATAAAGCTTGATCACAGCGTATTTAACGTTATCTTTACAAACTCTCACACTAGCTCCTAAGAAGTTTTGAAAGAGCACTAATAGAGGAATTATAACTTGAGATGATAGCTTCAACAAATAAATCTTGTTCAAAGTCGGAAACATAACCGGAACATATTGATAACCAACGTAATATGCTGTCATAATGTTGAAACCTTACAAACAATCCAAGATAAAGTTGTAATCTGTTGTTGCTTAGTTCCTTGTCTTTTGGACTTGTGTTTAGCATCCCCTTCCAAATGTACATAATATATGTTCTCTGCAATATATATATATATATATATATATATATATATATATATATATATATATATATATATATATATATATATATATATATATATATATAAGCAAATCAAATCAGTTTGAATGGAAACATTAAAAAGACTAATTTTATAATCACTTCTCAGTATTTTTGATGATATCATAATAGGTTCACATGTAATCTGAGATTAGAACCAACACGTTTGATAATATTCAACAGCAAATAATGTCTGAAGTTATACTTACTGATCCATCATCATTTTTTTTCTTTTTTTTTCTTTGACTTATGTGAGAAGATCCCATTAATCCTAAAAATAAGAGTAAACAAACAATGCATCCCTCCGATAGTCACCTAGGGAGCTGAAACATGGAACCTAACCAAGAGACGGACCAACTGACATTAAAGCAAGTAACGTGCACATGAGAGAATCATGCTCAACCCCATATGGAGAGACCAAACACAGCAAAATGTGTCAAGGAGAAAACATAAATGGCAGGCAACTGATTGACAACATGACTGCAACATGGATCTCCGAAGAGCACATGCATAACCGTGCGTTGCAGAAAATAAGATAGAGAGACGAAGCAGATAAATTTGGATAGTATTAGCTCCGTAACGCCAACGATAGAGGGCTGTGGCGAATATAGGGAAGGTCTATGTCCAACGATAAACGATAAAAAGACTGATGATGATGATGATGATGATGATGATGATGATGATGATGATGATCCCTGTTTTAAAACAATAAATGATGTGTAGTGAAAAATGTCGTCCATATACAGTACATAAAGATAAAGCACCAGGTAAGACGTATGCTATGGATGGAAAAAACAGACGATCGACAGTGCTCAGTTGTCGTATTGATATAACAGTTTTTTTTTTAAATTTCTGATACTTGATAAACTATTATTCCAACATATTGTACCATGATAACAAAGTATATGTAAAAGAAGGAAATATACTGAAAATATAATAATTTGTATTGAAAACAATGATCGAAAAGACACAAAAAATTGCAGCCTTCAATGTGTCGTGTTCAAAGCTGTAATACTTCGTTATACATATATATATATATATATATATATATATATATATGATGTTGGGTAGATTAATATTCTATATATGTGATTAAAGTTCACCAGTAAATTACGCACATCGACAAGTCGGGATGATGTCACGAATGATTTTTTTCATGTGTGTGTGTGTGTGTGTGTGTGTGTGTGTGTGTGTGTAATATATATAATTTTCTTATCCTGACATCACAGACTTGATGAATTTCAAATCATAATGCTCCAATATAGTGTTGTGCCTATGGTTTGAGTCTGAAGGGGGAGGTAATTCATGGCATCAGATGCTCCTTCAAAAATGTTAGCGGTATTCTTTATAATCATACTATCTATCAATCATCAAGATTCTCCCATAATGCTGAATGCGATGGTATAAGCTTACATATACAAATAATTCTATTCAGAATGTTTGTATCTAAGTTCGTTCAACTTGTGCAGGCTTATTAGCTGGACGTTGGCTTTTTTAAAAATTTCATTCATGAATTATCAGCTTGTTTTCGCTTCTTCAGTTTGGTGCATAAGTTGATTGCTTAACATTCAGTTCTTCAGCAACCTCTTTAGTCGTTCTTAACAAGTTGTTCAGCAGAGATCAATGTAAATAATAGCCCTCGAATTGATGTGATCGAACTAAACATATTCTGCAACTCATTTTTAGATTATTGATGATATATATTCAAGTGAAAAAAAGTGTTTTTAGGGAGCTCTTCATGTTTAAATAACTCACATTTCCAGATCACTCATGAAAAAAAAAGTATATGTATTGAGCTTGCATAGTATAAATCTGTGGGACTATGTGAATTATTATCTCAAAAGAGACAGTTATAATAAGTACCCCAACCAAAAGACGAATATATCATAAGATTGATGTGAACTTTTTGAAAAAGGTTCCCTCCAACCATGCACCGGTGTGTATTTGTGTTTACACTCACACTTTTTCAACAAGAGAAGGAATAATTAATGTATGTACAACACTTTTTTCAATTAAAGGAATGTTGAAGTCAATGATCACGTGTATAATTATATATATGGTACTAATGTATTGTCTTATATATTTTTGATAATAATGAAATATAGATTTATCTTATCTAATATGATCAGAAAACTAATTGTTTTCAAGATGATGCAGATATGCTATGCAAAAAATAAATCATTTGTACAAGCGTTCAGTCTGCACATACAGTAGTTGAAGGGGAAGTAATTTGAACTGCGTAAATACAATGTCTACTAAAAATTAGAGACAATATTGCACTCGAGGTATAATAGTCTCTGATGACGTAGACAATATCGAGGCAAAGAAACCCCGATTGGAGCAATTTGTGCCGATTGAAGAAATAAACTTGGCTACATTATCTGATATCTTATCTTTAATTAGTCGAATGCCAATCGGCAAACAGTGAAGTTGATCCCATAGGGAAAGAACAACAATCAGTTCTCATTATCTATGTACGATAATGCTTTGATCTTGTTCGGACTAAGATAAACCTCTGGTTAACAATACGACGAACGGAAAGAGAAAACGACAAGGAATATAATAAGTTCAATTATTGAAGCACAAACGTCAACACTGTATATGTTCGACAAATACGCTTCCATATTTTGTACAGGGAAACACGTTTTAACATATTTCCGATCCTGTTCAGTATTGTTTTTTGTTTTTGATTTTTTTTTAACCTAAGGGTGTTTAACTGATTAAAGATGTCTCCATCTGCGTTTTGAACTGATCTGTACACATACACATCGAAGTGCATTAACAATTTTCAAACATAGTTAATAATTGACACACAAACACACACACACACACACACACATATAAATATATATATATATATATATATATATATATATATATATATATAAAACTAAATATATATATATATATATATATATATATATATATATATATATATATATATATATATATAACACCTGCCCCTGAATCTGAATCTAAGGTTTCGACACGACTTCGCTGAATTGGAAGAGATATTCGATTGTCTATTGCTACACTGAAGAGTTCTAATACAACGAAACAGCTGCTTTAAGATGACACAGTTATATATATATATATATATATATATATATATATATATATATATATATATATATATATATATATATATATATACGTGTGTGGGTGTGTATGAGTGTGTGTGTGCATGTAAAGAAATAGATACATAATCTGATTATGCATTATGTAATGTGAAATGCCATTATGAATAACCTTTTGTTCCTGACTGTTACTATAGCTTCCACGGTCGCTCGACAATCGAAGTAGCATCGGCTGGGGCAATTTTTGGACAGATGGTTCCCTATTCTTCCAGCGTTATTGGCTGTCCCATTGCAGCAAAATGTGACTCAAGGTCGAGCTTAACGTGGGAAGAATATGATCCATCCGTCCAAAAATGGCTCCAGCCGACGCGACTACGATTGCTAAGTGACTGTAGAAGCTATAGCAACATCCGTCACGAAAGTGTCCACCAGGGACCTGCTCCTGTAAGTGCAATGGAGCAGTGCAGCCCTGGGGCAGTGGATTCCCTGCAGCTAGGCTGAGTAATAATAGAAGAGCCCATGGACGAGTCCAAAAGCCTCCAACGCACTTTGAAAAAGTCACCGGGAAAATGTCAGTGACTGCGCCTTGGGCTCTGCCGTGGAACAGATACTACATTTTGATCTCGTCGATAAGGCCATAAAAGGGGGGCACTATTTAATCACTGTCCCAATGCAGCAATATGTGACACAAAGTCGGGCTCAATGTGAGAAGAAATAAGGGATCCTTCCAAAAATGGCTCCAGCCGACGCAGTTACCGTTGAAAAGCTCATCGTAATGGCTAGACAACGTCACCTGCAAAAGCATCCACTAGGGGGGGGACCTGCTCCTTAAAGTGCAATACAGCAGTGCTGCCCCGGGGAAACTGAGACCCCGCAGCTGGGCCGAGTAATAATGGGAGAGCCGAAGGACGAGTCCAAGGGCTCCCCAATGCGCTTAGCAAACGCACTCAGTGAAACCTAATTGGCCAACACTTGCACCATTGCACTCGGTCTTTGACACCCTCCCCCTCCTGCCTATTCAGCAGGCAAGTGTCAGTACCGACTCCTCGGGCAATTTCGGGGAACAAATACTACACTTTGATCCTGAAGAACAGATCAGAAAAAAGAGGATGTTTTTTTTTTTTCATTTGATTTTCTGTCTTGTGATTTCTCCATGTGGGGTTGATCATGATTCTCTTATGCACTCGTTGCATACTTCTCAGTTTGCATGTCCGTCTCTTGCTTATGTGATTCTTTGCTTGATTTCCTCCTCTTTTGAGGGTCTCGTGGAGAATCGTTGTCCTTGGTAGATGTAGTGGTCTACTTTCCCGAGTTTTACATCTTGTATCTTGACAGTTAAATTCTTATTCTCAACATGATGATTGAGCTGGTATAACCTTGTCTTACTACTTTTTGGAGCTGGAACGGTTCAGAATCCCTATGTAGCCTAATGAATGAGTTGCTGTTGTTGTAACTGTGTTGCAGTGCTGTAACTTACACAGGATCTACACCTTGTAGGGTGATGGCTTTCATGACCACGAGAATTTCTACGGATTCGAATGCCTTCTTGAAGTATATAAATGCTACAGCGAGTGTTTTTCGTATTCTGCTTCCCTATCTTTCAGATGATTTATTGAGTAAAGATGGTCCATGGTCGAGTAATTCCTCCTAGATCCAGCCTGTTCTTGTGGTTGATTCTCGTCAAGTGTTTTAGTAATCCAGTTGGTGATGATTTTTGTGAGAGGTTTGTACATGCAGTTAAGCAAGCTTATTGGTTCGTCGTTGTTGAGGTCTTTGGTGTTACCTTTCTTAGGTAGAAGCATTATAATAGCTGTGTTCCAGTTTTTAGGGACTTTGCACTGTTTCAGACACAAGTTGAATAGAATTGCTAGCTTTCTGTTGATTTTCTTACCAGCTTTTTTGAGTAGATTGATGGTGATGTTACCTGGTCCAGTTTTTTTTTTCTTTATTATTTTTGTTTGTTTGATGGCTTGCTTTACTTCCTATGATGTAAGTTCGGGGAAGTCTTCGAACTGATTGTCAGCATCTTGTGTATTTCCGTCGTTGTTTTTGTATCTTCCGTGTTCTGGAGAGTAGGAACCCTGGTAAAATTCTTTGGTGCGTTCAACTATTCTCTCTCTATCTGTTGTTATGTCTCCGTTTGTTTCGAAAATGATACTCATCTGTTCCTTTCCTGTACTGAGAGCTTTGTTTATTGCTTTAGATCCTCGGAGTTTCTCGATGTTAGTCTCGATGATGACTAACGTATACCTTCTTTTGTTTTCTCTTAGTTTCTTCTTTATCGTTTTGTTCACTTTGATTTCTTCTATTTTCTCCATTGTGGTCGTTGGGGATTTGAGGTTTCTGTACTTTTCAATCAGTTTCTTAGTTTCATCTGAGAATTTGCTAATGGTCGCTGTGTTTCTTGGTTTTAACATCTTTGATGCTTCTAACAAAGGGATTGTTATTTCATTGTGGAGTTCGTTGACATTGTTGTCAAAAAAGATATCAAATTTGTTTTTCAATTCTAGCTTGATGGCTGGGGTGAGTTCATTTGGTACGTTTAGTGACTGCAGTCTAGTGTAGAGCATTTTCCTGCACTCCTTATATGTGTTCACTTGCATATTACATCTTACCATTCTATGGTCGCTCCCTACATTTACTTGATTTAGGATTGGGAAGTCTTTGATGGCTTGGCTTTTGTCCGTTGAAATGTAGTTACTTTCCTTTCTGTTTTCATCGTGAGGGCTCTTCCAAGTCCATTTTCTATTGGGTTTCTTTTTTGAGAATGTATTCATAATTTTGAAGTTGCAAAATTTACAAGATCTTCACTTCTCTTGCTCTGTCTCTCGTATCTGAATTCTCCGACACTGCATTCGTTTTTTTGCCTTACTTGTGCGATGAAATCTCCCATAAGGACATTTAAGCATCTTTTGGTATCTTGTAATTGGGAGTCGTGGTCATCGTAGAAGTTGTTTAGGTCTTCTTCGGTTGATTGCAAATTGGGTGCATAGACTTGGTTGACCTTCAGCTTTACCTCTTTGAAAGCCGCATGTTGACACGAACAATGTGGTCTGAGATAGCTTTGAAGCCTACCACGTTGTCTCTAAGGTCTTTCTTGATGAGAAAGTCTACTCCATTTTGTTTCACCTTCTCTCTTCCGTAATTGTAGAGAAGATGTTTGCTTGCATAGACATTTGGATTGTCAGTGAAATTACCATTCAAACGTTTATTCGTCCTTCATTTATTTATTCATTTCTGGTCTCTGGCAACCAGAGTACTCAGGGTGTCAGGGCTTTGAGACTGAATGGCTTTGACAGGATTTATTTAGCAAAGTGTGCAGATAGTTTTCCCCCTCCAAATTTGACAATATCTTCATGCAAAGACATATAGATGATTCTCAACTTCTCGAAGTCCGTGGTATTTTGAGATGGACCCCAGCAAGATACTGATCAGGCTCAGCTTTGCTAGGCCTTGGCTATCGTGTATCAGTCTGTGAATCCTGCGCGATTCAACTGCAATAACCTTTTTCAGTTGAAAGAGCAAACAAAGTGGGGAAAGCATCCGGACAATTTTTTGAAAGGCCAACGCTGAGTAATTGATTGTTACGAACAAACTGTTAATCCTAGTATAATGCCATCTTGAAGACTGACAATAATATGAATAAAGCACTTGGTTCACCTCAAAATGATAAGTACAATCTTTGCAAACGGCATTAATTTAGTGATAACTCCCCGTAGATTAAAAAACTTACTCGATATTGCCTGAATTCCTATCGAGACGAGACAGAGTGGAAGCGTGTTGTTTGATCGAAAGTTCAATAAACACGTGGCATTTGCTCTCTGCAGAGTTCAATCATTCAAAAATTTTCAAGTAAATTTTGAGGTCGGGATGCTCTTATTATCAATCATTAGAAACTTCTAACATAGCTTCCAAAAACAATACATGTGAGTAACTTGAAGGAGAAATAATTTTGATCAACATCCCATGAAGTGTGCAGTTGGGGATATGTTATAAAACAATCAAAATGGGGATGCTTTTCCGAAATTAACATTGTATGATTAATCAAACAGTTTATCAGAAAAGGAAAAAAACGATCTGTATATTTTGATGGGTAAATATATATCCATACTTGATTAGGATAGGTGATTGCATCATTCAATTGCAGATTAAAATAGAGTGAGGCCCATGATATTTGGGGAAAAAAAAACAGACTTTAATAAATTGCTGCAAATCCCTTTTTGACTTTGTCATATTAAGTGATACTAGTCTTTGGTGATATTGAGTAGCATTGATCTTTGCACGTGGCGGGAGGCTTAGTGTTGCTGGTCTTGATTTTGTCCCACGTTTGTGTCAGAAATAAATACAAATGTTAGATTGTAACAAACAGATATCCACGAGAAAAAAAAAAGATTGCTTCTGCAACTACAGATTTGGAGCTATTTTTATCACAACTCTATCGACCGTTAACGTCCAACTCTGGTTAAAGAACGGAGGTTGATTATTGTACACAAAATCTCATGTCATTTCGGATTGAATCACACATCACTCAGAAATCAATCCACCGTCATTTTGTCATATCTGCTAAAACCAATTTTTCGACCTAAGAATCCTTTGTGCAGATCAACTGAAAGGACTGTACGTTCTATGCTTACAGTTTTATTAGACTATTACCGACAGGTATCGAACATGACATCAATAAAGGCTTGATTAAACAACAATCAAGTGATGGAGGCTCAAGCAAATCAAATTTCAGAAGTAATTGCTTAGTTTGCGTCAGAAGAGTCAGCAGAAGAGAAGCAAATGAAAAACGCAAGTAAACTTAAGAGCTGATAATAACAAAAAAGTCAGTATGAAAGGTGATTTAGGGCTGAAAGCATATGAAAAGCAACGTCAACATCTGATTCGAGTAGCGTCAAAGTTAAGGCAACAATAGAAGGGAAAAATATTGGAAGGTATTAGGGGGGCATTGATAATGGGTCCATCTGGTTTGAATATTTTCCCTGTGCAGAATAGAAGTTATAACAGAGTTGTCAATAGCCTTTCAAGCATAATGAATTAAACTCTAATGTTTCAAAGCAAAAGTGGTAACTGTCTTGCCTAGTTTTGAACTGAAAGAAGAAGTAAAAAAATGCAAGCAAAAACCGTCGTCAATTTGAATTAACTTTTAGCAACAATTCAGCTCTTTTTTTTTTTCAAAAAATCATTTTCGTAACTTTCGTTTTATTTTGGATTAGGTTTTAAATTGAAGCAGTGAAAAAAACAAAACGAAACATCCACAGATCTTGTTTGTCACTTGATAGAAGTCATGTCCTGTTACATAGCATAACCTATTTTGGATGATCACTTGTAGAAGTTGGAAAATGGGTAATCAAAAAATACGTAATATCCCGTGTCTTAGTTTGGTGATAATCACTAAAAGATATCTGAATATGTCGGAATGCAGTGGAAAAAAAGTTATTTAGGCCTTTCAGGTTTCTGGCAAGCTGTTTAGCTCAATGGAACCTCGGAAGACTGCTCCTGATATTTGCTGATGGTCATAACAAATGATCCTTTGGCTGAAAATGGAAGGCAGTTGGGCTGAAATCGCATATCTTTAGTGATGTTGGGGATAAATGATAGAAACACATCACACTGGGCACAACCAGTCATAATGGTGCCTTCCATTACTTGCAACATCATAGTTTGGTTGCTATTAAAAACCATCAAGAAAATATGAATAAAAAGTACTATAAATTGGAATACCAGATATCTAGATGTAAATAAGTCATCAGAGGTGAATAAACCAATCTACAAATTGTGAAAGCCTCTTCTTCGTCAGTTATTTTTTTTTAAATATTGCATATGACTGCTTTTTCATACTTTGAAGCGAGTCTAATATATATATATATATATATATATATATATATATATATATATATATATATATATATATATATATATATATATATATATATGTATATATATATATATATATATATATGAAAAGCAATCCAAATACAGGGCCACGAAAATGATTCCGCTTGCAAAAATTCAATTTCTGGTTTCAGTACTTGGAAAATCAGTTTGGGTTAGGATGCAATGAAATACATCTGTGAATGGAATGCAATTATCTTACACAAACTTGGACATTATAGAATTCACAGTTATAATGCTGTAATTTTTTTGGTTTTTTCTCTTCTAAAGTTCGTTTTTTACTCTCACTTATTGAAAACTGCGTAATTCTATTCGATGATACCGATTGAAAATGTAGAATCAACTGCTTTGATTTTATCAAATCTAAAAAAACATGTAAACACATGGATAAATGGAAGTTTCATAGGGTATTACAACAAACCCAGGTTTTCATTGCTCATGCATATTTATGTCCCTCTTTTTCTTTCTCTGTCTCTGTCTTTCTCACTCTCTTTCTTTCTGTCTCTCCTTCTCTCTCTCCCTCTCTCTCTCTCTCTCTCTCTCTCTCTCTCTCTCTCTATATATATATATATATATATATATATATATATATATATATATTAAAACAAAATACAATTCTCTTTGATCAAATATATTTTCAAACATTTGAATCTTTCTCCGTTTCATTTACGAATTGCAACGATGCACTGTAGAGTTTCCACAGGTAAGGCAGGTGAACACCCATGTAATTTTCTATTTCAGCAAATGGTTCCGAGTCGACACTTAATCGAGAGGTTCAGCAATTAATCTTTTGGATATCATGTTCCTTGCATCAAATCTCCACTGTCTGCATTGCCAACTCAAGCAAATACTAAGGAAAATCTGTTTTTGTTCATTTCTTCTCTTAAGTCGTTTGTATTTTTTTCTGAAAAAAACATTATACAACTTTCTGAGCTGAAAAGTTGGTGCTCTACTGATCTGTCTAGTCTTATATGATGCAATAACTGTTGGCATTTAACGAAATTGAAAAAAATATAATAAGATTGATAATGTTGCAATCTTGTTGTGTCGTAGAATATCTAGAAAAAATAACCAAGTGAATAAATCAATAAAGGTGAGAAAATGATGTAGGGATTTTTTTTTCTTTTAGAATGGAGATAAAATCAAATCATATCATCCGTCTGCGAATTCGGGTTCTATGTTTTAAAGGAGTTACTCTAAGCAAAAAGAGATGCCCGGTTCTGTGTAGCACTCAAGTTGATAGAAGCAAAATGTTGAATGCAACCTATGTATCTTTCCCTTTTTTGCTTAATCAGACTCAAAGATGATATCAACATTTCTCCTCGGCGATCAAAGGGAATACAGGGATGAACTTCGTAAGTATACTGCTTAGTTCTCTTCTGTCTTCTTGATAAAAGTCGATTCGGACAAAGTTTACCTTCCTTACTCCAACATTGACCGCTTTGTAAAAGGACGCGTCTCGTTTGACATCGTGTGATGTCGTCAAACGTCACCGTCTTAAATAGCTTAAACAACATTTTCAAAACTCACTTGCCACCAGAAAAAATGTTCTTTTTCCATCGAGAGTATCTAATTTTTTCTCAAACTTATACAGCGATTTCGAAAGTTATCAAACTTGAAAAAAGCAGTTTTTAGTGCTTTTAATCCAATTCCATATAGAAGACGAATATAGAAGTCTTCAAAAAAAAAATTAAAAAAAGCAACTGTTCAGTATTTGACACTTCAAAGTTTTTCCTGTGTGCAAAGTCTTAAATTCTTGAATATATATGTGTGTGTGTGTGTGTGTGTGCGTGCGTGTGTGTATAAGTCAGATTATGAGTCACTCTCTCGCTGTAATGTCCCCTATAGGCACTTCCAAGATATTGAGATTTGAAAGAACAAAAGAATTTGCATTGGTTCAGTCCAAAACATAAGCAAAGATGGGGATTTTTAAAGGCAGTGCATAACTATTAACACATATCTGAAAAGAAAAATATATGCAGTTTTACTCTGGCACATTCCAGGGAATAGATTTGGTTGAATCAACAAATCTTCCAACAAATTTGTTTATTAATCTTTACATCTCAGACAAGATTCTATTGTATAAACTAATGGCCTACTTCTGTGCATTCGACACTCATAAATAAATCACTTAGCATATATCGACAGAAACAAATTTACTTATTTACATTTGCATCTCAAGCAAGAATTCATTGTACAAGCTCAAAACCTATTTTCTTTTGTCACTAATGCTTTGAGAAGATCCTGATCAGCATCTTCCTCCTGTCCCAATCGTCAGCTATCTTGTAAAAGAAAAACGTGTTATCTTCGGTGTGCCGAAATCGTTTTCTTTTTTTCTTTTTTTTTTTGGCATCATACAGAAAATTCCTTTAAAGTTTGTCTACGAGACAAATTCAAAATTACGATCGAGCATTTGCAATAAATGCCAATGTCATTTCAGTATCCTCTTCACTGATTCTGAGTATATTCAATATACATTAGGACAATTGTTAATTCATAACAGTTCTTCTTGAGAAGAGCTGATAGCTTTAAGATTTGTACAGCACAATCTGAATTGAATAACATTATACTTCTCATCGTGCATATGGAGTAATCAGATTTTTAAAGCTATTTATACCGATAAATGATTGCCTTATTATGATTGCTTTATCACTTAAATTCTTAGCAGATAAGAAATTCCAAGAGATAACAAAATATTATTTGTGATTACCCGATTTTAATTAAAAGACTCGAAATTGGAGGAAAACTAAAAAATCTTTTTCTACGGAGAAATTCTTGTTTATGCTTTTTGCTGAATTCTCGTTATCGTTGAATACATTATTCATACTTGCACCTGCGCCATTGTTGCTCGGAAGACTACGTATTGTTTGATAGACACAACAATCGTCCTTGTGTGTTAATATATAGAGAGAGCGTGGGTAGACAAAAGTCAATTTGGTAATCTTTTAAGCACTCCCCTTAAAATTCAGGACCAAAAAATGTTGACTGGATAAAGTTTCAGTGGCCAGGCAGTCGCAGAAGATACAGAAATGATATAATGATAATGTGAGCTGCTGCGACGGATAGTGTTTCGTTGCAGAGCGTAGGAAGAGAGAAAGAGAGGGTACAAATGTCAGAGTGAGACAAAAGACGCAGATAGATATTGTAGTTTTTGACTCAGACTAAATAACAGTTATTCTAGTAGTGTATTCCTTGGTTTTTGTATAAATTAACATAAGGAAGATTTGCATTTTACACTTGTATTTGACAAAGCTGTATTATGTACGGATGGAAACCAAGTTCTAAATCTCATTTCATCATAAAATGGTGTAGTTATTCTGATTTTTTCTCGCTTTAATCCAATGATATGCATTGTCATTTCGGTCAAGAAATGTCACTTTGGCGTCATTGAATATTCTGAAGTTGCTGCATTTCAAATCGATTAGCAACGACCCTGGAAAATCAATATCGTCTTTGAAAAAGGTACACCTTGCAGTTATGTGCATCAGCATGATACATATAACATACGATGCTTTTTTCATTTTATTTTCTCTCTTCATGTATTCCTTTGCTACACAATTTGATCCTTTCATTGATCAACCAAAAGTGACACTGGTTCGGAATGTCTGTGACCGAGATATTTTTGAACTCCAAATTTATAGAAGAAACAAAATTGGGGGATAAGTCAAATAAAAATAAAGAATGATTGCCTCAATACTCCCTTCCAGGAATCTATTCGAAAAACAAATTTTGAAACATCAGTATGTGTCCAGATAAGACAATGAAGATTTTACCGTAAGGAATATGAAAAATCTGTGAACAGACGTAGATCAGAATCAAAATCTATGCAAAGGACATGCTAGCAGCGATTGCAAGAAATAATTACTCACCCGACCATCACTTTCCGAATCATTTTGTGTGAAAAAACATGCTTTTATAGAATTTACCTTGGAGCATTCAGAGAAAACATTCCCGACCTCTGTTTGACAACATGAATCACTGAGGATGATGAAGATGCTGCTGCTGATGATGATGATCGACAGCCAAGCCATTGTAAGTAATGATAACAATGGTTTTGTAGTTTTTTCTGTTATATTCTAAAAAAACAATTCACTGTGTATTTTTTCCTGTGTTCAAATCTGTTAAAGGCGCTATAGGTAGATGGAATTCAGCTTTTTAACTTCTCCAAATTGAACTTGAATATCCAGACGATAGCTCATGTGCCTGTCACTTTTTGCATGTTCATATGATATCAAGCGATTATTCCTAACATGAATGGAATATATAGAAAATCTGCCAATCATTTCAGAAATGAAAAGACTAGTTGTGTCTCGGGCAGCAAAAAATTGCACGTCTGTGTCATATTTAGTATTTTCAAGATAAGTTGGTACATTTGATGAAATTCCAAGGTATTTAATACGTATTACACACATTGACTATTTTTTTCTGTTTAATTTTCTATTTCACATTTGTTTTCTTGGTGATGTCCAGATTTTGTTCTTCAAAATAATACCCCAGTGTTGGCACACAGTAGCTAAATAAAAGGGGAAAACTATCATGAGTCTTAAATGAGAGAAATGATGAAAATAAAGACATCAAATATCTACCAAGCTTTGTCACAATCTAACAAAACTTCCGCACTGGGCAGACACACAATAAGTATTTGTAATTTAATAATCTATCTTATGTTTGAACCTGTCTGATAAATGTAACTGTTTTCCAAATAGATTCATGGAAATCTCCGATTTCATCTGAAGATAAAAAAAAATCTACTATTCTACAAGTATAATATAGCTGTCCTATAATAATAATCCTTGTTTTCATTGCATCATTCAAAGAAAAAAAAATATTTTTAACCGTTCAAAAAAATTGGTTTACTGACAACTGAAAAAATGGCTACTTAAAATTGGACTCTAAGTTAATAGTTGATTATATTCGATGAATTTGGTTCGTTTGTGGAAGATTCAGTTCTTTTTAGGCTATGGCACAGATACGTTAGATCAGTATGTTGTATTGGTTTATTATGAAATTCCCGGCGAAATAGATCATCGAAGATATGGGAATGCATATATTTTGTAAACATATGGAATAGATAGATTGATAGAAAGATCGAATAACAAGCAGCAGTCTTCGTGTTATTTGGTGCTACCATAGATTTGATTTTCAGTCAGAATCAACCACTTACCAATCTATAGAGTTGCCAGAGGGTTCTCAAATGGGTGAGAAACTTGACAGATGAACAGATTGATCGATCCATTTCTATTACTCGAGACTGTGTGTCCCACGTTATATATGATATATATACATAATATATATATAATCTTTCATTCCAATACAGACAAGTACTTTGAGTACAAAGAACATATCAAATGTGGAAATCTGGCCTATAACAATCATTGACTTTCATTTTGCTACTTTCAGCTCTTCAGATAGACGATGTAGTTAGGCCTTCAATGCGTCAACGCTGAACAGAATATTATTCAAAAAAATTTTAAGATTGAATTATTAAAATGTAATGAGCCCTGCCTCCAAAGCCCGAAAGAACTGTCCGAAAATAAAGAAAAGATATATATATATATATATATATATATATATATATATATATATATATATATATATATATATATATATATATATATATATATATATATCAAAAAGTTAGAAACAAGATAGTAATAGGGAATTAGACGTAAGTAAGTAGACCATACAATGAACTTTAAAAACAAAAACGAAAAAATTGGATTAAACTAGGTTGAAAACATCAGTATGATAATTTGATAAACACATACTTGCAACAGGCCAACAATGTGAATTGAGGATTAAATACCTTGAACAAATAATACTTTTTAAGAGATGAAAAAATGTGTACAAAAAACGCAAGAGAATACATTTTAGTAACCTTTAAAAGCAAAAACAGTTACTTTCAATGTAATCTGAGTAAATACCCCTTAGATAAATATGTATATTTGTTTGTATATATATATATATATATATATATATATATATATATATATATATATATATATATATATATATATATACATTAGAAAGATAAATGATCTACTGCTTTAAACACTAAAGATGTAAGATAACGTATGTTTACTCACAACTTGATATTATAGTACAATATGTGAAATGTTCTTCTTGAGGTAATCAATTATCTACTACATAACTGGCTTTTAAAACAGACCATTTATATTAGTATGGCTCCCCGGCGGTATTAATCGAAAACCCGCCCTCAACCTTTGATTTTCTATAATTAGTTTGCTTTATCAGTTTTATCCCTGCGTTTATTTGTTTTTGTACGCGTTTGTGTAAGATTGGTTCCTTGCATATGTGTGTGTGTGTGTGTGTGTGTGTGTGTGTGTGTGTGTGTGTGTGTGTGTGCGTGTATGTACGTATCAAACGCATAAATATGAAAGAATTGAACTGATGTATTGATAATATGTTGAGATCATTGGAGCGGTATTACCATATATTCCCGTGTAGTTCCCAAACTAAAGTCTTACTCGATTTGCGGGATAAAATTGACCCAATAATACATGACGACATCGTGCCCATCAGCCAGCCAAGTCCATAGGGTTTGAACAGAATGATACAAGCCATCAGTGAAAAAGTCAAAATAATGCTCGATAAGTCAACGTATACACGGATATGTACGGTAAGTTCCTCTCCCACGAAAAAAAAGTTCAATATCCGTGTATCTCTGAAACGTATCACCCAGGAAATTATCCAAACTTTTCAAATCCGTTAGAGTTGAATATGGGTCGAGATTTCTGCAACGAAGTTCAGACCTAGATAGGTAACTGTCTGTTGCCTAGACATTTTGATACTTTAAGATAAGATGATTATACCAAGAAACTGAGTAAAGGTGATTAGCTTTTCTTTTTTCCTTTGATTGTATCAGATATAACCATTGTCAGTATTTAGACGAAAGGCTTAATCACTGCTTGATGTGTATTGATGTTCTTAAGTAGAGTTAATTCTCTTGTAAGGTCAAATATATGAAGCATCAACATAGTTATATATGCATATGTGATATCGAATACATAAATGAACGTAAACAAACGCTTTGATGAGAGAGAGAGAGAGAGAGAGAGAGAGAGAGAGAGAGTTAGTGATATTTGTTTCATTGTCCACCCCAGAGTATAGATGCAAATATACTCAAAAATTCAAGTACACACATTCGTATACTCATACGTGAAGAAACAGACACAATTATGACCATGATATATATATATATATATATATATATATATATATATATATATATATATATATATATATATAGAGAGAGAGAGAGAGAGAGAGAGAGAGAGAGAGAGTAGAATGTGAATTTTTTGCTTCACAAAGTAGCTCATGTTTCTGGCCTCCCCAAGCCTCATCAGGCAGATGATTGTCTATGTTTTTTAGGTTCTAGTTTTGGGAATTAGGTGAGGATGTTGTGAGTGTGGTAGTGAGTGATATGAGGATATTCATTTTGTCTAGGGGTGTGAACTGGATCTAGGGGTCATCATTGAAAGGATGCTAAGTAGTTATCTGGGGGTAGTTTTTATCTTGACCTTGGTATTTTGGCATTGGGTTTTATTGCCCCTGTTGATATCATCTGCAGCTCTAGTGGATAGTATTAATTTTGATTTTCAATTCATAATGTGTTTGGTCATGTTTGTAAGGTAGAAAATGGTGATAGGAAGTTTTAGGGATGCTTGAGATGGGAGCAAATTGTCTACTTCACTTGTTTTTATCTATTCGTGCGTGTGTGGCTTACATTCATTTAAAAAACTTTCAGAGCGATGCCTTCATTGCAGTATCGTTTATTTTTTTCTATTCGGTAAATGTTCTTTGAGTCATCTGTGATTCTAATCAAGTTTAAAATCTCAAAATTCTCATTTAGACAGAGATTGCAAGAATTTTCTAAATTCTGGCATGTATTCGATTGTCTAAGAATTTTCCACTTGACAGTAGGCTTATAGTTTATTTGATATGATTTCCATAATATCCGTGCTATTTTTGTATCCTTCATTTGTGAATGATGATATATGATTGGCAAATCTAAGTTTAAATGGTTTGTTCAATATGCCTATGTAATATTTCATATCTAAAGGTTTTTCATGAGTTCATATCCCTGCCTGGTATATTAAATTTGATCTAAGTCATTTGTTTCGTAGGGGGCAGTTATTCTCAATTGGGCAATTGCAGTCAGGTTTTTATTGTTTACTAGCATTTTCTTTACTTGTATTATTTCTAATAATTGTATTGTTGTGCTTAGTGATGATCGCATTGAAATTTTCTCTTCGACTAAAACTAATTTTCAATGTATCTCTGTTGAATATTTTGCTTAGTTGGTGATTTGGGGGGAAATGTTTTTCAATTAGTCCTATGAGAATTTTGCTTAAGTTCGTTTTACTTTTAGATTAGATGGGGGTGTGTACCAGATGATTTTCTATCCCTGTTTTTTTTTTCATTTTCTCTTTCTTATTATTCTTATTATTGGACTTGACTTTTATTTTTAACGTATTCGAAGTTTGTTTCCATGAAACAACTATCATTTATGGCTTTGAGGTATTCATTTTTAACTTTATCATATATTGTTTCATTGGAGGAATTGTAAGTCTGGTGTCTATGGATTTGGGGGTCTTTTTAATCATTATGTTAGGATGGTTGGAACTAGTATTGATATATAGTAAATGATAAATTTTTCCTTTTTGTATGGTTCATAGGTGTTCTTGGTTGAATTAAATTTGATGTCTGAAAAATGAACCGATTTCAAGTTGGCTTTGATTTCGACTTTGAAATTCAATTTTTTTCATTTTTTTTATAATATATTTTTGTTGTTTGTTTGATTTCGATGTTAGTTGGTTATATATATATATATATATATATATATATATATATATATATATATATATATATGCGTGTGTGTGTGCGTGTGTGTGTGTGTGCTAAGAATATCAATAATTTACATATTCACATATTGAAAAAGCCTAGAAAATCCATCAAATTCGTTTCACAGATAGTTATACATAGATAGTTATATCCATTTTCCGAAAAGATAAGTCTATGTTGCAACCTCCTTAAGTACATCAACACCTCAACTAATTCGACCACTAAGAGAGTTTTTTCATATACTATAGAACTAACCATCGCAACAAAAAATAGTATATACCTCTTAGAATTGAATTGCTGTACTTACAATACGTATGCAAGTCTCGTTAGCGATTCAACATTAGACACAAATAACTATAGACCCAGTATTAAATCACAAAACATCCAAGTCAACTTCCCATAGAACTACACTCTTCCAGGCACAATCTTGCCACAGATGCATATCCTTTGAAAAATAGGAAAAAAATACACCCACTGATATAACTAAAATGCTAGAAAGACACTAGGATACGTAGATAAACAAATTCAAAACTCTTCAAATGGACTTAACACCAATCTTGACAACCGTAATCATACAGATCTCTAGATCATATTCCCCCCACTAACAACACACTAACATTTGCACACTTCATTCTCTTAGATATATCTAATATTGTGAACTTCACAGTCACTCAGACTCATACCAACTAAAACCTTTGTATGGTATTCTATTTGTACAAATCAGAACCAACAAATTCAAATGACCTGTAAGGATAATACATATGACGTTCCTTGACCTCTTCACCCCACCATCAATACTATTTGTAATCCACCAACATAATTAAATACTAAACGGCTACCCTTCTACCCTGATACCCTATGGGCTCCCCATGACCAATTACTACTACTACTACTACTACTACTACTACTACTACTACTACTACTACTACTACTACCCCATCTTGCACAGATAAGCACAGACTTCATAACAGACAGAACCAAGTCCACCATATCAGGATGAACCTGAAAGATTGCATAACAAATTCTGCTTCCAAAGCAAAGCATCCAATGGTGAATTAATTTTCCATCGAAAACCTTTAACCACTGATCTTGTACACAAAAAGACCCACAGGACACGCTATTGAAGATGGGGACATCTCACAGAACCTGTTTAGCTCACCGATGAATATGTTTATGGGTTAATAAACTAAGTTTTCGTACACTTTTATTCCAGACTGTCTCACTTCGTATTGTTCAATATGTATATATATATATATATATATATATATATATATATATATATATATATATATATATTGAACAATAACTGTGCATGATAAGTAAGAAATCGGAAAATTCACATTTGTTTGGAGGTTATTCGATAAGATGGATAGTTAGGAAAAAAATTGGGTTCATAGTTATCCCTCTCAAATCAAAGATAAGAGAATTAGCAGATAATCCCCGACCGGTGTGGTCTCCCTTATTTATTATATATATGCGAGCCCGTGTGTTGTGCGTGCGTGTGTGTGTGTGTGTGTGTGTGTGTGTGTGTCTGTCTGTCTGTCTGTCTGTCTGTCTGTCCGTCTGTCTGTCTGTCTGTCTGGACGCTCAACGATTTTATTGGTCTATGAACCTGCAAATAGATGGATAGATAAGTGAAAAATGAATGTTGAATAATATAGTTCTTACGTTCTTCCTTTTCATGATTATTTCATCGAGCCATTATTTACATTGTTTTCATACCTGTTACTTACTTTCAGATATACTTTCCTTTCTCTCAATGCTCAGTGGAACGGTATCAATGATTGCTGAGGCTAGTGAGATTCTACAGTGCCGAATCAAAACTAATCCAGACTCCTGTAATCCAGATAAATATCAAATCCAATACATCGATTTCGTAATCGATGTGCTGCCACTCAATTCCCCCCGAAATATGCAGAACATATTACAGGGAAAGCTGCACTAGAATATATCGAATCATAAATTGAAACAATCGAGAATCAGGAGACGATCAGATTAAAACAGGGTTCGTCTACTTTGTATGTTTATAATGGATTAGGAAGAAACCTATACTCTATAAATTCACAATAAAGTTGGATGTTGAAACCTTAAAAGTAGGCCACGTGTGGGGATGTGTACCACACAACCAGCGCCGCCGGAAGGATATTCTTGGCTCAAGGGCAGTGGTTCGTTCAGAATTCGGCTCATTGTCCCTTGTTCCCACCCCGATCTTATACATAGATTCAATAAACAGTCAAAAACCGATTTGATCATAGATACACACATACGATTAGAGACTGTTATTTATGTCTGCTATCTAATAATATGACTTTCAATTTTCATTTTCTTAATTGAATTTCGGGGCTCCTATATTTTTGGGGAGCTTTCTCAACTGCCCTGTTTATTCATTCATATTTTTATGCAACTTATCCTAGGCTTGCATGCCGTTCATTTTGTTTTACAGTAGATGGTTCTCCAGGCATAATACCAGTCATAAGACGTTTAATCATCTTTTCATCACGTCTTTCTAATTTATTCAAATGTGTGTGTTGTATGTCAGCAAATATTGGAAATGATAAACAATTTTGGGGTTTACAATATTCACAGCATTAGATATTATTTTCTTATGGATTCTTATACGGGTATTAATTATCATAAACGTCTTACGTTTTTATTTTCATCGTGTGTAAAATGAAGATGTTCTCAATATCAAGAATTCAGAGTGTTCAAACATGTTAAAAAATGGAGGGTGCATAACAAAATTGGATCACTCTGATGAACAAATCATTCTTCTCGGAACATTAAAAGTTTTTTTCTAAATGGGTTCCATAATGGAGTTTGTTCATGGATTGGTGGATTAAATCCTTATATGAAGAAACAAGAATTCACATTGACCAAAAAAAAAAAATAGATAAATAAAAAAATAGACAGCGTTTAATTTAGAGCATTTTTTCCGCCTTTGCTGTCTTTATCGTAACGTTTCGGACATTTTCCAGCTTTCAGAGTTCGGTCATGTTCCCGTAATGTCAAATGGAACTCTGGAACGGATATCTGTGGATATTTCCAACCATCTAAAATAGAATGTTTCTCTCTTCTGTTTAAGATCACGGAAAAACAACTACCATTAATTTATACAGCGATTTTTTAGTGTTTGTAGACCACTGCAGCAAATTTAGATAAAACAATGCTGTGCACTGACTGTAAAACAAAATCTGGACACTATTTCTTTTGCCTCCTTTCGTTGAAGTGAAGAAAAAAATGCTTGAATCGAACATACTTATCAAATCCATCTGTTGGACAGAATTTCAATTTGTATAAACATCAATTCTTTTAATGACCCCGGACTTCTGTTTTAGTGTTTATTTCATCAATTATTATTGCAGGGGCTACAATCATAGTTTCCAAGGACTTTGATGGACTTTAATCAGCTCTCTTGCTCACTAAGCCATGTCCCAAAAAGAAATTAGTTTATGCTTTTTTTTTTTTTCAATACTTAATAAATCCGCCAATGAAAAGGTAACTGGTCAAGACATGATCAATATATAATTGGAACAACATATTGTGAACGGAATACAGACAGGACGGAGATGATAATCTAGGTCTAAATAACCCATGTAAGTAGATAATTCATTCCATAAACCCGGACATTTATTCGAAAGATAACACAGTTTGGTAGATACGAACAAGCGACTTAATAGATGCATTATTCTTTGAAGCGCCCTCCTTAGAATTTCCCGCCCAGAAAACATAGTAATTTAAGTAAATAGCGTCTGATTGTGAGAGCAAGCAATGCGTAGATGTTATTACAATTAAATGAACGGTAGTATTGGCTGCTTGGCTGGAACGTTGCGTTGCAAGAGGCACATTTGGATGAAGGCTGAACGTAAGACGTTTGATATCGTCCTGTGATCGATACGTATCGTCGCACGTTCAAGACTAATTTCCCTAAGAGGGGAAATCCGTTGTAGGGAAATTAGTTCAAATTGATTCCGGTTCCATTAATTAAGAGGATATGCAGTCTTCAGCAAGTTGATAGAACTTGTCTCATAAGCGACCTAGCCGACCGTAAAATGCAGTCGTTACGCTGTGCTATTGACCGAATGGGATGGGAAGGAAGACGTTTGCTTCTGCCCTGCAGATCAACTACGATGCCTCTTCGATCTGCTGTAGAAATTGAGAAAAGAAATCGATGTCCGTCGGCTGGGCACTTAAATCATTAATTAGTCGGCTTCGGAAATGCTTCTGTAATGAGTCCAGCTTCTCTATCCTGCTTTTCCAGTAATCGTTCTACGATTTTCGGTGAGAGAATATCACCGTAGTTTTTATAACTCTTTAAATGCTATATTCCCGTTATAGTAATCTAAACTCTCTTCTTTATTAAATATGATAAAATCCGATCAACTGATTTTCAGGAGCATTTCGGGCCGCGGGTTTTATTTGATATTGATGTCTTGTGAAATTAATATTCATAAAGGGAACACCAAAATGTTGCGATCCAACAACAATATGAGAATATGAGAAATGGGCAGTGGTCAGAAAGGATTTTTCAGAATATTTTTTTACCAACCTCGCTGAAATTGCGCAGTCATCGTCCTTTCAGTTTTCAGAATTGTGAAATAACTTTTATTAATGGATCTGCCCTCTCCAATACCATTCTGATAAGTATACCTTTCTATACTCTCATCTTCTGTCCACGTTGCATGCTTTTTGATTTGAGTCTCAGACTTTTGGTTCGATTCCAAGTTCCACCTTCATAAGTAACTATCTGAAGGATGCATTGTTGTAAACCTTTCATCTTAAGACTAATCTGATTTTCTTGTTTTTGAATGTCGAGCTTGCTCTATGGACAGCTGGCAAAGATAGAGCGATTCTTCGCCTGATTTCTCTTTCTTTTGAGGGTTCCATAGAGTTTTGTTGGCCTAATTTGATTGCATGGTCTACGTGCATTGAATAGAATTTAGCTCAACATCACATCGAAAGACCACGCAACAGCACAATATTTTAGAATCAGGAGTAACAGATATCGTAACAGATATCGTAGAATTCTTTCAAAATAATAAACGGTTACAGTCTGATCGTCATAACACTCAATATGGATTTGAAGAGATCATGTGTGGAATTGTCACCGGTAAAATATAAGATGGCGTGTCTAACTTGATTAGTCCAGAAAATACTAGCTCTGTCTGTGAGGCCTGCGATAGAGAGGTGTGGTGAATCGTATGGATGGCATTTGCTAAACAATATGCCTTAAAAAGGTTATGATTATGATGAGGATGATGTTTTCATATGATTGATTAAAGAACTAGCACGTTCAAATTGACATTTTTCATAGAAACCACTGAAAATTCTCCACATTTTTATAAAACAAAAAAAAATGAGAGAAATGTCTACGAACAGGTTAGATGAAAGTTGTTTTCTCAATACAGATGTTTGAAACAAACTATGGATCTGAATTTCTAAAAGAACATCAATTCCTGAATGGAGTCAATTAAAAATGAATGTTATCACGCAGATAGATATATTTCTCAAAAATGAACAACTGTTTCGAAATATATACGTTACTAGCCCAGCAACCCCGCAAAAATTATGGCATTTCCCATAGGATCTGAATATCTAAGTAGGATTGAAGGGTCACTTTGTTGACCATTGTCTTAGCTAAAAACGCAATATGTGTGCGCTGTAGTGGTATTCTCGGAAGGGGAAACTAAAAACAAACAAAATAAGCAACACTCTTCATTGTATACATAAACTATACGCTCATCACTAACAGAATATCATCTTTTGAAGCCTTCAAAATACATCAGGTCCTTTTACGGATTCTTTGTTTCCCAAGGTGTTTTATTCTTTCGACGTCATTTTATTCAAGTATGCTGTCATTTGCTGCCAAAGGCTTCATGATAAAGGCTACCAACTTTAACAATTCAGTCGGAAAGTTGTAGAACAATAAACCAGACGATTCTTATCGTCAGACAAAAGAGATTAAGATTTTACAATGTAATGGTTGAGTAAAAAGCATGTTGTGTAATCCACATCCTCAGCTTAAAATTCACTTTTAAGAACTTTATATGAAACTGCTGGAAGGATAAATTATCCACGGAATTTAAAAGCTTCAAATGAAACTGCGGAGATGATAGATCATCCCCGGATTCATGGTGGCTGTTTGGGCGCCTATCCTGTCATCTGTCCAATCTCTTGTCTCTGGTTACAGTAAATAACATGAAACTGTGATGGTATTTATTTCCAATCAAATTACTCGTAAATGAGTTTGGTCACCGCTATATGTCGCCTTTTTGTAGCTGTCTGCTCAACTGAGCAAGACTGACTTTTGTTCTGAGAGAATATGGTTGAAGAGAGAATGAAGGTTTGGATGTAGAACCTCCTCAAATAAAGTAAGGTGTCTATCTAAGTGAACACAGAAAGGTGGGAGGATCTGAATTGAATCCTGCTTCCATTGAAATTCTACAACTATATGATGCCAGTTAAGACGCTCTGCAGTTGTGTACGGGTTAACTGGCTTGTCTTGCAAATCATCAGAGCTGTTGTGAATCTGAATGTTTACACATTGATTTTTATATATAATTACGGTTAAATTTGCTGAATAGTTATATTATATAGCAACCATCTATTTATTGACTTTTGTTTGATTAGCATAAGATAGCACTGTTTACAGTTATGGTCCCCCATCTAAATACTCACCGGATTCACTGTTGATTAACTTTGATGACTAAACGCAAACTAACACTTACAGCGTGACTTGAAGGTAATCATGTAACATGGCGAATCGCTGCAGGAGTTGGATACCAAGTAAAAAGCCAGAATTTTGAATGCTGATTTTTCAAGGAGGCCACAGAGTCCTCAACACTCACCACACACTCCCTCCAATATTGCCTTAAAGCAAGCAAGGATGATATTTTTTCATTTGTATTAAGCTCATACACGGCTAGGAGACTTTCTTTATTTTCATATTTTCATTCATTTTGACAGGGAAGTAATTTTGAGTCATCAACAACAACAACAACAACAACAACAACAACAACAACAACAGCAAAGAAGAATGAATAATATCATTCAAATCCAAGGGAAATATTTGAAACAAAAGGCAACCCGACCAAAAAAAAAAAAGAATTTCGAGTATTTCTGAAGTTAAACTTTTCACATAATTACTTTTCAAGTGCAAAATTTTCATTTTAATCTTTTTCCTATCGAGTGAACATTGCTTAGAGACATGAACATGCCGTTGTTTACTTTGATTGTCTCTTATACAAACAAGGAAGGATGTTTAATATCACAGCAATTTTAGAATTAAAAGCAAAAAACCATGCTAGCACATTCTTGCGGCTTGGGAAATATTTTAAAAAGAGATGAGTTTGGAAACAATGAAGAGGAAGAAGTATGATACATTCGAATAATGTTGATGTAATAACCCTGCTCATATTTTTTAATCTTGTAAATGAATTTAGTATACTTAAACTTGTCTTATCTCGACATACTGCACAATCTGACAATACATCAACGAATTTCCAAATTGAACACTCATGTTACTATTTTGATTTTCAATCATGCATATCTCTGTGGAGGTCCATCAGAAACCCTTTCGACTGAACCACGTAATAATTATATAATACTATTTTTGAATACTTGCAAATTCTATACTGTGAAATCACTATTATATGAGGTGTGTGATATTTACTGTTTTTTTTATTTTGTTCATACAAGCAGCCCCTGATATATATATCACTGATAGAAGACAGAAAAACTGATGATCATTCGATTCCAGATATTTGTTATATCTGTTCGTGCACTGAATGCATCCAACAATTTATTTGCAGCATAAACTTTTGCTATTTGTTATGTCAATAAATGCATATAAACAACAGGTACGTGGATACTGATTGACATCAAAGTGATTAATAGTTCTTTGCAATATTCCTTAGAATTGACAATTGACATCGGTGCAATTATTCTTCCTGAGTGGTTACTACATCAGGCAGTTGCGTAGCAATCGATTCCTTCGGTGGTTGTATTATTATTGAATGAATTATTTTGTCTCAATGTAAATTGACAACAATTTATTTGGCCAAGGGTGGATTGTAAGAACCATTAATTGTTGCAATTGGAAATCTCGAACTATAATACCGGGAGGAATTTATCCCACAATGTTTTATGATCCGTGCAGATTCACACAAATAAAGCACATACCTTCAGTTTGTCATGTTAACTTGAATTTGAGAAAACAAGGGTCAGTTTGTACTTTGAATTGTAAAATAAGAGGTGAACATGTTAGATACCTCTGAGTGAGCAAATATTTGATTATGGTAAATTGATTATTGGTATTGTTTAAAAGTACGCTGGGATCTGCTCTGTTTCAGCTTTTGATTGAATAAATGGCGAATAATTCGAGTCTCATTTCAAAAGAGCTTTGTTCAAATGTCAGCATCTATTCATATGAAGAAGTTTTCAAACAACGCTGGGGCCTATGTCTATTGTTCCGTGTACCAAAATCAATACTTTACACAATACGGAAGCTAAACGAACAAATTAATTAAAAGGGATGTTCAATAAAATAAGCCTCAAGAAGCATATATATATATGTATATATATATATATATATATATATATATATATATATATATATATATATATATATATATAATCTTCACTACAAGATTGTTTCATGCTACTCTGCCATTCCTAAATGAGTTGTTATAAAACATTGGTAAGTGGTTGATATAGTTGATATTTATGTAATATATATCCCTATCTAGGCACAATATATTCGAATCCCTCTCTGTCTCTCCGTCCATCAGTCTCATTGTCCGTCTGTCTGTCAGTTTGTCTGTCTGCCGGTCGGTCTCTCTCTCTCTCTCTCTCTCTCTCTCTCTCTCTCTCTCTCTCTCTCTCTCTCTCTCTCAATCAACCAAGGTCATTAACAAAAAATATACCCATGTATATCCGTCCAGTATATATATATATATATATATATACACACACACACACACATATATGTGTGTGTGTGTGTGTGTGTGTGTGTGTGCATGCATGTGTGTGAAATTTTCTAGACAATATACAATACTATGTTACACGTTTTAAAAAATGGTTTTCTCCCGTTTTCAATCGTCAAATGAGGAAAGTTTTGAAAATTGGTGAAATACAATGTTTTGAGAAGGGGTTGGGGTGATGATGCCTGATTATTATTGATATTGATGTAAATGTTTATTTTGTTTCAGTGTTCAAGTAAAGAAGAAAACATGAAACCCCTCCCTCTCTCTCTCTCTCTCTCTCTCTCTCTCTATATATATATATATATATATATATATATATATATATTATAATCACAATTAAATAATTTGGCCATATATATATATATATATATATATATATATATATATATATATATATATATATATATATATATATATATAAGTAATTGTGTCATTAACAGTCATCTGTTTCACTGTATTTCAACTCTCCAGTGCGGCTATAAACCATCCGATATCCTTCACTGTGCTGCAAGGTAAGATCGAAACCTCCGTTTCAGACCCAGAGGAAGAGATTCTATCCATGCCATACATAGAACTGGACGCTCAGTAGGACCAAATGTACATCCACTCACGCACAATTCCCCATCAACCAGAGTGCTTCTTTCCAGAGTTGAAAAGGCATCGCATATATATATATATATATATATATATATCTGTGTTTGTGTGTGTGTGAGTGTGTGTGTGTGTGTGGAGAGAAGAAGGGGGAGGAGATTTTGCAGAAAATGTTTGAATGATTTTTTTATATAAATATCTAAGTAATCGGTAGTAGTTTTGAGCCCTGTGCTGGAAAATGATTTTTGTATCTTCCTCTATGGCGTATACAGATGTTCTACTCTCTAACATGGCTCATATTTGGTCTTTCCCCTCTGCGTTTATGGCCCCACAGACACCAATTAGTAAACATTTGGCTCCATTTGCAGTCCTTCTTTCTTACAATCTGATCTGCCCATTTCCATTTTGATTATCTCCTACTTTGCCATGGTCCTCTTCTAGATCCATGTTTTGCTTCTATCGCTAGGAGTTAATCCGACCATCACTCTTTCCATTGACATCTCTGCTATTCTGAGTTGTTTTTAAAATAGTTTTGTGAGTTCCCATGTATATGTTCAATGGGTGATTGCTTTTCAATATGTTAGCCTTCATACCAAACCCTTTCCAGACAATAGTAAGACACTGTCACTTCTTTCCCGTTATCTTTCCTTAGTTTTAGTGCATGTCATAGGTAAATGCATTCCGGAACTTCTTCTAAGGCTCTAATAATTGCTGTCATTTTTGTATATATTCTCCATTACTTTTGTAGAATTTCATTTTGAATCAGAAGTTGTTTCATAGTAGACATAATCTAGACAAAGTGGTATGTTGTATTTCACTTTCTATTCGATTACCTGGTTCAATGTGTAGGTGGTCTATTGTCAAATGGCCGTTCCCACGGACTGTCAGTTGGTGCAGTTGGTTTTCAAATGGATGTTAATATATTTTTTAAGTATTCAAAAGATGGATGACAAAATAGGACCAGCCGGAAAATTCATTGAGCTGGAGACATCCCTAATATATGCATCCGAGCGTTCATATATATCTGTATAGAGTGACATATTCGAATACATAGAAGTGCGGCAACAATGAAAGGATTGTGAGTCGGCAAATCAGGGGAAACCATTGCTATTGATATGGTCCTAACTTATTCTGACATTGCTGTGACTCTGTTCCAGACTCGTATAAGTTCAATAAATACCTACTAACATATATATGTACAAATTTAAATAACACGTCTGTCGTGTAATACGTTTTGAAGCAAAGATAAGGAACGTTGATTAGATGTTTTTAATAAACCCCATTTCTTCCAACATGCAGTGCCAAGAAAAATCTTGATAGATTAGGAAGCAACACGTGAATCCTCATCAGATAAGAGGAATACTGTGTGCGTTGTAATCTCTTGCTGATACGATCAATGAAAGAGGGAGCCACCTGCAGTTGCGTGAGGAAAATGACGGTTTAATCAGATGGGAATTTCGAATAACAAAAGACCAGGATTGACTTGAAACAACTGATAAAGAGAACCTGCAACGTGTTTCTATGTTAAAACAGTGATATCCCTTGATTTTTTCTCTCTTCACACACACAGAGACACACACGGACACAGACACACACGGAGCCGTAGTGTAATTTGATTACTCATAATATATAATACTCCTTGTAGAAATAATGGGATCATCATTAAAGAATGTTAACCTGCTTTTTTTAAAACTCTGCAGAAAAAATCACACACACATACACATGCACGCACACACACACAAACACATACACACACACACATACATATATGTATATATACATATATACATGTGTGCGCGCACACACACAAACACACATATATATATATATATATATAAATATATATATATATGTATAAATATATATATATATATAGATATATACATATGTAAATATATATTTTTTTATATACTTGTGTGTGTATGTATCTATATGTATGTGTGTGTGTATGCGTGTGTGTATGTCTGCATTTAGAAATAAATGAATTATCTGACAGAATATATCATAGATTATCCCTTTTCTGTATTTCATTTTATGTCATTTTGAAAGCTCTCCATGCAGGTATAGCTGAAGATGATATTCTTGAGGGGGATTTTAGTTTTGACCAGTAGATTGGAAGATAGTATATGCCAGATACTATTTCAACCAACATTCTTGTGTTAGTTGGATTTCATTTTTTTTTTCATTTATATAAATCTAACTTCAGTAAAACCACTATTTGTTGAATGACATGTTTCGTGTTGCTTTGTTAAAAGTTTTGTGAATTAGCTTAGATGGTGTGACACATCTTTTCTTATGGCTGTATTTGATTTAATGCTAACATATATAATGAAGAATTTTTAAAATACAATTCGTGGGTTTTATCATTTTTGTCGACTGTAACATTTATTTTATATGTTGGGTTTGATTTCTACTTTAAAGTTCGTTTTTTAATTTTCTTGATAGTAAATGTTTCTTTGCCTGATGCTATCTCTGACAAGTAACTAACTGGCATCTCGATAGTATCCTATGTTTTATAATTTAGATTTCTGGTAATACTGTATAAAACATTCAAACTGATCAAACCCGACTCTCCGGCTTAATTCGGGTTTCCATTGAAATATCAATGCAGTAAACGTGTGTTTTTTTTTTTCTTTAGTTCATTATCCATGATTATTTCTATTTCGTTGGTGCTGATGTTATGATAGAATTCTGCAATGCACTACGGGTTTGCACACAATGGAAGATCATTCCAAATATAGGTTTAATTAATATAAAGCATTTATAATGATTCTATCTGATTACGTATCCCTTTACTACTACCACTACTACTACTACTACTACTACTACTACTACTACTGATAATAATAATAATAATAATAATAATAATAATGATGACGATAATAATAATATTAATAATAATAATAATAATAATAATAATAATAATAGTAATAATAATAATGATAATAATAAATATATATATACATATGTGTGTGTGTGCGCAATTTTGGCTATATATTAACGACATAGAAAAATAGGAGAAATTGCTGAAAACGACTTTCAGTGTTTGTCATGTTCGATCAAACTTGCATAAATGGAGGATTGCTGTCAACCCATAAAACATATATATATATATATATATATATATATATATATATATATATATATATATATATATATATATATATATATATATATATATATGTATATATTATTATTATTATTATTATTATTATTATTATTATTATTATTATTATTATTATTATTATTATTGATAAGAAATGGATAGATTATCCGACAGAATAATCATGAAAGTGGTATGTAATTTGGAACTTTATTTGGAATGACAACTTTTTTCGGAAAACGAATCACCTGGCCTGGACAGTGTACATAGAATAAACCCTTGGAGAAAAATGGGGTCGTTGCATGAAAACGACTGATCGATTAAAAAAAGGAATCGTGAAAAAGCAGAACAGCAATGTAATAAAGAATAAGGAAAGGAAAACAAACCAAATTATAATTTAGCAATTAGCAATAGGAGACTTCCAGAAAACAAATGTTTAACATCCATTTTTGTTTATCAAACAAAACAAGTTTAAGAGACTACGTATTGCATCAGAATATCAAAAACAACATTTAAATCTAGATTAGCTAACCATAATTTATATTTTCTAATAAAAAATACAAAAGCAATCCATTACATTACTGGGAACATGAAGATATCAATCAAACAACTATAATAGAATTTAAAATCTCAAAACAAACACAGACTGTCACACATAGACTGTGACACACACACACACACGTACACGCACACACAGACCCGCCAGAATATCTAAAATCTTTGCTACCTATGTTAAATGAAAAAAAATCAATTTTGTTGACTAAAAAGACAAACTTACTAATTAGGAATAAATTAAATCAAGCCATCAAGTATCGGCACTGTTTAAAATATTCACCAGTACTACTTGTATAAAAATAAATCCCACGTACATTTTCACTAAAATCAATCTGCATACCTACCCTTATATACCCCTAACCGTGATAAGCACAATGCGATCCTCAAGGACGAATCACAATAACATTTCTCAATTATTTCGAATGTGTAGCGCCCCCTATTCTTTCAGTCAGGAAATAATTACGAAACCCTTCATTTGGCTAGATATCCTGGACGCACATGGTCCAATGCACCATCATCCTGGTTACGCTTCTGGCCCCGGCACTTGTTGCCAGCTACTTTTTCTCTTTCCTTCCTTCTCCTAATATCGTTATCGTTTTGCCGACCGACCTCCGATCCAATATTAACCATTTTTCTACTGCGACCTATCAGTATTAATTTTGCCCATTTCACTTCAGCGATGTCGACGCTTCATACATACGCACAGCTACGCAACTACGCTTCCGTGTCCTCACCACGTGCTCCAAACGCGTATACACCTCTCACTTCCGTGAATGAAATGGTAATGCCTTTTACTATCTGATAGTAACGACAATCTTTCCTAATTTCATTTACTATTGGAAACATTCATAGATAGAACTTAGTGTTCTCTTTTCTTTCACGGTTTGTCCGTCGAGAGTCTATCGGCGTCAGAGCATAGCCACTGAGATCACGTACACTTGGATGTCCAGTTCGCACACTAAACCCAGTTTCTTCGTAATCCTTGGTACGATGCAAGCCATACCTATTCACAAGCCGTTCAGACAACTCTGCTTCAAGTTCGACGACTGTACTATCAACAACAAAGCTTCCATCTTGCGCTATCTTTTCTCATTTCCAGTGACTTTGCAACCAACACCAAATCACGAGGTGACCAAAACTTTCGACTACAGCATTCATCCCACTATTCAGTTTCCAACTAAAGAAGTTACAAACTAATTTATACAAGTTAAACCACTCATAATATACAACAATTGAATACAAACAACTAACACCATGTCAGAGCGAACCTTAAGACCAGTTGACAGCTGACAATTATCTAATGTATATCACCTCTAACTAATTTCATCTCGCTTGACTGATAAAAAGTGTTAGAATCATTCCAATACAACCAAACTATTTTATAAGGAACCATAAGCTCAAAAATTAAAACCTCACTTCCACGTCAGATTGACATTAAAAGTAATAAATGACTGCTTAAATTATCGACTAATCTGTTGGCAATTTGTGCAGTCTTTTATCATTAACCAATACAATATCTAAAACAATATACTGGAGAAAATGTTGCCAAAAAAATTATAAAAACATATTAACATAACCAATACTTAAAAAAATTAAGATTAAGTGAAAGAAAGAAAAAAAAACAGAAGGTTTAACTATAAGAGGGGATGGCTTTTCACCCCTGATTATCAACGGCTTGATATGCACCCCTAATAACAGTTTCGAATGGGGATCCAGATAATTCGAATCATCAGCCTTAAGAAGACTGAATGAGAAAGAAAAAACTGTGCTTGTGTAATGAATCTATTTTCCCTCCCTCTTTCTCTCACTATATATATATATATATATATATATATATATATATATATATATATATATATATATATTTATATATATATATATATATATATATAAAATAGGTTTCGATTTTTCTTTATTTCATAACTCAATATTCATAATATATATACACACATACACACACACACTCACATACACACGCAAACACACACATATATATATATATATATATATATATATATATATATATATATATATATATATATATATATTCATATATATCAATGTTTGTCAGTGAGTCAGTAGCCTGGATTTTGGTTGGAGATATCAACTGGATAACTAATGATTGATATAGATGAAAAAATGAAAAAGAATGAATTGATGAACATCGGAAAATATACAAAAAAAGCTCAAGAAAACAGGAAGAATAAAATTTCATGCTAGCTAATACAAAATGGAGGAAATATCAAGGAAAAGTGTGCATGAAAGTCACTGAGAAGGGAGTAAAGAATCGTGGCTGGAAATGCTAGAAAAAAAAAAATTAAAAAAAATTATCCTGAGCAAGCACTGTTTTTATCATTGAAATTTTGGTAAAATTTTTGTCGAGCACGATGCCATTTTGTCGCCATATTGGGTTCAATGGCATGGGATAACGCGTATTTTAATCATTCTTTCTGATCCAATTTCGTGAAAACCTTTACAAAGGCTTGAAGATTTTGACAGCAGTATTATCTTTCAAGTATCAGTGTGCAGATATGGAATCTCTCTGCTTTTACATGCTGAGGTGCAATGCAGTTCTTTGTCAGAAGACAGATATTTGACTACAATGTTCATTCCAGGGCAGGTGTGGATTTACAATAAACTACAATCCAATTTTGACAGCCAAAAGTATGCAATACTTAACAAATTTACTTTAAACCCAACTGGAATTATTTTTTTTTTATTGAGGTGAGTGGGAATGGCTTTTTGAGGGTTCTTTTCTTTTAATTTTTCTTTCATTTTGCAGTCAACATTTGAAAACTTTACTTATTACCGTAATAGTCTGCTTTCCATTATGCAATCATGTTTTCTCCCATCTACCAATGAAGTTGACGAGAGTTGACTAAACAAGATTAAGGTACAGAAATTACAAGAAAAGTTCTGGTAATAGACATCCATTTACTTTCTATACAATTTGCTAATGCAGACTATTCTCTGTAAGAACGCCTCTATTCAGGCCTTTTGACAGATGACGCAAGGCTAATATGATTTTATGACTATTTACATCTCTATCCATTTAATTCAGACCACCAAGTGTGATACATCATTTTACTTAATTTGCAAATGAGTGCGGTTCTCTTATGTAAGACTAGATTATGCTCGGCTAAATTCTAGAATTAGCTACATCCCCATCCAGTTTCGACTGACAGGAACAGTGGCTACTTTAACATACCATTTGCTAATGAGACTGATTCCCTGCTATCAGAGCCTTTAGTCAGATTAAGCCGGACTAAGACGAGTTTTATCAAAATCTACGGACTTATCCAATCAATTATGTCTGGCAATCGCAAAGACTACTTAACATACAATGTGTACATGAAAAAGATTTTTTAGTCATATTTCTATTTTGGACTTTTGCCCAGGCTGAATTTTATAGATATTTATTAACACAAATACAACCTTTTTGCGTTGACGTATTATATGCGATTCAGTGCAAGTGGTAGGAGTGTAACATTTGCATTGTTTCACACACACACTCACACACAAATATATATATATATATATATATATATATATATGTATATACATATATATATATATATATATATATATATATATTTATATATATGTGTGTGTGTGTGTATATGTGTGTGTGTGTATATATATATATGTATATATTTGTATATATATATTTGTCTGTGTGGGAGAGTGTGTGTATACATGCACACATATTTGCATACATACATACATACATACACACACACACACATATATATATATGTATGTATGTATATATTCATATATATATATATATATATATATATATATATATATATATATTCATCTATTCTTTTATATATGCGTATATATACACACACACACGTATAATTCTTTATATACCTGCAAGTACGGTATATGTCTGATGCGAATCCTTATTTTAATATTGATGCTTCTATTCTATATATTTAAAAAAAATTTTTATTGCATCAATCCAATATTGATTTTGAATATAAGGTTTTGTTTTAAATCGTTCAGGAAATATTGTGACTAAAATCAGTTTTGTTGACTTCGGTTATGCAGAAATTCATATTATTAGATTTCGAAATTATTGCCAGACAGATTTCTTTGTTGGAAAAAAAACGAAAAACTAAACAACAATTCCTATCTAAAATTCAAATTCTTATCAATTATTTTTACTTGCGTCTGAATATATTTAGGCATTCTGTTTTTGGATTCTAATTTTGACAATAAAACCAACTTTGAATACAAATTTGCAATATGATACTATCTACATTGATGTACAAGACTTTTTGTCAATGTTTTACAGTCTCCTTTCAAGAACCAAAAATACATGTAATACACCGAATCGAATCTAAATATTAATTACGTGTAAGTTTTCGTTGCGTGCAACAATGGGTACTTCTATAGTTGGCTTTTGTCAAAAATTCATTCTTGTTAACTCTTATTCATATTTATGACATTTAGATTAATTCAATTTAACCTTAGCATAACTTTAATAGCATTAGTTTCTTTTACGTAGAATATTTCTCTCACTGAAATATACAATTCTGATTGCAGTAATTTTACTATTGAACACATTGGCATATTTCAATAACCAACCGAAAAAAAAGCTGCTCTACAGACGGATCTCTGGAGAGTGGGTGGCCTGTATGGGTTTTGTATTTAAAACAGATCGCATTAATGCTCCATAGATACCACAATTCATTATCTCCGGCTCCACTGCATAGAACCCTTCGTGCATCGAATCAATATTTTAGTCATTCCTTCTTTAACCAATGGATCAATATTATAAAATTATTAAATCTAATTCAATGATGATTTTCAGGAGATATTGTGTGATGAGGACATGAAACTACGATGCAAGGACTGTGAGTATACATGGATAGACCCCCAAGTAGATTAATTTTTTTATCAGTCCATATCATGTGGACGTACAGAGAACCCTTGGATCTATTGTGTGGTGCAGACAGACAGCTAATATGTGTGGAGATGATAAAACATGGATCCACTCAAAAGTTCCATACCTCCTGGCACGATCAAATCGAGAACTTCTGGAGATATCGTGTATAAAGACTGATTGATTCCGGAGATATCTTGGAGTCAAAATGTAGCTACGATGATGGGTTGGTAATGAGCATGAATTTGCTGGAAAATGTGAACATCCCATTAAGAATCTTTTGCTAACTTTTCTGTTTTCTGAGAAATATCAACAGACCCAAAATTTGGGTGATATTTTGTTGTTGCCAATAAGTAGCTAAAAAAAAGGGCATATGGATCCACTCAAAATTTTATTGTCTCCATTTGCAGCTTATTGCCATCACTTTCAAGGGTTTTTATTGAGAATCTAAGGTTAAATAGCGGTGACAGTATACAACAGAACGAAGACAACATAAGGATGTGTTAAGTTAACCGTCAACGGCAAACAACGGCTAAGCAAACACAACTAGAAAAAAGCTGGAAAAGTAATTTTGAAGCTAAGAATGAATATCACATCTATTCTATAGTTACGTTAATTGATGCAACTTTCCCTGTGCCAATATACACACACATATTTATCTATCTATCAATCTATCTATCCATAGATAGATAGATAGAGAGAGAGAGGGAGAGAGAGAGCGAGAGGGGGGAGTGAAAGTGAGAGAGAGAGAGGAAAGATGTTTGTTTGTATGTAGTTTTTTCTTCGTGTATTTTTTTGCTAAATATATGTTTAGAAACACCGAGATGATTGCACCCTACAAACGGAAAATTGCGACATGGGGAAAATTCGATTTTATGATAAACATTGAACAGTTGGCAATGACATCCAGTGAGTTCTAAAAATCATTCCAATGTCAAAGTCAATTTCTGCAGGCATTTCCATATCAACTAAATACAGCTTAACCGTATGGTCTGCACATATTTTTTCATGAGTAACCTGACCTATGAATTAACATCAGATGCAGGTTGTGACTTTTGGCAACCTTCATGAGAAATTCCAACGACTAGCCTCTTTAGCCATATTTCCCCAAGGTCAACTTTGGTATTCCGAAATCCAAAGGAGTGGAATGTAGCTTATGGATCGCTAAATTGTTTACATTGGTCACTTCAAACGCATGATAAGGATGGATTTTAATGGTAAATTCAAGGTCAGGCCAAATTTGAATTGGTTGTCCCTTGTTAGCTGCAAATTTGAAAAAAGTTCATTTGACGCAATGATGGACATGAGATTGGATGTAATGACCTCAATGTGTCAACAATATTCTTCGATTTATACACGACGGCTGTCCCCTATGAATATCAAAGATTACATAGGTAATTTGACCATAGGATTAACATAGTATAGATAGCTATGACCTGTTGTATCAGTCAATTTGAAGTCACGTAATTTCTGGCATTTATATGAAGGGTATTTTTTTTTCAATTTCAAATCAACTTGCTGGTTTTTAATCCGTACTTTTCAGTACTACATAAACTTTCAGTATTGATTACTCTTCACTTCAGACAGAGAAAAGGAAAGAAAGAGAGAGAGATATCAATTGCTCATCCTGAAATGAAACCCATCAGCCATTTCCCAAATTGATATACGGGCTTGTGGGATTCATTTTTTATCAAACGACAGAAAAGTACGAAATTTCCGATATTTATTTTTAAAGTAAATGAGGAGCCTTTGGGGCTTTCATTTTTAATCATGGAACAATTATTAGATGAAAACTGAAATGTCTACACAGAAGTGGAAATGTTTTGTATTAATTCCCCAAACGAAGTCTCTTCAAGATACTGACGCCAAAGTCACATAATTAGGTTTTAAAAACACTGAACACGCTTGGAGTTGAAGTTTATTTCACGGCACAGCATTAATATACACAATAGTATGATAATGTTGTAGTAACTTACCTCGATGTGTGTGTGTGTGTGTGTGTCTTCCTTTCCCCTTCTTTTCGTATCGCTATCACTGTCTCTTCTCTCTGCGCCTATTTCTGTCTTTTCTCGGCCTATATATATATATATATATATATATATATATATATATATATATATATATATACATATATATATATATATATATATATATATATATATATATATATATATATATATATATATATATATATTGTGTCATATTTCTTCTGATGTTTGTTTCATATCATATGACTTCCTGTATCTTATGTATTTAAGAAACATAAAAAAAAAAATAGTTTCGAAAAATGAGCTACTGTGATTGATTTTACAACCTATGAAATAGCTATTTCAACGTAGCTTTGCTCTTACCAGTGTCTTTTCGGCTTAATGGCAGACGATAAACTATCTTATAATGGGAGATCATTTCAGAAAGAGTGTTGAAAAAATATAACACGATTCATAATTATTTCTGTCGGATTATATATCAATTCTTCAATTATATATATATATATATATATATATATATATATATATATATATATATATATATATATATATATATAAATGTCTTGAGCAAGGGACGTAACTCAGTGACATCTAAATTGCAACACCGAGCAAGAGACCCAAGATGTTAGGTTGTTGTTCAATGACGTCATTGGTGTCAGAGATGCAAGCGCATGTAACTACAAATAAATAGTTACAACTTTCTACACCAATATCAAGAGTTGAAAATTACAACACAATGTGCTGTTCACTAGATACAGTTTTTCTTATCGATTTAAGATATTTCGTCTTTGGTTTCGTGATTCAAAATCCAAGTCCATTTTGTTCTTGTTTTTTCTCTTTTTTTTCCTTGAGAACGTGTTCATGATTTTAAATCCGTTTGCTTTTGCAGCGACACTGTCAAATATATTCAAGTTCGAAATCAAGTCAACGTGCTACAGAATGAAAACTAGAGAGACCGAAATTAGCATCAGCAAAGAACGTTGGAAAATGTTTCAGACTGAAATGCAACCATTAAACGTACATGAAGAACTTACTACACCCTTCCAAGTCCAACTAAAGAACGGATATGAATTTTTCGCCTAAAAGAAGAGAACAGCAACAACTTTAACAAGTTTAGCAGCGAGATAATGTCTCCTCTCACAGCGGTTGACAATGTATTCGATCAAATGGCTAAAAAAAACAAAAAAACACATCAGTACGATCTTAGAGGAGACCAAGAATATCAGGGAAAAATGCAAAGATCTCGGACCAACGACAACAAGAGAAATGTTTGAAATGATTTGACTAAATAAAACTATCCAAAAGAAATGAAGGGAAGATAAAGGAAGATATTCAACAGCTGTCATCGAAGCAAACATTGAAGAAGGTCATTGATATTATCATTCAACTAGGCTTAGACCCAGTATAAATAAGACTATTGCCACATATATACCGACTGCAGTCCTTTCATCAGGCTACATGAAGGACATCTACAAATTCGACAAATGGGTAAGGCAAGTTCAACCGATCTCTTCACAACCTGCCTCAAGATAATCTTCTAAAACATCGACTCGGAACTTCAAGTAATCAGAATAGACGACATTTATTTTGCTAAAAGACAGCCTCAATAAAAAATATGAATATCAAGTATGTTGAGGACATGGACACAATAATCAAAACTGAGGGCGGAAGAAGTAGAGCATTACATCTGATTGAGACTACACAAAAACTAATATCTGGCAAAGAATCACATCAAGTCAGCAAGCTTTAGGCTTGGCAGACCCGAACTCCAAGAACAAGAAAAATCGGTTATTACAAAGAAGAAGGGTATATAGCAAATGTTCTATCTGAAATGAAGAGATCGCAAAACAGCAAATTATATGTTAAGAAAGAGTTTCAGATATTCAGAGGGACAATGAGCTGGTGATATTGTCAGGGTGTCAGACAATCGCTGGACATCAAAACTCACAACTTGAACCCAACACGATTACATACTAGATCGGGCATAACAAATTATAAGATGGCCTTGCAAACTACATGGTATTGAGAACACTTCAACTACCGATGCTAAACGATCATCATCATCACCATCATCATTACCACCACCACAACCATCGTCACCGGCACCACCACCATCATCATCATCATCATCACCACCACCATCAACATCATCATCATCATCATCATCATCATCATCACCACCACCACCACCACCACCACCATCATCATCATCATCATCATCATCATCATCATCATCATCATCATCATCATCATCACCACCACCACTACCACCACCACCATCATCAACATTTTGATAAATTGAGACTTTGAACAATTGGGGGTTGTATGTATGTCTCTTTCAATAAAAATGACGTATCTCTGAAACCAAATATCCATTCACTTGTACGGAAACAAGAGATATTTATTAAAGTATGTGTTAATGTATTCAGTAAACACACTAATACATACATACATGCATACATCACTCACGCATATATATATATATATATATATATATATATACATGTGTGTGTGTGTGTGTGTGTGTTTGTGTGTGTAAAAATATACACATATATGTGCGTGAGTGTGTGTGAGTTTGATTGTACATTTTTCGCAAAAACAAATTAAAAGCACTTCCATGAAATAAGTTTTCGAATTACAATCAATTATTTCCTCGATTTTCCTTCTTGTTTGACGTGAATAATCTCGTCCAAACAAACAAAAGAGAAAAATACTGACTTTTATTTTTTTTCCAATTCTGAAGTGCACTCGATGAGATTTTTGGTCAAAAACCAATTATATCTATCAAAAATAAAGGTATAATCTCTAAAACAGATGCCGCAGACACTATCGATAATTGATACTTGAAAAAACATGTCCTCAATTTCAGAATATTTTATCAAATTTTCAAGTACTGCAAATCAAACGATCAGTTCCAAAAAACATCTCTCGGTTTTCTAAGTACATACAATATTAGACACAAAACAATCGTAGAATCGAGTGCCTATATTCATTTGAAAATTATGCTATCAATATATTTACAGTTGAATTCTCTCATATATGGAAAACTTCAATTTCACTAATGGGGAACAAAGAAAGAAAATAACAAATTCAGATTCTAAATCCATTGAACTGGTTTTCTGACTCTCACTAAAAGATTACCGGGCAGATTTCCTTCTGCTGTCGACTTTCAATTTGACTCAAAAACCCAATCATGTATCGATATAAATAGTACCATTCAACTCTATGCCGGGGAGTACATAATTAAAGGAAAGAAAAGAATCAACTTAGTAAAAAAACAGTATGAAAGCACCGATATTCACTTTGGCGCGAATATTAAAAATTAATTCTGGATAACAAACCACTTAAATCGAATCCAACCAAATCGAGATTCCTCATATAATAATAGGCTAGTGCTTCTTAACCAGCTTGGTCCATGACGTTTCATTCGGAGGAATCAAGTAGTTCGAAAGGGGCGATAGCCACAGGGGAGCAGTGATGATATCTCTGATTATTTGAAGAATTCTCTTGAAAAGTCTTTGCACAATATTATTTTTCCAATTTTTTAAATTACAATTGGTTGGAGATCTGAGTGGGGACGTTGGGCGTCAGTGCATGTTCCAAGTTTCAAGCGAAACGTGATAAATATGAAGATGTTTGGATCCAATTTGCTTCAACTTTGTGGCATTATGCTGTCTCCTCCATTGAATCTCAAAGAGTGACCCTCTTTCCACAGTAACCACAACTATCCTGTGTATTAAACCACAACCACTGTATTACATGTTATCTGCCGCGCGGATAAACCCTTACTCAGCCGAGACATGACTTTGGTTTGTCAATTCCACTCGTTGTGTTGTTCATTATTCAGCCAAATCGGCATCTCTGAAGTGAACTAACTTTTAAGCTGTAATGAACTGCGAAAGAAGAAGATCATGCAATGAATGCATAGTGCCAACAATGAATCGTGAATGCAGAACATGGAAATGAAAAAAAAAAAACAGAGAACCACCTTAAAATCGCAGAGAGCGAGCCATGAAAAAGCAATGTTGGATAAAACTCCAATAGATAGAAAAATATCAACTTGGATCAGCGGAAGCACTCGAATGAAGGATATAATACAATTATATGATAAATCAGCAACAATTGAAATTGGCTAGACAATCATTAAGAATAAACATCACAAAAAAGTTTTCAGAACGTAAGAACAGATTTAAGATGGAGGGGTGCGATGGGAAGGTTGGCGTTCATCGCAAAATGAACCTCCAGGAAAGCAAAAAATCAACTTGAAACGTTTATCCAAAACATAAAATGTGCACATGTTTACATTTCTATCTCTCTAGCTACATCAGTGCGTCCTGTATGCATGATACGTACATGGCCATCCATCCAGCCAGCCAGCCAGCCAGCCAGCCAGCCAGACCAGTTCAAATACCGAAAGAAACATATGTAGACAGTTGAGCCGACTGTTTTAACAAGATAGGAAAGACGTGAGAGAGAGAATTCAAAGAAAGACAGAAAGGGGGATATGAAATGATAACAAACAGAAAAAATATAGATGGATCGAAAGATCGAGAGAGCTGGATCAACAATGGAGAAATGAAGAACGGAAGAAAGAAAAACCTGGACGTAGAATAGGACGAAATGTATTAACGTGGAAAAAAAACGTCCAGAGAGGAAAGAATGTCAAGCAAAAATCCAAATGAATGTTATAATGAATGGGAACAGTGCAAACTTTTGCCGACGGTCTGCTTTCTCTTTTGTTCGAATAAATTGGCTACATATATCGAAGGTTCTTATTTTGTTGTTGAACTCATTAATTTCGATATTGTTTCCTTTTGGTTCGGTCAGAAGTCCATACCTATTTTTCTGTACAAGGGTTGGGCGAGTTCTTTCAGTCCATTCAGTGATTGCACTTTGGTTTGGAATATTTTCTTTCGTCTTTTGTTGGTGTTAATTTTGATTTTACGATTTCAAAAAATGACAAAAAATCACCAACATCTTAGAAAAGACCAGAGATCTTGAAAAAGCAAGAATCTCAAATCGCTTGTGTGCTTAAAGACAATAGAAACCTGACAAAAACGTGCCTTGAATTCTACAAAACGTCCACCTATCGAAGATTTCCTGAGGCAAGCCATCAACCAAACAAAGACGGGAAAGGAACATAGAGCAGATAGCATCACCATCGACATACTAAAAAAGATGAAAATCAACCACGAGAATAAGCTTGCTTCAGAAGAGGACACTCAACAATTGACCACAACCATTCAGTAAACAAATAGAAGAGAAAATAGCTCCTTATACAATGCCACTTGCTACAGCATTTGTTACCTTTGACACAGTAAACCACCGCAGAGCCATAGAGCTAATAATGCTATCATTCAACAAAGTGTAGACCCAGTATATACCACGGTATTGCAACATATCTACCAACATAGCAGATTTTTTATTAGGATACATAGTGCCTCGGAAACCGTCCAGTTTTAGAGAAGGGTAAGACAAGAAGATACAAGCTCACTCAAACATTTCACAGTCTGCTTTGAGAGATATTCCGGTATCTAGTTTGGGTAAAAAGAAGCAAAATAGACAGCGAATACTTGAAAAACATCAAATTGGCGTCTTTTTTAGATGAAAACCTCCAAATAATGCTGGACAGACTGAATGAAAAGAGCAAGAAAGTTTGTTTCCACGTAAACTTCAGTGAGACAAATGTCATGAACAACGAATGAGTTGGAAGCTATCATACATCAATCAAAATCGAACACGTGGTTTTGAAGAAAGTAGACCACAACATTTATCTGAAACAATGAATTTCCATCAAATCCTCAAAAGAAAGGAAATAAAGTGAAGAAAACTCAATCTTTAAGAAGATGTATACCCTGCTAGTGGTAAAATGAAGGGTATAGAACCTATGTATCCTCCTGATAGTCAGCTATGAAGTTCAAACATGGAATCAAAAGACTGATAACTAAATTGAAAACCAAGCAATGTGCTCAAAAGTGGACCATGTTCAGTAAAACATTGAGATATCACAAGACAGCACGATATATTAGCAGGAAAATTGGCCTCTGGTATATCATAAATCCATCAGAAAACTTGAATCCAAAGGACTGATCATGTTGCAAGAATGATAGACAGCCGGTGGACATCGGAGCCAACAATGTGGATAACCATGCAAAAGCCACACCGACTAAATATAAGATGGTGGGACGAGCTAGATAAATGCTGACTCTGCAACACCGACAGGGAAGGGTTCTGGTGAAACTTGGAAAAGTTTAATTTCCAACGACGAATTCTAAAACGCCATTGAAGATGATGTTGGAAAGGGTAGAAAGAAATACTGCAGAGACGTGCAAAACAATAGCAGGAGGAAAACATCGAAATAAATGAACATTTTCTTTTTCTTGAGAAAAAAACTTAGATGAGGATTGAAAAAAATATTTTAGAGAAGAAAGTAAAAGAATAGTGTAACAAAGCATTTCCGTCTGGATCCGTTCCCGTAAACATGGACAGCGATCCAAAAGATACACACACGCAATTGAAAAGAAGAAAATTCCTTTCGTTTTCACCCCGTAAATATTGAAAAAAAAGCTTTTTTCCGCCTATAAAAATACATGTAAACACACATACACACACACACAATATATATATATATATATATATATATATATATATATATATATATATATATATATATATATATATATATATATATATATATAACAGAGATTAAAGGTCTGATCTAGCACTATAGTCACATTCTAAATAGAATCCCCTCTGTAACTGCTGATACGAACATTTTACTTTTACATCTCTAAATTGATTAATTACGCCTGCCGAACTCGGTTGGACTACACTCATCGTCAGGTGGTTTCTATGAAGTAGCAGACAAATAGCCAGTTGATATGACATATTTTGCATACATGTGCACAAAATACATGTATCATATATGCATTGTTCTCTACAATGAATTATCGGAATAATGTTGGTGACTGATTTTTTAGCTGTATAATCACAACTTTCACTTTTACGAGAAGTCCCACAAATTGTACGGACTGATTCTACTGTCCTTGTTCTGAGAATAAAGTGTACTAAATATCATGATCAGATTGTGGGACAGGGTCGTAGTTTGACCAGCTGCTAAATTATATATACTCTCTTGAAGATTATATCTAGTATTGATTGATTTGTGTAGATTATACACCGTTGAAATTTTCCATTGTCCAGCCATTTAAAAGGCGTATTCCATTCTGATATAGTAGAAAGATATTGAAAGATACCAATTTTAATAACTTTGTATGATTCGAAAACACAAAATGAATTATTCAGAGTTGTTCACACAACGAGAAAAAAAAAAATATATATATATATATATAGAGAGAGAGAGGGAGAGATATAAGGCACGTGCAACCATTCAGACACGCAAGCACTCAAATGTATACGTGTATATGTGCGTGTATCAGTATTGTGAATTATATAGATGTATACTAAATTCTTAAATTTCAACTAATTAATGATTTTTCTTCACGATCATTCTAAATGCATTCTTTCATTATGACTTTTCGGCTGATATGTCCTCTTGTCTTCTTTGGGAAGATGCTACAAATAAATAAAATCACCGGAGGAATTGATGCTTCTTTTCAGGATAACCTGGTAATTGCAGAATGCAGAGTACACCTGAAGGAATTCATAGGTTACCTCAGTCGAAATGTTGCATTGAGGTAAGCAATGAAACCAAGACTATGACAACATGGCCATTGAATATATATAAGCATATGTGTGATTGCATGTATACGAGAATCTACTCATCTACACACGTACCAGGTATACACGATTAGCCAAATAGATTCAAGTTTGGTCCGAGGTAGTGTGTGTTTTATCAATGCTAATTACTTTGGCAAACATGGAAATCTACTTCTCCTAACACACTATGCTATTGCCAGATATCTCAACAATTTCATAGCTATCTGTCACGAAATTTGAGTGGGAAGAAAAGAATTGTTTGTGCACTGAAACTCCAATTACTACTTTACCTGCACAGACAGTATGTGCATTGTCAACCTTGGCGGGTTGAGTGGGGTGTTTCTACTAGCCCTGTCATAGCATCATTTGATATATCGAGCGTGGTGGAGGTGAAACGTAATGATTGCATGAAGGGCTCTGGCCAATCTTCTTTTTCGTTTCTCTTATGAATTGTACGGTTTGCCATGCGAGTTTGGGAATTCCAGTTCTGTTTTCCAATGCTGGTAAAAGGAGAAAGAAAACAGGTCACAGCATTTGACCTAACGAGGTTAAGGAATTGACATTCAGTGAGACAATTTAGACAAGTTGAGTCGAATGACACGTTCAACTTGCTGGATCCAGAGTGTCAGATATGTTTCATATTAGGGTTTTAGTCTGATTGCCTGATAAGGGGGTGACCATTCAAGGAAGATTGTAAAAGTGAATTTTCATTTATTATATACACTATGTGTGAAATCATGTGTGGGCATCTGCTTGTGTGCGTGACACACATATAGTGATATGTGTGAGCATGTATATGTGTGTTACAAAAGATGCATATTGAAAAGGATTTGGATACAAATTATAGATGGACTAAAAAATAATGAAATCAGGGAGAGATTAATAGTTTGATATATTTAGAGATGGCCGGCTGCCCTCTGAGGGTTAGGTGGTGAATGTCTCTGCTCTCGAATTTCGATAATTGCACTTCGATATTTAGATTGTTTTCACACGACGAATGAAGCAACAAGAATATCTAGAATAGGAGTGGTAATGCTCTTTGAGAGAAAGAAGCAAATAATACTTGGATTATTTTCATATCCAGATTATTAGTGATCAATATGGAAGTGGCTGTTCTTCTCCACAGCTCATTGAATATAAGGTACGGTTTTCCTTTTACAGCACAGTCACACCATATTTCAAGCGACCAAAATGGGCTTTTCTGTATTGAAGAATTGAATCAGCTCAGGCATAGAATGTTAGTTCAAAAGAAATGCAAAGATTTATTTATCATTGCGTGGGGTACAGTCAGACTTTTCCTTTTAAGTTGTGCATGTGTCTAACTGGCTGTGTTCCAGCTGTGATCCCTCTGGTCCTCATCGGATATTCTTTGTTTCGGGATGTAAATTCATTTCCTGGTACGTGTGTTTGTATTCCGCTTGACACGTCGCGTCCAGCTCAAATAATTACATTGAAACTGCTACTTCTTTTAAAAATGATTTGATAAAATAAAAAGAAGCACGTGTCCGATGATTTCCTTCTCAAATAAATATATATATTGAGGATTCGGTTTACAAACATGCTTATGTTTCTGCCCTATTTGAGCTTTTTCAGGCCGATGATTTGGTTCATCTCAAATTCTCATTTTGGGCATTTTTTTATTATTGGGGAAGTTGGGTCTATTATTCTAGGTGATAAAATCTTCGTTTTATTCAATTCACACATGACTAATACATGTTTTTGTCCAGTGGTTGGTTATTGCTTGCTGTATTGTCAATCAATTGGGTTGTATGTCTGTTAGTGGTTATGAATTACAAACCAGAGGATGCATGCTGTGGGTGTTTCCGTTACAAGTATGTCTTTTGTCTATCAGTTCCAGGATGTTTGCTCTCTGAGAGTATTTTCAGCTAATTTGAATCCCTTTTCCAGATATCTGAATTTCCTTCAATGTGATCTTGATAGGTTCATTGATTATTCTGGCCATGGTCTGTTCACCCAAAGGTAATTATATTGATTGGGTTACTGTGCAAGTTAACTACGTGAATAAGAGATCTACTTTGGTAATTTTAGTATATCTATGAGTGGGTTATTGAATGATGTTTATCCGTAGAAATTTCGTGCAATACCGGCGATTTGAACGCTGGTTCATTTTTTCAGTTCTATAAATGTGTCTTATGTTTTTTGTTCTATTGCAAAAAGTAAGTATTTCGAATCCCTCATTTAGGCATAAGTAGCATAGGGTTTGAATAGTGAATAAATGAACAGCTGTTTCATTGTAAAATACAGGTATGCATTCCTACGGAGGATTCCACATTTCACATTTCAGAACAAATAGCACCCGGATAACAGCATGGACATATAGAATAGTCCGTCTTCCCGACGCACAATGATTAGAAGACTCCGTCAAACTATATTCAGACGAATGAAAAGCTTGTGTCGGAATGAGAACCGAGTAATCAAATTCACTTCTTTAAGTAGTTTCCACATCGGTGAGAATATATTAGGGATACGAGGAGAACATCTGCTTCCTGGGTATTAGTTACTGTATCTAAGATGGATTGATCAAGCTATGAATACGTATTTAGGAATAACAGAAACGTTAATTCTTTTCAGACTTATCAAATATTAACAGCTAAAATGTCCTTGCATATTTCTACAATCAAAACTGTAAACATATTTCGGTAAACACTGCCGACAATTGACGCATATATATATATATATATATATATATATATATATATATATATATATATATATATATATATATATATATATATATATATATATATATATATATATATATATATATATGCATGTCTTGTATTACTCGTATATATGTGCAAGCACATAACTATCTGTATGCTACACACACACCTGAGTTCACACGTGGTGTGTATTATGATACGCGGGAAAATGTAAACCATGGTACATAGGATATTGTAAAGATATTGGGAAATGAATGACACATTTTTTTTTGTTTTCTTGCCATAGCTAGAAAAAAGATATATATACATGTATGTACGTATATATATATATCTATCATGTCAAAATATTTGACGAAGGAAGATGTGTAAATGAGTAGGCAAGCAAAAAATCTTATATCTCAAATATGTGGAGGCATGTTACAATCATAATTATCCTTTACGTGGGTCTTATTTGGCCCCGTTCTTTTCACACACACACACAAACACACACACACGCGCGTGCACGCATACATACACACACACACACACACACACACACACATATATATATATATATATATACATATATATATATATATATAAATTGATGGCGTTGCCTTTTTTCTATATTCATTGAATGAATGCATTTGCTATGAATGAGGTATATGATTGCTTCGATTTATTTGCGAATGAAACGTCAGCCAGAATACATAAAAAGAAAAACATGTTTCATGGCTTTCGATATTTTGTTAATTTTTATCATTCAATCCAGGTTGGTGGGAAATAAAGCCCAAGGCAAAATATTTTTTGCAACTATTACCTACTTTCATCTCTGTCTGTCTGTCTTTGTATCTCTCTGTCTGTCTGTCTTTGTATCTCTCTCTCTATCAAATATCTTTATAGCCAATGGTTAAGTGCTGGGATCAACCGTCAAAATCCCATTCGTTTGAGAAAAGATGTCCACAGATCTTTAACCTGCTATGATATCCACCTTTGCTGTTTATTGTTAGTCAGTCAAAAGAGGTTTATTTTACGTACACACATGGACACATAGACACACCTACTCCTGCTAGCATGATGCAAATACGCATTCTTTCTGAAGCTCCTCTTTTTGATTTTGGCTGCACTAAAATCATAGCATATCACTGAAAGCATATGATAGCATAATTTAACTTTCTTTTGAATAGTTGCAGAAACAGACAGAAATTGAAAATATATTTCATTCTCTAAAAATTCCTAATTCTTTCTGCCCGGCTGTGAATGGTATATATTTCTCCTGAACAGATAATGATTTCAATCAAGTTATTTACTCTTCCAGAATTAAAAAGTTCGGGTCTAGTCTATTCTCATAATTTCATTTAAAATCAAATTATCCAGAATGAGAGCAATGGAAACGCCAACGTCCCATGTCTTTTTCATTGAGATGATGTAATGGTTTACAAAATTCCAGCTGTTTGCATGCAAGATTATGGTCTTCAAATAGAAGCAGATGGACTTTAACGCTTCTCTATGCGGGGTTGATCACTCTTTAAGTAAGCTTATGCAATGCTCTTCTATGGGAAGAGAGCACTCTGGTTCACGGAGAATCTAACCTGAATAAATACATCACTTAAATTCAGCCTTACTGACCGTCCAGTTCCCTAGCGCAGAGGTAGGGTATCGGTCTCTGGGTTTGAAGCGAAAGTTTCAATCCTGCTTCCTGATGCTGGATAGGATACCAGATAGTCTATAGCCACACTGAAAAGTTGTGATACAATGGAATAGCTGTTTGACAATATATATATATATATATATATATATATATATATATATATATATATATATATACACACACTTATAAACATATACATCATTTGCATATATGCTTGTGTGTGAGAGAGATAGTGCGTGTATATGCCATTCTTTTATACAGAAATGACTGCAAAATGTGGAGTGAACTAAATTTTTGGAAACCTAATTTTTTATATTATTTTTATGAAGCCCTCCGTCAGAAAGTCATTAATGCCTTAATTCTTTGATATTTTCCTTACTTTGGCATAATAGTTTGAACAAAATGATTTAGAACTGCGCCTCTAAAAACCTCAATTCTTTTCCTGAAAACATTCATTTAAAAACCTCACCTTAGCTAATGAATATGCATGCCATATTTGGTTTGGTTTTGCCTTGGGTCAAGTAATTTTTATAGAATTATGGACTATCACAAACACGCTCTTTGTTTTAAAAAAGGCAAGTAATAACTCTTTGGTTATCCGGATGGTTACTTTATTACTGATTCCCGTCGGATTTTTTCGGCTAGTATTTAAATATATGTATATGTGTGTGTATGTGCATGTGTTTGTGTGTACAACTCAGTAATACTGTATCCGATGTTTAATGGGTTTATTTTATAAAAGCGCCTTACATAGAGTATTTAGTTGGATTAAAGCTTCAAATATGGTGAAATATCGGAATCGCTACACAAGCACTTTTATGTTTATGTTTTGTTTTTGATTTTTTGGGCTTCTTTAGGCAAACGATTCTATTCAGATCCTTATTCAGGACAATATTGGTGGTCTATCTCCTGTGAAGATCTCTATCTAATTCTATTCATATTTTTCTGTTTCTTGTTTACTCGACGATCTTCCTGTTGGTAATGCTCTTCATTTTTTTTTCATCTTCCTCGTGGAAGTGAATCCATAACAGTGAGCTATTAATCACTAAGATTGTTTCAGACACAATTCTATCAGAATGTTGTTAACCTTTTAATTTCATGCAATAGTTTCAGTTTAAGGACACATCATTAAACTTTGAATGTTTCATTTTGTCAAGGGTTCACTTTAACATGGTCTTAGTTGTTCAATTTCCCTTAACATTCCTAATGAGATGGATTGAATGGTTCAGAACAAGAAGAACAAGAAGGAAAAGGAACAAAACAAGTTATGATGATTGATTTTCGTATACCTGTGTATCGTGTGTCAAATTGTGGTTTTAATCGGAATTCTGAGCAGTGCTGACCCTTGACAGCTACTTCGGTTCAGTAAATCCGTCTTTTTCGTGAAAGTGGTAATTTATAATTTCTCATTTGGGTATAGGTTGTTTGTGGTTGCAATATTCTGGCGCGTTACTTTCAATCTCTCCCATGTTATTGTTGGTAGGATTGCAATCTCTGAGGTCCCAGTTATGTGCAGATAGTATAGTAATGTTTTTTTATTTTTATTTTTCATTCTAAAAGGATGAAGTATGGCTGGCTAATTTCAATTCAAAGAATGCTTTTGATATTCCTGCGTAATATCCCGTAATTTTTCTAAGGCTGATATTTTAGCTTGATATATAATATTCAATTTACCTTATCAAAAACAAAAAAACAAAAACAGAAAAATTACGGATACAAATATCGACGGTAAACGAGAAGGAAATAAAGGAAAAATATAAAGAATGAAAAAGAGCTTTTTGACCCAGAATAAACCCTCTCGGAGTCTTAAATAAGTATATGAATAAATCGAATCATCCGCCGGAAAAGGTCCAAAGGGAATACATATTGAACCATATATATATATATATATATATATATATATATATATATATATCTGAGTGTGTGTGTGTGTGTGTGTGTGTGTGTGTGTATGTATGTATATTACCGAGTTATTTCTTGTTTGTTTCACAATAGAAAACTATTTTGCATCTGAGGAATGATATGCACCTATTGTGTGAATTGAATGATATAAATTTCCAAGCATTTATTTCAATTCTACAAAATAATGAAACTCTAAAAGGGATGAATACGTTTGCAAGCAGTTCTATGTCAACGAGTCTGGTTTGAAAATCAAGACTGCTTGATAAATTGAGCTGGTAAGAAGAATAGTTCAAGAGTCTTAAATAAAACACTCCGAAAAAGTGAATGAATTGTTTTTCTTCTTTGAAACTAACCGTGATATTGAACATTCTTTGCTGTCTTTTGCATTTTTATTTTACTTGCATTGAATTTGATTTAATGCAAAAGAAAGGCATTACAAGGTTTCTTTCAAACATTAACTGAATTGAAATGTCTGCTGTTTTCGGGATATGTATTGTACATCGTTCAAAACACATTTGAAAGGAAATTGCACAAGACTAATTGTAAAGATATTACTGTATGCATTGTTTAATTATTCGTAACTCGAGTAATAAATATGGTGCTGTATTTTTTTAAAGTCGAACACGGCTAGTCCCAACCCGGCGGAAGTGAGAAGACTTGGGAATTTTCAAATGATCTATCTAATTCCTATCGTCTATGACTGTATTTGGAAGCGATTGAATGTATTTTAATAGAAACAAGTTCTTTTTACAAGATGGAGACTTGACGTGAAATAAGCGAGGAAAATTGAGATCGTTTGAATCACTGTAATTTATAGCTCTCTGAGTCTGTAAATATTGAGTCAATAAATAAAGAATACATCACCTGCACTTCTTTCTCTGAAGGATGGGTATTGGAGAGGAAATTAAATGACGGGAAAGGAATTGTACAGAGAATGAACTAGACGAGAGACTGAATACGAAAGACGTGAAATCACTTGAATATTTGCCCGGCTGTTCATTCATTTGTTAGATATTGAAAATGATCTACAATCTTTGCTGAAACGCATTTTACCGATTCCTCACTAATGTTGAACAATGTTTCGCTTCAACAATACCAGATAAAATGAATGGATGAAGAAGAGAAATGAGGAATTGTGATGGATATTATACGGATGTCACTACAGTCCTGCATGATGGCTAACTTGATTTTATTATTAGTGGATACAATCTGACAAACAAGTTTCTCCTTGCATTTCTGTTACCAGGATTCTGCACTAACTAGGAATCTGTGCCCTGTCCTTGCTATGAGAAAGAGAAATGATTTGAGGTTACTCACATCTAAAATTGTTAAATATTTAAGAGAAAGCATTTTAACTCTGGGACTAGGATAAAAAATTACCTTCTCCTTAGTAAATAAAGTTCAACTTTAAGATGCATCACCTGATTCATGAATCTATGAAAAAATCATTCTCTGCACAACCCTGTTAAATCATATGGGATCAGTTAAAATGGACACATATGTGTATGAATAGACGTGAGAGAAGCATAAACAAATTGCTATTTATAGATTATGATAAAATACATCAAATCTGAATAAATGTTCTCTAAATTCTGAAAACTCGTTCATCTCTCCTTTTAAAGTAATATTCTTGAGACCCTAATTTTCAAATAATTAATGAACTACAAAATCAAACAATCTGTGACATTTGGGGATATTATTTCTTTCAAATTGTTAGCATTTATTTGAATCGAAATGATGAAATGCTCGATATTATTATCGTTAAATTAAAAGATGTGTTATTGAACAACCTTTTTTTTTCTTTAATCACGTTTTTCAATAGTCTCAAATAGATGATATTATTTTCCAGGTTAAAATTTTGCATTTTTAGGTTTGGTTTCTTTCATTTTGTTGCCCTTTTTCATATACAATACAAAATCAAATCATGCTTATTCGGGCAAATGGCACAAATGTAAGCGATTCCTGAAACAATTTTTTTTATGATATATGTGGATGAATATCTATTGTTGATAATCAAAAATCAGAAGTTCTCAATTTTTTAGAAGCAATATCCAAGTAACCCTCGAATGATAGTTTTGCTAATTCATCCTGTTTTAACATTCTTGAGTCAGAAATTTAATCACTATTTTTGCAAACATTTGTTTAGTAATCAATTTTCCTTCAAAATCAATATTCTGGTTAGGGAACGCTCCTCTTGAACAATTCAAATGTAAGATCTCAGTTACCTTTTGCGGTGTTTTTTTCCTCTTACCAACTTTTGTCCATAACCGACGGTTTTCGGCAAACCCCGGTAATTTGTGGTAGTTTTATGCGATTTTGGTAATTTTCAGCAATAGTCAGCAGTATTTGCCGAATTTTCATTTTTTTTTTCCTTCTTGCCATTATCAATACTCATCGTTGAAATTTGGCAGTGGTCGTTAACTTTCGGCAGTCTCGAGCTTTTTGGCTATAGATGGACCCCCTTTTCATTTTTTCATGCATTGCATTGATACGTTCTCAGTTAAAATGCAATCAAAAACAGTAATATTTTTACGAAGTCGGAATGAAAACAAGGCAAAATCCATCCTTAGTGAGACAAGTCGTGAAACATTTTTTACGTCAATTCGATTAATTGTTGATGTTTCGTGATTTTAAAAAAATCTGGGTGTGTTTCCGTGATTTTCGCATATTCATTAGTGAAAAAACAAACTAATAGAACTGCCACCTCATTTACTGTTTGTTTATCAGCCAAGCTTAATGTGTTTTTCATCTCTGAGAAAAATAACAACAACAAAAAAATGTATGCGTAAATTTGTCGAATCGAAGATACATTTATAAAAACAAAACACATTAATCTCAATTTCATAGAATTTTACATTTTTCCAAAAATTCTCTGATACTCAAAAAGATTCCGATCTCATTAAGAATTTCTTTTCACTTTTTAAAAATTCTCGAACTTTTTTTCCAACTTTCGAAATACTTCAAGATACTCTCTGATCTTTTTTTTTTAAGACCACCAATCAGTTTTTCAGCCAAACTTCTACAATTTAAGGGACATAGGAAAACAAAATAATTTACCGGATTCATTTTTGTTTTCAAATCAGGCATATGATTGCTGTCAATCTTTCGCCATCGGGCACGCATATCACGTAGAGTGGTATTATATTGATTTTCTCGGACAACTCTTTGCCTGGTGAGTTGCTGTCCATTGAACAAATGATCGGCTGTATGGTGCCTGTTATCATGGAACTGAATGGTGCACACCCTGTGTTCTATCTTCAATCTGTTGATCTGCCTAGTTGAACCCACTGAACGGGATCTTTGTCGCCGAGCTTTTGCCGTAGCGTGAATGATTCAAAATAGATCTTCCGACCAGATTGGCGCCAGGCTGAGTGTCAAGGTCAGTTTTCCTAATTTTTCTTTTAATTTATGGTATTAATTTGAATTTTCAATTTCAGACTCTTAGAACATGAATGTCCATATCATTGATTTGATTGTTTGAAGAATATTTTATTATGCAAATTAAATTTTTGTTGGGCGTGCTTTTAGCACTTTTAACTTGATTTTCCTTTGTTTAAAAACATCAATTATACTTATTTATCACTACATTTGGTCGATATCCACTTCAAACGAAGGGCAAAGCGTGCAAAATCGTAAATAAAAACTTGCTTCTGAAGAAACTATTGCTTGACGTATGATGCTGGTATAGACAATCGATAATAATATGAATAAATAAAACCACTTTTAGATTAATACTGCTCAATCAATGTCCATTGAAACATTTTCTCCCAATGAATACCATCGGCAACTATTTAAGTCTTGAGCTTTTCTGGCAGCAGATGATTCAATCCACTAATTTCTAACATTGATGTTTTATCAGCGAAAACATGGGATATTTTTTTAAGAGGGAGGTTTCCGGGTATATCCTTATTTCCAAGACGAAAATATACCAAAAAGTTTTGATTGGATTCATGTTGTAGAATCTTCTTGGAGATGGGAGTGTATTCAATTCCTTTCTGGACTTGTCATTCAATCTGTTTGTAGTAATCTTTCAAATTACCAAGAACATTATGATCGATACTGCTTCCACTTTCCTATGATTGAAATCCAGTTAAGCACTTTGGTTGATTTTAATCAATACTTAGATAAAAATGGAAAAAATCAATTTAGAATATTACTGAAGATTATACCCGAGCATTCTCAGTATGATAAACACCGGGTAAATATCATTATAGATTTTATACACACACACACACACACACACACTCACACACACACACACACACACACACACACACACATATATATATATATATACATGCATACATATATATATATATATATATATATATATATATATTAACATTTTTCCCTCCATGCAAAATGCACATTTCGTTGCAAAGAACTGTCAAAGAGTGTCATCATAAATCCTCTTGCTCAATGGATATATTTTTCTTGAAGATATTTCTAATGTGATCGACAGATTGCAATGCCCAACGCTATCAACTGCAGATGGCGTAAATATAATCGTTATCAAGGAAATGATCAGACAAATATTTGACAGATATCTGTAAAGGAGAAATATGAGCTCTCATTCAAATAATGCTATTGGCTAAATATCCATGGAGCAGTTCAACATTTCAACAACCCACTCTTATTCCATTGAATATCGATGGTGTACGAATTGGCTCTCTTATGGTCATACTGCCTTAATAAGCATTGTGATGAAGATGCCGTGCTGCTGTCATGACAGGTTGATAGGAACACACATTGCCACATCTGCAGACTTGCCTCAGGCATTTTTCTAAATATATCATCTCCTTACCCAGGTTACCGTCGGTACTATCACAACTCCTGTGGTCTACCTGTGTGGCCCTAGGAGTTTAGTGTTTGTTCCTCTAAGAGCAGTATCCTGCAGTGAAATTAATTGCAATTTTGGCCAATATATCCACAGTATATATATATATATATATATATATATATATATATATATATGAATTGATTTTTTGCACTCAACTACGTTACAGGCATATAAAATAATGATAGAAAAACCATGTTTGGAAGCGTTGATCTTCCTCGTGATCTATGCTGTTGCTTATGGAATTTGCCCAAACAACACGTAGATAACATCTACAGCCGTTTCCCTCGATTGTTTTTCTATTCTTTTTTTAGATTGAATACGCCTTCTTTCTTCAAATATCTCCAAAAAGCTAATTTGCACACGGGGCAAATTGAATTCATGTGATGTACGAGCATCTCAATCGACACGGTCAAATAATATTGCTGATTACTGAATTTAGAAATTACAAAAGTTATAAATGATCTCTTTTGATTTTTGGACAAGATTGTACTCTCATTTGCCTAAGTAATGATATATGAAGACATTACTGACTTTTACCTTAAAACTGTTGGGGTCACATTATACTTGAAATCACATTTTATTTGGGTAAATTCACTAGGTATCGCTATCCTAAAAAGACAAAAGAGTTCACTACACAAGATTCAAAAGAGTTCACTACACAAGATACATAATATGCATACCTTCGGTACGCAAAAAAACTGCAGAGATGAAACATAAAAGAACGGAGAGATCGCTACACTTTGTCCCGTTGTAATCCAAAATTTAGCTCAATACTTTTTTTTTAATTCAGTCAGTGAGTTTTGGTTTTGTGATGAAAAATAGATATACGGACTGGCTAAAAGGTAGAAGTAACGCACGTAGAATGAAACAAGGCTGATAATGACGGTTCGGTAAGCTTCAACTTTAAAAACTATTTTTATGCACCATAATGGAGACTTTTTTTCATATTTAGGGAAAGAATTGGCGGTTAATCATCAATTTGAATACTTTTTATTCAATCGATAGAAACATTTCCAAAAATTCCGCCATTGTTTCCCTGAAATAGAACTTGTGTGTAACAATATATAAAGGTGGTAGGAAAGGAGAATAAAGTGTTAGGAAAGGTGAATAATGGACATGAAAATCAGGGGAAAAGAGAAAAAATTGACAAAAGATTTATTTGATTTGTCGGAACACACACACACACACACACACACACATATATATATATATATATATATATTCCGATACGTTATATACAAACTTATTTGGCATGATCTACCGTCACTAAACAATGCAAATCGAGCAAAAAATTGAAGAAAATAGGGCAACGGAAGGAATCGAACCTGCTACTGACAGAATCAGTGGTAGGAGCAGCTACTGTCGTTGGCTGGTTTGATCCCTGCAGCAGCGTTATTTTTTATTGCTTGCTTTCTTTGCGTTGTCTAGGGTGAGAGATATATTAAACATGCAACAAGCGAAGATCATCTAAAATGGATGTCATTGAAATATAATGCAATCTATAATAATAGAAAGCAAGAAGCAAGGAACTATTAATAATAACTCTGATCGTATATATATATATATGTGTGTGTGTGTGTGCGTGTGTGCATGTGTGCTATCTATTTACAGTACCACACTGATGAGCTTAGTAATGCATAGCCTCAGTGAAACCACATTGGCTAACGCATTGCACCGGTGCACTTGGTCTCTGACACACACTCCCTCTCCCATTTGACAGGCTAGTGTCAGTACCGACTCTTCGGTCTATGCCAGGGAACAGATACTACACTTTGATCCTGCTGGAAAGGCCAGTGAAAGGGTGCTATTTACTCACTGTCCCACCACAGCAATATGTGACACAAAGTCAGGGTTAACGTGGGAAGAAATTGGGAACCCTTACGAAAATGGCTCCAGCCGACGCAGTTACCGTTGAAGAGCTCATCGTAATGGCTAGACGACGTCACCTGCGAAAGCGTCCACCAGGAGAACTGCTCCTTTAAATGCAATGGAGCAGTGCTGCCCTGGGGAAACTGAGATCCTGCAGCTGGGCCGAGTAATAATGGGAGAGCCTAAGGACGAGTCCAAAGGCTCCCCAATGCGCTTAGCAAAACGCAGGCTTAGTAAACCCTCATTGGCTAAGGCTTGCATCGATGCACTCGGTCTTTGACACACACTCCCTCTCAGGCCCATTTGACAGGCAAGTGTCAGTACCGACTCCTAGGTCTGTGCCAGGGAACAGATACTACACTTTGATCCTGCTGGAAAGGCCAGTAAAAGGGTGTGTTCAATTTATCTAATGTCCCACCACAGTGGAATTTGACACAAGGTCGGGCTTATCGTGGGGAAAATAGGAGACACCCTTCCAAAAATGGCTCCAGCAACCTCTGCTACGAAAGCATCCACCAGGGGAATTGCTCTTTTAAGTGCAACGAAGCAGCCCTGCTCCGGGGAAACTGACCCCCTGTACCTGGGTCGGGTAATAATAGGAGAGTCGAAAGACGAGTAAAAGGCTCTCCAGTGCACTTAGCAAACGCAGCCTCAGTAAACCCTCATTGGCTAACGCTTGCACCGATGCACTCAGTCTTTGACACACACTCCCTCTCTGGCCCATTCGGCAGGCAAGTGTCAGTACCAACTCCTCAGGCTATGCTGTGGAACAGATACTACACTTTGATCCTGAAGAATAGGACATAAAATAGGGGAGCGTGTGTGTGACTGGAGTGAGTTACTCTCATATCAGGGAAACGATCGTCCTCGGGGTAAGCAGTTTTATAGTAAAAACTTTGTGAAAAAAAATCAACTGTAAGAGAGCTAAATGACTGTTTATGGTAAAAACCAATGAGATTTTAGATTTTTCTGAACGATTTCAGATAAAAATAAAAGGGAAAAAATATTTTCACCTTATTTTGGTCCCTATGGCAACTCAACAATGACTGCACCACCGACAATTGCATATACTCAGTGAATATTGCAACAAATCAACATCCGTACAACAAAAAATTACTTCTCAATTGAAAACAAAAAAAAAAGGACGAACAAAAAGCACTCTCAATATATTTTTGAATACTTGAAGAAAAAACCGAGTTTGTGAACTTTGTTATTGATGGTAATCGTAGACCCTAATGTAAGTTTATCAACAAATGCTGCTCGCACGTTGTGGAGACTCTGAATTTTCTTTAATCTAAAGATAAAAAAATCTTCTGAAAGAAATGATGTTAAAATAAAGACCAAGAGTAAAGTTCAAACTTAAACCTGATTAACAACACATAAACGCTGCATCTAAATGGAAAAATAATACAAAAAAGCGATAACTCCTAATACAAGTTGTAATGATAATACACGATAACACCCACTGCAACTCCTATGAAATTTCATCATTTTATTATCATCCGCCAATTGTATGTCTCTACTTACAAACCTTCTTTTTTCCTGTGGATACAGATTTCATCTACATTGAATGTTTTGGGCAAATTATCACGTTTCAGGGTGAGTAGTTCTAGGATCTCAAGGGTCTTTTTACATGATTATTTACATATTGTTGGAATGATCACTTGCTTCTGAATAACAATATGAATTGATAGTGTTACTTTTTATTCTCAAATCAATTGCTGAAATCGGAAAGTGGCGAAGGTAAGTTTTTTTTATTAAAGAAGCAAAAGCTTTTTTCAACGTATCTCATATCGTGATGGTTATACACGGACACTTTGGACGGTGATGTTTTGATCAGTCCATATTTTGATATAGGACGGTTAAAGTACTATTCACCCGTTCACATTATCTAGGGATCAGAAGTTATTTAAATTACATGAGAGGGACTGTTTTTTTTTGGTGGGGGGGTGTTCTTTTGGGGTTGGAAATCAAGTCTGAAATTCCCTACCGTTTCGATTTAAAATCTTCAAAGAACTTCTATTTTTCCCTTTCAAGGGACGAAATATATTTTGTTTTTTCTTTTACTTAAAGTCAGAACCAGGAGTTATTTCTCTTCAATTATTGAATTAAAAATCTCGGAAAAATGTTTTTCTAATCATTGAATCGATGGAGAAGGCTTTTTTGCTTTTCAGTGTGAAAGTTGAGTTGTTTTTTCTTTCCATTTTTCTCGGCAAAAATCCGAGGAAATATATATATATATCTTTCACTTTCGGGTGTTAACACTGAGGAAGAATATTTTTCCACTGCTAAGGGTCAATATTCAGGCGAAATTCCTCTTTGGGGATTGAAATCGGTCAAAATGATTGAATCTTTTTTCCTTTTTTGGGAATCAATATCGAAGGGAATTTCTTTCGACTTTTGACGATCAAAATCAAGGGGGCTTGGGTGAATTCTCAGGGGTTGGAATCTGACAACGTTTGTTTTTTCATTTAGTGGTAAAAATTGTGGGATAGCTTTTTTTTCAAAGTGTAGAGTTCGAAATCCAAAGGATTCTTTTTTTACTTTCAGGTATGAAATCGAGAGGTTATTTTTTTTCTTTTTCTCAGTGGTGAACTTGAAGTTGGGACATTCTTTTTTTCATGGGGTTGGGTAAAATCGAGGCGATCATTTCAAATTTCAGGTGTCTCAATCGTAAGAATTTTACTCTAATTTAGGGGTGTAAAAGAAGCCCCGCTTTCCATAGTTATCAACCAGGACATATTTTTCTTTTTCATTCTGAGGCAAAAATTGGTAGAGGAATATCCATTTTCCATCTTAATGAGTTAAAATTTAGGATGACTTTTCATTTCACTCCTAAGTATCAAAATCGAGGATTGATTATCTTTTCACTTTTAAAAACATCGAAACAGAACATTTTGTGACTGTTAGGGTCCAAATTGGGAGTAAATTAATCTTTTCAAAATTGCATTTTTTTTCAGAATTGATTTTATTGTTCTAAATCGAGTGGTATCTTCCCCCCATTTATGAAATGACCCACGCTTTTCATCATCACTCCAAAATTCAACAATTGAGGAAAACCTTTCAGGGGTCAAAATCGAAAGGTAAATCTCTCTTCTTTTTTATTGGTTGAAATGGAAGGGAACATTTCTCCTTTTATAATTATTAACCCGTTTATCAACATTAACTCCCCAATACCTTTATCTAACAATTTGCCAAATCTAAACAATATCTCTTTCCACCACCCTTCTAACAATGGTTTTAATCTTTTTATCTCTCCCTCAAAATTACAACTTCTATCCTATCTCCTCCGCATTAGCAGTTCCCTCATTTGCGGGGAGAATAGCAGTACTCCTTTCCTAACATGACTGCCATTTTTTCAATCTTGGTCCCTAGTGACCTTTTATAAAAAATTAACCCCTTGTTTTACATTAGCCTGACCTTTTCTTTAACACCAGTCGAACATAGTTTTTTTTCCCATTGACACCAAACGTTTCGAAAATTAGTCCCTCTCTTTTTTTTAAAAACTGTGTGAAGACTGATATCAAATCAATGTCAAAAGAAAATAAGATCAGATACTATTTTTTTTCCACCAATCTATCTTCCTTTTTTCTTCATTTAGACAACAATTCTTCCTACCTGCAAAAGAAGGCAGATTGCTGTCCAGAATTTGTTTGCCTCTCTTTTTTTCATTTTAAACCGATCTTTTTTAATTTTTTGAGGCTCAATCGTAGGAGTCTCATCCACTCAAGGGTCTTCAGAAATCATAGATTGACTTTTGTTTTACTTCTAAAGACTTTAAAAAAAAATTGAAAACATGGATACTAATCTTCAAGAAATAAATTATGGATATAGAATATAAAACAGTACATATTTTATGTACAGTGTATTCTTATTAGCTATTCAATTTTAGAAATATGTTATCATCTACAATTGAAATGATAGATTAAAAAATAAAAAAATTATTCTGAAAATCCATTTAGTTTTTTTTTTTTCAAGTTTTCATCAAATTATTCAAAGATATCATGAAATTTATATGTGGAGAATAAACAAGAAATAAAGTAAGGATAAGCATTAGAGAAAGATTGTTAAATAGATAAAAGTTTGCAGATAGTGAAATAATTCTGAGAGACCTTCTCGATACATGGTAGTTATTGGATAGAATAATAGTTTTCCAAAACAATCAATTCTGATTTGATAAATAGGAAAATATATTATTCAAATGACAGTGGGTATTTTGTTCCCCAAAAAACGACGCAAATAAACATATTGCTAGAGATTGCATTAACCAAGAAATGTTGATATTCACAGGGTATCTATACTTGTTTTCTTATTCTTATACATATAATTCTCTATCACTTTAATACATATATATATATATGTGTGTGTGTGTGTGAGTGTGTGTGTATATATATATATATTTATATATATATATATATATATATATATATATATATATATATATATATATATATATATATATATATATATAGTAAGGTTGTTAGCTAGTCCGACAAAACAGCAGTAATGATATGATAATTTATGGATGATTGAGAACATGCTATGTTTCATCACAAAAATATTTTCATCAATATAAGACCCGATGCATTTTGCCATGTTTTCATCGGTGTCTCCAGGAGCCTTTTTTGCAATGCCGAAAAATTGTAGAATGTACAGTTCATCACATGAAGACGATACATCGACAAAGAATAGAAGACCCACGTTGGTTGTTGATAAAGGGAAACGGCTGATGTCTCAGATGTAACTCAAGAGAGGTCAACATGTGATGCCTATGCGTTACAAAGGGACATAGAGAGTAACGTATTACTTTCTTAGGTTTTGGTCCTCAATGTTTGACTTTAAATTGTTGATAGGTTTGTGTTTAAGCTTTGAGTGTCAGCTTACTTATTTGAATGAGATTCGTTTTTGTCAGGTTCGTGTGTGTATGAGCGTGCAGATATGTGATTATTATGCTCGTTTCTTCTTTCCTTTTAATGTGTGTATGATGGTGCTTCAGTGGTTAGTATATATGTTTGTTTATGCCTATTTTTTTTCTTAAAAGGTCAGTGTGAATTAATTAATTCCTTGTAATTCCCTAAAAGTATAATCATATTTGAAAACACTTGGAGCGTGCTCATACGATTATAGCCCAAACTGATGAGAAAGACATTTCCATTTTAGGGGATAGTATAGCTTTTTTAGCACTGTTTGATTGAATAGTGATGAGAATATATATTTTCATGCTTTTATCATTTGTGGGAGCTTATTCTATACAATTTTCAGATTTTGTGAAATGATTGAAATCAGTCATCAACATGGGTTCGGGTTGTTTTGTTTGTTTGTTTTTTTGTCGATAGAATGTAAACATAGACATCCAAAAATCTAATATTGACCAAGCATTTTTTCCTTCAATTCTGTCTTTTTCTTGACAAAATTTGCTATTTTTCATTCTTAGCAGAATCAAGGAAATATTGTAAGCAATATTCGTGACATTTAAGGTACGTTTCTTTTTGAATAGGGAGTTGGATATTTTCAACAGTGGCACCACATTACTAGACTTTTTTTTATTATTATGAATTTTAATGTTATATCAGAAATCAGATACAATTAAATATGTAACTAATGTGAATCAGGAAAAGGCGATACAAATATTGATGTGAGGGTAAATTTAGAATCTCTCAACATTCAAAGGCGATGCTTTCCCCTATTCATTCATTTTATGGTTTACCAATAAACAAAAACTATATTTTAATGCTATTTAAGTTAAAAAGCTACAGAAGGCCGAAAAGACTTATTGAGCTTGAGAAACGAACATGGTTGGTGAAAGCCAAATCGTGGAATTTTGATTTTAAAAGAGCCAACTTGACCACCCTATCTAGAAGTTTACAGCAGTTGGTCGGAAGCAAATAAAAAAAATAAAACATCTTTGGGTGTGATGAGTAAAAGGATGAGAATTGCACTTGAAATCCCATTTGTCAAACAGATGTTCCTAATTACATCCTAGGAGGTTTACCGAATGTTATAGCCCGAGGGAAGCTAGCCTGCAGAATGTTGATGCAACAATAGAGACGTAGAAATAAGTAAAAAGATATATGAATTCAATTGGTTGTAAAAGAATATAAAACTGTGCCAGTCGTGATTAAATTCGGAAGAATTTCAACAGTTTTCATTTCTCATTTGGAATATTATAATTTCAACACAGACGTTTTAATAGCATTTTCAATACATCTTTAAATACCTTACACGTTATTAAAGAAGTCGAATTTATTTTTATTAACAATCATTGATCATAAGAGATTTTTCGTCGAAGTTATATGATTCCTTGATGATGTATTCGAAAAATAGAGACAGTAATAAGAAAAACAGTTAATAACCTTTAAAAATGTCTCCTTTGACGTCATAAAAATAACTTTTTAATGAACTTTCAAATCAGGTATCCAGAGAGGTATAATTTGGTTAATAATTGATATCATTGTGCAAGACAATGAATGACAATGGTTTTGCTGTAATATCAAATGTGAAAAATATTAAAACAAAGAGTGTAGTCTCGCTCAAACACAGACCAGTAATACCGATGGGAATTCTGCAACACTGTAATATACCAGTCATGCTTTTAAGAACTAATATCACTCTAATATTATATCAATTCATCTTTTATAAGATGAAATATCGTCAGCCGTTAATAATTTCTGAGTCATTTTTTTTCTTTTGTCTTAATTGTAATTTGTTTTTAGCACTACTATGCCCACTGTCACTCCACGACGGTGAGTGAAGAGCACATGTGTTAAATAACGAGCAAGTTCTGAGCAATACTCAAAGTCACATTTTTTCACCCTCGGAAAAATTGTCCCATCATCTGAGCTATCAGAAGTCTAACTAATAATAAAGTGATTCTAACCATTACATCCATGTTGTTCTTTCCTCCCTCGAAGGCATATTTATTCTGTTCCTTCACATCAATTAGTTTTAATAGTAGTAATGATATCAAGATTCTTTTTTATATGTCATGAAACAACAACTATTGATGATGTGCCAGTGTTTAATATCCAAATTGCACAATCGGTGTAGCAGCTGTCATACATAAGGCCATAAGTTTGAGTCTTGCCCACAGCTTTTTCTCCATCTCTGATCTGCGCTGTTTACTTTGAGCCGTAGACTGATGGCCTGGGTAGTTAAAAATCAACAAAAATCAAGATGGAGGAAAATATAGTAGAAAATTAACACTGTTTAATGTCACTATATTCGATGGATGTTAATGAAAATGAACTTGGTAGTAATAGCTGGGTCGTAAGTATGGATAGTAAAAGTACAAATTAATAAAACACCGTTTTTAACTGTTGGAGTCTGAATAAATGCTTCAATAATTGTTCCAGTTCTCTTTATTCAGTGATAGTGATGATTTACAACCATTGTTCAGTTGACTCTGTGAATGAAACAGTGACCCGGTGGTTCAAAGGTAACACAACTCAGTAGCAGCTGGTCAATCTATTGATTCAATTATTCAACGCTATTCTTATACATCACGAAATTCACTTTTGAAGTCGGCTGCCCATGGCTAAACCTGACAAGTCGAAGGTCAAGTTAAATGACACTGAGTAAGATGAATTCATTCTCAAACGGCATTATATCTAAATTCCCTGCTTTCCGTGTCAGGTGTCATTTGCAGTGTCTTTGAAGTCTCTTTAATCATTGATAACGACTGATACGTCAGGCGTTTGTTCTGAAATAATAGATAGGTTGACATTCCAGCGATTTTAGATGATCAAAATATTCGATTGGTTGGTTTGCGACCATACAGTGTTAGAAACTAAAGCCCGATGGAGGAAAAACAGAGGCATGGGTTCGAATCTAATTGTCTCCTGCGTTCTCATTTTCAACTATTCCAGTACCAGGGATATCTACGTTTTAGTTCACCTGATTAAGTCAAAGCAGATTAAGAAAAAGAGACATGCGAAAATAAGTGCAGCAAAATCCAACACATTTCATCTTTAAAAGCAATGTCAGCGGTACAAACGTGTCATTTATGAAACAATGACAAAATGAAATGTGTTTATGAGTGAATTCAGTGAGGAAAAGAGACGACCAGATTTAGGTGAGAGGCTGTATCAGTCAAGGTTCATCAAAATTGTGAAGGGCCTGTTCAATGGACACCGGCTGCCCGTGTGTATATATGTGGGCGTGAGTGTGGCTTTTTTTTCCCTCGTGTACGTATTTGGGTGATTGTTGTCAAGATATGGTTCGCAGTTGGTTGGTTTCCTGGGTAAGTGTGTAACTTTTTGAAAGGGCTTAGAGTGTAAATAGTCCATACGTGAAGTTATTACGTATAGATTTTTATCCTTAAATGTATTAATCGCTTTATGTGATGCCGTTGATTTTAGATAAGTAAAGTCAAAGTTCCTGACAGGTAGAAAAAAGCAAGTTTCTGCTGTGAAGTTTTGCATTCTGAAATGAGGTCAGCTTATAATTTAGGTTTTGTAGGATGTAAGCTCATGTAAACTAGATTAGTGGTCGTAAGTATTTGTGGTCTATATATGTGTTTAGACTATCATCCAGTTCTGAGGGTCCCCTAGTGTTTATATATATATATATATATATATATATATATATATATATAGAAGGAGAACAATAATCAACATACAACATGCGTATGAAAATGCATTGAATGTGAAATGGATATTTGTTATAGAAGTGCTTGATACCACTTGATCAGTGGTTATAAGTTCTTTCAACAACTCCTTACAGATTTTACGTTTTGTTTCATTTTATATGTATATATATATATATATATATATATATATATATATATATATATATATATATATATATATATATATATATATATATATATATATGTGGGGCACGCTGCAGTATAGATGAGGTCTGCTGTCGCTTTATTTCCTGTGAAGTCACAATTTTTAATCAATAAAAAAACACATATAAATATGAAAATGTCAGTTGATTAATTAATAACTAAATTAAATAAACTGCTCGAAACAATTTTTATGGATTTTTACTTGCGTGCAGCAAAAGTCTCGTCTGTACGGATCGAGTAAAACCTTAGGTATATCTTAAATGACGTTTATACAAACATATTCTAGCAGGTCATACGTTTATTAGTTTATACATTTCCTCGAGTAAATACGAAGGAAAAGGAATAAATCAAGTTGACTGGTTTTGAATGCATTAGAATACAAAATAAATAAGCCTCAGGGATATTTCATTCTATTCGTCATAGTTATTGAAAAATGTTGTCGTAAAAATAAATTCACAAGAAATTCTTGAAAATGTAAAGAGAGAAAAAAATACCTTTGTAAAAGAAGCTGCAGGCAAATTTCTCTTTCAATATAGCTTTTTACAATCGGTCCCATTTAATAATACTCTTTTCTGAAAGCTAAAATATATTTCAAATATAAATCAGACATTTTCTTTGTGAAATGAAATTCAAAACTAATCAAAAAACTTTCTCACCAGACTGGGTGATTTGAAGTACATTTTATGGATATGTTTTTCCCATTTTTAGGAAGTTCACTTGACACCACTTTTCCAGTTTCACAAAGAATAGCAAAAAGCAAAAATACCACCTAGCTTTTATTCATCTATTTATTTCTTTTGACGAGCTGTTATAGAGTGGTTGAGCACGATGTACTTCTTCTTACATCAAAGTCTTCTCAAACTTCACCGACTCATACGACTCAGTCAAACATACTAGCATACAAATTTTGAAGTCCTAAGACCACTCAATTTCTCCCTAAATTAACAGTCATTTCTTGCGCTTTTTTCCAATAACAATTCTTCCATAGGTGAGCTTTGCTTACAGAGACTGGTTTTGGGGACCTGTATACTGACTGCCTTGAGCCGTGCCTTTTTTTTCTGTCTTTAATCTGCTTGTCTGCTTAAAAAAAATTAAAAAAACAGAAATATATGCGTATTCATTCCATATTTTTGAGTTTATAGACACAAGAAACCTTTCTTTGTACATTTATCTCTCTCTTCCAAATCAAATGTGTGTGGTTTTAAATTATAAACCGGCGATTTCGTATACGAGGTTTCCTGTTCGTCCAATAGTTTTCTTTACACCTCCTTCACTTTTCCCAAAGAAAGGCAAAAAATACAAATGGCTTCCAACATTTGTCTTGCAACGAGTTGTTATAGATATATGCCAAGTCTCTTATACCTTCCAACATCGTAAATTTTGAAGATCCATCCTAACATACAATTTTGGGTTCTGAAAATGCTCGAAACATTTTCCAATATAGATCAATAGTAACTGTTTCTTCAAGTTACACCATTAAAGCTTACGGCAACTTTTTATTCGAATGATTCATTTTCAGATATCGAGGGAAAACTGGACAATTACAGTCAAAAACTAAGTTATATTCGAACATCTAAACATTCCGTAAATACTCTCCTCAGGGAATTTTGAAATCCAGGAGTTAACATGTATTTTTTTATATTTCTGGTTTATAGAAACACAAAGACTTTCCCGTGAATTGATCTTTCTCCTTCCTGATCTAAAAATTGCTGTTTAGCAAAATGAGCTCAAATAGACATTGTTAGAATATCATCGACGAATATATATTTTTTCTGTTATGTTTTGAGTGAGATTCTCTCGAATAAATTCAAATTCCTGCAACTAAAAACATATCTTTTCTTATATCTACTCTTCCCCTTTTTTATCGATTGTATAATTTTTTCTCTTTTTATTACTGTTTAGATGATCAATTTTTGGAAGGAACCCGAGACAAAGTATATTCTGCCAGATAGTTAACATGATCATTTGCACTCATTTGAATCTTTTCTATTCTGAACCAAACAGTTTAATGCATAGATTTGAGTGTGCATGTTACAGGAACGAAAAATCATAATTCTCCGTGTATGTAAGATCATGACATTAAATGGGAATTTTGACAAGAAGAACAAATCAGGGGCTGAAATGTTACTTTTCAAAATATTCGTTCTCTCTTCAAAGGGTGAATTTGTTGGTTGCATGATGATTTAACTATACAACTTGAAGGTTAGTCGATTTGGATCGTTGGTTGATACAGAAAGAGATTGAAACAGGAAGGCAGCTTTCCTCAAACGACGGATGTGGAACAGCTACTTTTTGGTCAAGGTTTATTTTACATAACACACTGCTCTACCGACCATCGATCCATGCTGACTAAACTCTCGGCAGTACCCTGTTGTATCATCAGCAAACCTTCGAGGAACCCAAACTGTAGCAAAAAAGGTAAATACTGAAAGTTGTGAACTGTTTCTGCATCACCCTATATATTGTCTTACTAGAATAAGAATACATTACGACTCATTTTTAACGAGTATTTCTTTATCGTATTCCAGTTGTTTTCATTGAAACTTGAAGGTTGTTATCCCATGACTATTGATTACTGCATCCGCTCGTATAAAAGTCAAACTCTTTTTGCTTCATGGTATTTTGATTTCAACGTTTTGGTCCGTTCCCGAGTTACTTGTGCGATTGTGCAATATGGGTTCAACAGAAATGTGTGTGTCTTATCACCCGTAACACGCTGTTGCTTAATCTACCAACCTAAATATTGATAATAATGAATATACTTCATTCTTCAACTTCACACTCACAAACATATCCACTTTCCATACTAAGCATATTCTAATTTTGTGTACAAAATGTTTATTGTACATGATATTTGTTTTACTTCATGGTCAATCAACGTTTTTGCTTCCGACAGTCAGTTTTTTTAACATCATTTGGAGATCATGAATGCTGTCAGCAAATCTGAGTTTACTTTGATATTCGCCGTCTATTGAATTGGTATTGCGTTTCTCTATCCTCTATTTCCAAACAGATCGGTTCAAGGTTTTATTGAAGTCTCATAAAAGAACTTCTGTTTTGTTAGATATGTTGCAATACCTTGACATATACAAAAAGTAGACCATTCAATCCACCTAGGACAGCAGCTTTTTATCAAATCCCCATGAGAAAAAATTGAATGAAAAATCACTTTAGGTCAGCAAGCTTTTTGTAGAGGGAGAACGATCAAGAACCAGAAAGTCCCATCGGTCTAAAAGAAAGAAGGGTTTACTTCCAATGCATCTTCTTTAAAGCCACTCCTGGATCTGAAACCTGGAAGATTGGCCGTCAGACTGTCAAGAATGCAACGTGTACAGAAAGGAATCATGCTCAACATCACGTGGATAAATTGCAAAACAGCATATATATTAGAAGGAAAGTCTGAACTATCATAGAATTCATCAGAAAACTCAAATTATCATGGGCTGGTGATGTTGTAGGATTTTAAGACAGCAGCAAGACATCCTGACTGACAACGTGTATTCCAAGGATCACATGTGAAACCATGGCTGGCAGATCAAGATGGGATGAACTAGACCAGCTCAGAAAGTATTGGCTCTTTGATGTACATAATAGAGAGGTCTGGCACATGTTCCGTAAGGTCTATGTCTATTGACAGAGGCTGAGATCTATGTCGATCGAAAAAAGGTGCTGCTGCTGCTAATTATAATGACGATTTAATCAAGACCCATCCCAATTTTTTTTATGTAATACCACAGAATGTTCACTCAACTTTCGAACTCTACGGACAACAGTGTGCATAACTTCATATTTCATAGTTGGTTGAATATCACAGTTTCGTCCTCTACATTCCATTTCCTACAGATAGTGGGAACAGCTTTTTCAAATGCAACTTTCCTAACAATCTGTACGAAAACCCTTAGATATATCTGAATTATATGAGCTATGCACCCTTTTTCTCGGTACCTAATCGTACCCTCACGGTGTCTTATCTGTTATATAATCTACAACAATATTAGAAACCTTCAACAAAGACAGTTATTCGAACTGTTAAAATTATATGACCCACACACCCTTTTTCTCGGTACCTAATCGTACCCAGACAATGTCTTATCTGTTATATTATCTACAACAATATTAGAAATCTTCAACAAAGACAGTCATTCAAACTGTCGAAATGGGCTCCTGATTAGTTGGCTGGCAACGTACGTATCACACGTACAGAAAGCCTAAATTGAGCTTGTTGGCAGAATTTTTTGAAAATTTACTCAATTTTGTAAAGTGGAAATGTTTTTACAACTCCCCTGGGTTTTAATAGGGGTTACATTTGCGATATAAGTTTCTGTTAAATTGATATCTAGATTGCACCTGCCCTGTTCGAAACTTCAGGCTCTTTAGTCATCCAACAAAAAGAAAGATAAGTGAGTTTTTCATTGATCACCTGTTTTCTAATTATTTGATTGATTACCTTAAACACAGCAGTCTGTCACTGGACAGTTGATATAGAGCAACTAACAAGGTCCTCAGTATTGATATATGATGAGTATAGTTTAGCATGGTTAGAGGACGTGAGGGTAAATCCCCTAAAGAGGATTGCGTTCACTTCAGGAATCATGATCAATGAGAGGAAGTTCAAAACCTTCTCTCCATGACAACGCATCCAAAAAGAGATTTAATTACAGACTGTATGGATCAGTTTCAATTTAAATTCAACAAAATATTAACCAGAAATGATTACATTGTTATATGCTTTTTAATCTTATTTTAAAATTCCATTTTTCCACAACATTGTTTTAACCGGGAACTACATTATCATTCGGTTCTCTGGTGCCACGCAACGATTTATACGATGGAACTTACTTTGAATATATTAAAGATGCGAGATTCATCATCGTTCATTCTGTCTCCTGGAAGGGATCTTTTTGCTCCTGAAAACACGATTTATTTGCTTAGCCATAAGAATACACGCAGATGATGCAAAAGAAAATGTATCAGTTGCCAGACAGCATGAAACATGAAAAAATGATGAATAAATATGATTTATGAAATAAAGAAGAGAAAAATGACCTAAAATAAATACACTAGAGGCTAACGTGGTCTTGAATTTTCATAAAGTCAATTGATGAGGCAAAATCTATCACCCGAGAAAAGTACATTTCAACTCAGACTTAATTGGGCCAATGTGTCATTATTTTTAATCGCACCTCAATGTCTAACATTTCTTACAAATCTTTGAAGTGTCAAAATTTTGCCAGAGAGAAAAAAAATGATTAAAAAAGATGCAATTGACTTGTATTCGTCCTGATTCGATCGATAAAAAAAGGGTTAGGTTAATCACTGAAAAGAAACCGTCTTGCAGATTATGTTCCTTAGTAGTATGCCAGATTGGTGGGGATATTCAAAAAATTAGAACGGGGTGAACAATAAATGAATTCTTCACTCGCTTTTTTCTTTGGTCGTGATCACTAAAAGCGTTCAAATTTTTGAAAAAGCAAATGTGAACATTACCAGATACAAACTGACAAATTTAGCATAAAATTACATTGTAAATCAAAAAACATCGTATTCATAAAAAAAATTCTGGTAAAATTAAAAATGTTTTTCTAGATGTAAAAGATGCTATTGTCAAAATTGATATCCCAATAGACACAGTGACAGTTATTG
>OY735208.1:67363689-67371189 GCA_963457665.1 Thysanoteuthis rhombus
GACGAATTCATTGATAAAAAGCTTTAAAAAGATTACAAAAAAAATAAGTTAAGGATTCCCAATATTAATGGCCTCCTATACTGAGATACAGACTTAGATCTGTATCTTTGTGTGTGTGTATATATATATATATATATATATATATATATATATATATATATATATATATATATATATATATATATATATATATATATATATATATATATATATAATGTTTGTCTATATTAGCATACGTATGTCTGTGTGTGTATATGTAGGTGCAACAATTTCAAAGTCTAGGGTACATATTTCGATAATGCACAAAATACTCAAAATTGAATCGGTAGCCGCTTCAACGTAACGATGCTCTTACCATTGAGCTAAACAGCCACTTTTAATGCAAAGGCCATAATAAGTGCTTTCAACCAAAATCCCCATGTCGTCTATTATCGGTCTATTCGTATCCTTCAACGCGATATATGATCTGACAGAATGAATCATCGATTGCGTCATTAATATAGAAACTTTTTTGAGAAGGTCTCCTATCTTATTCAGTTATTTTTTTAAAATTGTTTATTCTTTTTACATCGTCTAAATTCTATGATATATTAATCGTTTAACGACAAGATATATTTTCAAAGATGTTTATATACGATGTATCATTATTTATGATTCATTATGTTGGACCAAATATGTCCATTTCTTAATATATAACAGTCATATTGAGTTAAACGAAGAGATGAAGAATGAACAAGACGAGATTCTTGATTGAAACTAATAATTTGGAATTTTGCATTATCGGCGGCTGCTAAAGTGCTTAACGTATCAGTCGAAGGTTTGATTCTTACAGTAGCCCATTTTCTCCTATTGTTCATCTTGTCTAATGTATTAACCTTTTACTGATGAGAGATCATTTTTTAAAAGTTCATCAATAATACGAAGCAATTTTGATTAATTCTGCTGGACCAAATACGTCCATTCCTCGTGATATTGCGTTGTGAAAGACGAATAAACGAGACGAGAATTCGGGTTGAAAGCAGTTATAATATCATTTGCATAACCAGTGGTTGTTTAGCTTAGAATTTGTTACAAAATCCGTTATACTAAATAAAACTCGTTCATCTATCTATGTTGTGTATGGCAAGAGATACATTATCCTTGCAATGACAGATTATTTCAAATTTGTTTCCTCGTAATAGAACACAATTTATAAACATTTTGTTGGATCACATCTATCCAATTCTTAAAACATACTTAAAACACTATATATATATATATTCACCCTTATACAGAAGATATCGTAATCATCTACTCATGAAAATCAGTGTTGAAGCGTGATCAAAACAGTAATTGTAATAAATGTTAAAAAATTCGATTAATACTTGAAAAATAAGAGTAACAAAATGGTGTAGCTGGAAACAGTATCTGGATATATGATTAGACAAAATATTTATGGATGCATTTTATTTCTTCAAAAGACCATATAACTATTTTATCATCCCACTCTCCAAATCTCCTTCATTCACTGTCAATATTTGCCTTGTTGTTTCTGAATGTGGATGATAATATCATTAGCAAAAGGATATACAATCTGACAGAATATTTATGAATGCATTATAACATTTGAAACCCTGTTCAGAATAATTTCTCACGGTAAAATGGAGAATTGGTCACTCAGTGAGACAGTGTAAATAGAATAAACAATTGAAGATAAATCAGGCTGTTGCAGGAACCGAGCGCAAGTCCGATAAGTTGACTGTTTCATCGAAGTGTTCCTCTTATCCATTCACCTGAACAGTGGTTATTTGGGCCTTTGACATTCTGTCAGGGTAAGGTTGATCAGTTTGATAATATAAAAATTATGCTACGTTGGAGTAGCTTCTTTATCCGTAGGAGGTTTGATTTCTGAAGCAGTCCCCTTTTTCATTGACGCTTATCATATAGGGAATCATATCAAATAGTCCTTAATATATATATATATATATATGTATGTGTGTATATATATATATATATATATATATATATATATATATATATATATATATCCTAAGATCTGTGAAACTATAGATGTCGAAATGATTATGAATAACAAGTAATTGACATTTAAACTCTTCTCCAAATTTTGACGGATTAAAAATTCAGTTCTGATTTCAAGAGGCTTGAACCCAAAACTTGCACTAGTCTATGTTCCTAAAACTTTACATAATCTTCTTGCTACGTCTATTCAAACACAGAATAGAAAGCAGATCTCATTTTAAGCCCACCTCGAATTAAGTGGTTGTTGTTTATGTGGCGTTTAAAGGCCCAGGCCATTCGCATAAATCAGCCGAGGTAGCATTCAAGACAGAATCAGAAAGAGCCATGAATTCTAAAACATTGCCTTCATAAAACTGATTAGAAATGCGAATGTATGAGTAAACCGCAAAATATCATGTGTTAGATTGAACCAGATGATCGTCATAAACCGGGCGTTCCTTTTCCCCTCGACTCATATTGTACACCCGATGAGTATAAAAACCGAAGAATGATTCCACTTTTCCGTCCTTTTATTTGCTTGCTTTCTAGACGCAGTCGTTTATACAAGCTTTTTTTCCCCCTGCATCGGAATGGAATATACGTCAGCAATAACACATGTCACAGTAAACATAGCTCAGTTGATGTCCATCCAGATGTTGGGTAATTACAGTTTCATTTAAACATATCTCATCATTTTCCTTTTTGTTTTGGTCATCGAAAGGCGTGGCTAACAACGCTAGGGTATCTATTCCTTGCCAACATTCACTGCAAGTCCAATATTGAAGGAGCTCCTGGCGATAATTCTACAAAGAGACCTCGAAAAAGAAAATGAAGAACAGGAACCAGAGCATGGAGAAAAATGAGGAAACTAGGAAGAACAAGGAGAGAACTTATCAGGTAGTTACTTCGTTTCCTATCAGAATTAGATATACCTTTTTCTTACCAAATAATTTACACCTTCAACACTCGAAAAGCAGCAAAGTATTCGATCGATTAACTATGTCTGCTATCTAAGAGAAAACATTGATCTTTTTATGTTATGTTCACTGAAAACAAGACTTTTACTGTTTTTTTCCAGATACATAACAGTTTGTTGAGTTTTTCAATTATCTCTAAAACGAGCAAAACCAAGACATTCTCAACTCATTATATGCAAAAAAGTGTGACAAAGATAGATACCCATTGCAAAACGTCGACGATAACAAGAAAGAATGACTGAACTCTTATCCAGTTTGGACAATAGTTCATTGCTAGTTATTTTTCATAAAATAAAAACCCTAACTCGCAGATAAAGCTAAGTGACCATCAATCATAATAAAACGGAAAATTTTATTGTTCAAGTTAAAAAAAAAAAAACTGATAATAACGTGATCACTTCAATAATAAGTTTTGGTGATTAAATTCGGTCATTTTGAAAATTAATTAGTCCTCAAGAGTAATAGTATGACCTCAACATATAAATGAAATATACTAACAGGTTGTAATGAACCATTTAGAGTATACTGCTATAATTAATTTGGTTTTATCCATCATCATTGGTAGCTGAAATGATAGAGGATAATCGTATGTATTATTAGAGTCAGTTACAACTTCAAATTGCACTAGTGTAGTTTCAATTACATACAATCTTTAATGGATAAATCAAACATTAAGCAGTCAATTTTTGATGGGTAACATGTATGATTAGGCTTGGAACATAAAAAGCAAAAAGTGGTACCAATCTAAACATTGATAAATCAGGATTTAGCATTGAAGTTTTGGGGCATGTTATGGAAGTTTTGATAACTACAACGTATTCAGAAGTGCACACCTCTGCCAATGCTGCACGCTTACTGAATCAAAAGAAAATCTCTGAGTCCGCCTGAGTATTTGATGTGTTCTTTCTTGGCCCATAGTACGACTTACAACAAAACTTTAAAATTCATCGAGAACTTTTTGAAATATCGTATGGACTGACTACAGATAGAAACACAAATGGATTGGATAAAAGATGCTGGGTAGAATATACACCTTTCTAACTCGTCTGACTGAGGGGAATCATGGTATAAATAGGTTCAGCTTTTGAAAATAGATTTTATTATCATATATTTGAAATTTGATGTGCAGAACGAGACATTTATTCTACAGTTCAATATCACTTGAGTTAATCTTTCATGTATTTGCGCTCTAAAAACACGATAACAGGTCAGAGAACGAGCATGCCCTATATTTGCTTGAAAGATTTTTTTGTATTTTTCAATTTCTAGATTTACTTTATATTTTCCCTCTAGATATAGTATTGAATTTGATGCAATATAGATTTTGCCGTTCGCTGAGCAAGTTGTACTTGAATTCAAACGATTTATGCAGAGCCAAAGCAAGATTAATGTACGTTATGGTATAACCACAGACCTGCATACACAAACACACACAAGCATATATATATATATATATATATATATATATATATATATATATATATATATATATATATATATATATATATATATATATATATATATATGCGCTTCAACAAAATATTTCTGTAATTATAATTCTGATGATATCATTAATTGATTTGCATGTAGTCAGATATCGGAGCTAATACCACAGATCCAATATTCACATGGTTTATGTTTGTTATACTTACTGATCCTTTATGGTTGAGTACGCTTTTTGGGTGACCAACTTGAGTGAATCCTATTTCAAAAAATTAGATGATGTGCTGTATAAAATAACATCAGTACACAATTAATTGTATTAATACTCTATCTGAAATAATGATCTCCACATGTGACATAGCCAATATAATCAAATCATAGCTGAAAGGTAGCTGGTGTTTGATGAACACTGCTGGGGTACCATGTCAATAAAACGAGTGTTTTTAAAAACCCCAAAATGGTCACATGGTAAACAACAGCTGATATCAACGACAAATTATTTACACATTGTGCCATGTCAGCAAAGTATATGCAAACCATTAGATTAACTGATATTGGAAAAAAAGTGACTGAAATGACACAACAATTTTTTTTGAACGTGCTTTGTGTTTGGAGCCGTAAAATCTTTTATATTCATATACTTAATTATGAATACACACACAGAGACTTACATATATATATATATATATATATATATATATATATATATATATATATATATATATATATATATATATATATATGTTTGTGTGCTGAATATTCTAGACAACCGGACATATTCAACAAATCAAATTCTGAATAAATCCCTAAGGATTACATGAAAATAATTTGTTTGTAAATGTTAGTCTATTTGAAGTATCATTTTGAATCAAACCCTACATTGACTCCCAATCTTTGTCTCAGAAATCATTGTTCGTACTTTCAGAATATTTCGGTCATAAAGTTAAATTGGGGGAAATTAACCGATATCAACATCGTACATCCAAAAACGTTCTTAAATTTGCTGAATCAAAATGAACCTATCATATCGCAATGCATCCTCCCTACACACAGCTCGAGGTTTCCATTTGAAATGCATTCAAATGTTAAGTGTTTAAAACTAATGTTCCCCGAGACTATATATAGCTTGAACACAGTACCCTATGAGTCTGATGAATCTTGAGAACTCGCAATGTTATAAAACATTGAGTTAGATTTCTTCGCTGGGTTTCAAGCATCAAAACAAGAGTGAAACAAGCTTGGCTGCTTCAATGTCAAACTTCCTTCATTCATTGAAATGTAAAATGTAAACAAAGCAGAAATCATTTTTCCAAACAATCTAATCCCCAAAATACCTAATCCACTTCAAATCCTTTGTTCATAGTTCATGTAATAAAACAAGTCGACTGACGTTAAGTGTGTGAATTTGTCTTCATGATTTGCGTACGTGAATGTCATTCTTGCCGATAAGACGTAACCGGTTTTCGGTGAGATCGCTGTCACTATTGCGACAGACTAAAGTCCTATTGTATAAGATTAACCATAAACATCTTGAATTTGAAAAGTGCAACCCTGCTAAAAAAAAACCCAAGAAATAACAAGCTGCTCTTATTAGTACTCTAACGATAACAAAACAAGGGTATATGTTCGAAAAACAAGCCACAAGCTACAAAAAAATTGTTCCCACAACTGATCCCTTAATTTATGATTGTTTGGTGTTGCAACAGCTACGGTCATTGACGCAATATTGATTCCCCTCTCTTCAAACTTCTGCTTTTTACTCGTTTCTCTTTCACAATACATCTTTTCCATGGGCATCACCAACGTTATCATAACCAGCGTCACTTCCACCATTACCAAGAGACTCGATGCCAGACAAATTAACACCATATTCATAGAGTTCCACTTTCTCCTTTTTAAGAGATTTCAACAGGCGTAAGAATTTTGTGGATATGTTGTTTACGCTCTGAGCTTGCACCACCGTGGAAAATATACTCTTTGACTATTTTCCAGGCTACTCACTGAGTACTGAACCTTCAATACTTAAATGTTTGAAAAGAAATGCAGAAAACATTAAATACTCCAGTTTTTGATCAAAATACACGAGAAAATTTTAGAGATGCAAACCTGGCGTAAACGATTGGCTCAATGACGAATATAAACTTGAGAAAACGAAATGCACTTATAGGACGGCTACCAGTAAATTACAGACTAGAGTGGAAGTCCGGCTGCTACTATAAGTTGCAATGTGTGTCAAGTGATAACGTACTTTGGGGTATTTTTCGCACGGCTATCATAGTTATTTGTTGAGTGGTAACGAACTAAGTTGCAATTGCAAATGATGGAAGATGGATGGAATTAGTGTAATTAAACATATCAGTATATCTATTAATGCAATTTATACAATCTTCTTCGGCATTTTTCATGCTACATACATTTTATGGTACTACGTGTGAACATTTCTCGTGTTTGGAACATAAGTTATTCACCATGTACCTGATACGGGGATTTGAAAACATTATATATATATATATATATATATATATATACTGCCCCTAAGCAGTGTTGATCAAACACCACATCCCTTACGCTATGATAGGATATATAATTTGTAATACATGATGTAAGTTATTTTAATAGGATAGTATTTATCGTGAAAGGCTCACTCATGTAGGTTACCCACAAAACACATTTAACGATGAGAGACCAGAAGTTACTCTTCGTTCGTGTTACGTCTATTGGGCGTTCACCCATGTGAATGTTTATATATCAAGTCATGGCTTTCAAAAATTTTAAATCATTAAACAAAGTGTACATCCTGTTATCCTTGAATATTTTGACAATATAGTTCAATATATATATATATATATATATATATATATATATATATATATATATATATATATATATGAGATGAAATAAACCTTGTTTTAAACTGTATACCTTTGACATAGGACGGTAATGAATCTTGCTTATCAAACAATTTATAAATAAAGCTCCCATTCTCAATTTTAATATCCACACTTGACTTAAAAATCTTTAAATTAGAGTTTTCTGATATCTCCTTTATTTGTGAAACAGAAAGAGACATCAATGAAATGGG